>JANVCC010000021.1:17036326-17283973 GCA_025345505.1 Todiramphus chloris collaris
GTAGGATAACTGTTGAGTTCCAAGGTAATAGTTAAGAAACAACAGTTATTTTTACAGGGTACCTTCAGAGATAAATCTCCAGAAAAAGAGACAGAAAGTATCTACCTTTAATACTAAAACAATACCAACACCTAGCATTTCCTTTAATATGTTTAGGGAAGGTTAGAAGTCAAACAAGTTCATGGAATCATAGAATGTCAAGGGCTGGAAGGGGCCTCGAGAGATCATCTAGTCCAACCCCCCTGCCAGAGCAGGATCACCTAGACCAGGTCACACAGGAACACGTCCAGGCGGGTCTTGAATATCTCCAGAGAGGGAGACTCCACAACCCCCCCGGGCAGCCTGTTCCAGTGTTCCAGCACCCTCACTGTGAAAAAATTTTTCCTTATGTTGACATGAAACTTCCTGTGCCTCAGCTTCAACCCATTACACCTTGTCCTATCATTGGGCATCACCAAGAAGAGCCTGGCTCCATCTTCCCAGCACTCAGCCTTCATATATTTATAAACACTGATTAAATCACCCTTTAGTCTTCTTTTCTCTAAGCTAAAAAGCCCCAGCTCCCTCAGTCTATCCTCATAAGAGAGATGTTCCACTCCTTTAATCATCTTTGTAGCCCTGCCCTGGACCCTCTCCAGCAGTTCCATGTCCTTCTTAAACTGGGGGGCCCAGAACTGGACACAGTATTCCAGACGTGGCCTCACTAGGGCCAAGTAGAGGGCAGGAGAACCTCTCTCGACCTACTAGCTACACCCCTTCTAATACAGCCCAGGATGGCATTGGCCCTCTTGGCCACAAGAGCACACTGCTGGCTCATGGTCAGCCTCCCATCAACCAGGACCCCCAGGTCCTTTTCCCCTTCACTGACTTCCAACAGCTCAGTCCCCAACCTATACTGATACCTGGGGTTGTCCCTTCCCAGGTGTAGGGCTCTGCACTTGCCCTTATTGAATTTCATCAAATTTCTTCCTGCCCAACCCTCCAGCCTGTCCAGGTCTCGCTGAATGGCAGCACAGCCTGCTGGGGTGTCGGACACTCCACCCAGCTTGGTATCATCAGCACACTTGCTGACAGTGCTCTCTGTGCCCTCATCCGGGTCACTGATGAACAGGTTAAACAGAACCGGTCCCAGCACCGACCCCTGTGGAACCCCACTGGTTACAGGCCTCCAGCTGGACTCCATCCCACTGAACACGGTTCTCTGGCTTCTTTCTTTCAACCAATTCCCAATCCACCTCACTACCTGATCAAGCAGACCACACTGTCTTAGGACAGATCTTAGTTCTTAGGACAAGTAAAAGTATTTTATCTTTGAGCAGTATTTGGTCTTCTCATAGCTATGCAATAGACTTCTATAGTAATCCTTAACATACTGAAGTCAGTCACATGTATGAGGTTATCTACATAATTGTTTAGCTCTTTACAGACAGTGTACACTCAAACATTTTATTAGTAGGTAGAAGATATACACATGCAGATATACAAATACATGCAACTAACCAAAAGACAGCTTTCAAGCATGTTATTGATTTGCATATTATCTTGCATGTTTAGGCAAACCTCTTGATTTTTAGTGACTAGATCCTTTGCCAGTTATTTTTTGGCCCTCGGGACCACTCCTCAGATACACGGTCTCATAACACCTTAGGATGGGTTTTGATGGCCCATAATTACTTTTGGCTAGATAGTAACATACACACTTAGTCCTAGAGACTGTACTTTTCTGCTTAGAAAATCAGTTCAAGAAACTGTCACAACACAACTTGAATAGATGTAGAGTCTTCCCATATTCTGAAGGCAGGCTAAAGAACAAGGAACTCTGAAGTACTGAGCTCCCAAGAGAGCGCTGGCTCCATCCCATCCAACCATTCCTGCAGCTGCTGCTGGTGATACAGCAGGCACTGGCCAGAGCTGCAGCTGCATCCATCATTCCCCTATTAGCAGAGGGATCACCTTCCCCTTTTATTTGTCTTGAAAGAGAAGAAAATTAACCTTTCCACTGTAGTGGCAGCTGTCTCTAATTTCTAATAAGACTCAAGACATTTGACAGCTCCTGTGAATGGTGGAACTTACCAAAATGTTGAAGCTTACACTACCAGGCCATAAGACCACAGCACTTTCCAAGAGGACACCTAAAATGTCAAGCTATGTCCTTCATCTTCACAATTGCTACTCACATCCACACAGCAAGGTACAAATTATTTCCTTGAGGTTGGGACCAGCATCAGTAATAACATTCAGCTACGAAAAGCTCTTCTGGTACAATGCAAAGGGTCCTTTAAGAGTCCCCAGTTGCCCCAGGAGTCATTGCCAGAGAACCTGTAACACTTGCAGCACTGACAGCCACAAGCCAAAGCACATCATAAACCAGGGCGTAACACAAGGGTACATCTGCTGCCGTTTCAGCCTGTTCAAAGTCTCTGAGGGACTAATCAAAAAGAGAGCCTCAGCAGAATGCCAGCCAGCTGGGATGCACCAGGTGTACTGGCTATTCATGTTCCAAGCACAATCCAAGACACATCTCTGTTCAAGCAGAGGCAGGTATGGGTGCACACAGATGTATATAGACGCATAGTAAGTACATATGTGTATAGGCTTATGCAAGTGGTAGTGCTCAAGCACAAAAAAAAAAAATCATAGAATCATCAGGGTTGGAAGGGACCTTAAAGATCATCTAGTTCCAACCCCCTTGCCATGGGCAGGGACACCTCCCACTAGAGCAGGTTGCTCAGAGCCTCATCAAGCTTGGTCTTAAAAACTTCCAAGGATGGGGCTTCCACCACCTCTCTGGGCAACCTCTTCCAGTGTCTCACCGCTCTCATGGTGAAGAAATTCTTCCTAATGTCTAACCTGAATCAACCTATCTCTAGTTTTAATTCATTCCTTCTAGTCCTATCACTGCCCAACAACCTAAAAAGTCCCTCTCCAGCTTTCTTGCACACGCCGAGACAGAGGTGACTCAGGACTTTTAGCAGGCCTTTGAATACTAGCTTAATGCAATAAGCACACCCTGCTTACTGAGAGTTTGGGAACATTTTAGAAAACATTTTCTTCCAACATCAGTTTCATGACAAGTACCTGACGTTTACATTAACGTAATTGTGTTGACACACACTATTTTGTGCTGTTGCATGGTGTCAGTACATACTCGGTGTTAAATACATTCTTTTTTAGTCACATACTCTGTGTTAGCCAAAAAACAACACCCAAAGCACTTTCAGGGAAAGATGGTCTGCTTATTCTATCAGAAGAAGGAACCCTTGATGAAAACGCACAACTGAGCTTCATGCAATGCAGAATGAGTGACAGATGCAGTTCACTGTGTCCTTCTCATCTTTGTAGCTTCAGCTTCAAAAACCAATTTTCAGTATACAGAAATCAGTTTCAGAGAATTCCTATATTGCTTCCTTTAACTCATTACACCCCATGATTTAGGGCATACTGTTCACCGTGGAAAGCAGACCGCATCCTTTTGATGCTCAGCTGGTAAGAACATTCAAGTAGATGCTTCAGATCCCTGTCAACAAAACCTGCGTGGACTGACAGCAGATCCTCAACTAAGCCCAGAGTGCTAATGCAGATATTTGTCACAAAATTAGTCACATGCAACAGTTACTAATTTTAATCAAATCCTCACAATTTCTGCAAGTAGCTTCAGTCCACATGCACCACACGTACATTGAATTCTGTAACCATTTCTTTACAACCTGCTTTAAGTAAGAGTGTATGATACACAACATGGTAAAGACATACACATAGAATTTACTTAGTAATTTACTTAGTCTAAAAAGTGAGATCATGGATAACAAACCATTAGGTTTTTAAACTAAGGAATTTCCATCACCAGCCAGATCAACTTAACCCATCTGAAGAAACGCACAAGCCTTCCAGTACTCTTGCAATGTTGATTAATGCATTCAATTTGAAGTCATTTTTGCATGTGAAGATTTTATTGAGGTATTAGATCCAACTTAACTGTGTCTTGCTCTTGGAGATAACTTGTTACTTACAGGTTACCTCCTTTTTTTTAAATTAAAAAAAAATATATATACCCACAGACCTATCAGCTTTAACTTGTTCCTAAGAATAGCTAAGGCAGCACAGTAATTGTGTGAAAAGTCAGCAACAAAAAAAGAAGAGTGAAAGGAAAAGAAGTCTAGTTTTACAAAGAACATCTATGCAGTAACTCTTTTTAGACAAACAACAACAGAAGAAAAAAAAAAAGTAGTAAAGGAAAACCAGTTTTGTCTGACATCAGTTTTTACTGACCTGATTCTCTTTGGAATACTCTATCCGAAAAGGTAACTTATCATGTGCTCAGTTCTCCTTTTTTTTATCTAATAATACACACAAGCAACAGTCTTTCGAAACTTCTAGAGAAACACTGTCAGGTACTTAGTTCCTACTGAAGGAAAAATACTGAACTACACAAAAGAAAACCAGCATGACAGAAGTTATGTACGTCTTAACTTTTGGGGATAACAAAAAGGCAGGAATAAATAGCCACAGTAAAGAAGAAATAACACAAAAGGATGGTAGCAAGCAAAGAGCTCTTACCAAATACAAAAGGATATAAGGCATGCTTGAGAACAGTTCAAATCAAGCAATAAAATAGTTGAGTGCTTCCTAAATTCTAGTTGGTTTGGGGTTTTTTTTTGTCTATTGCATGCAGGTCGTGGCCAAGAAGACCAATGGCATCCTGGGATGCATTAGGAAGAGCGTGGCCAGCAGGTCAAGGGAGGTTCTCCTCCCCCTCTACTCTGTGCTGGTGAGGCCTCACCTGAAGTACTGTGTCTAGTTCTGGGCTTCCCAGTTCAAAAGGACAAGGAACTACTGGAGAAGGTCCAGAGCAGGGCCACTCAGATGATATAAGGGCCTGGAGCGCTATGATATGAGGAAAGGCTGAGAGAGCTAGGTCTGTTTAGCTTGGAGAAGAGGAGGCCAAGGCAGGGATCTTATCACTGCTTATAACTATCTAAACGTTGGGTGTCAGGAAGATGAGGCCAGGCTCTTCTCAGTGGTGTCCAATGACAGGACTAGGGGCAATGGCCATAAGCTGGAAACCTCAACATGAGGAAATACTTCTTCGCTGTGAGGGTCTGTTACAGAGCACTGTAACAGGCTGCCCAAAATGGTGGTGGAATCTCCATCTCTGGAGATACACAAAAACCATCCGGACTTGTTCCTGTGTGATCTACTCTAGGCGATCCTGCTCTGGAAGGGGGTTGGACTAAATGATCTTTAGAGGTCCCTTCCAATCCCTACCGTTCTGTGATTCTGTGTGATTCTCTAATATATAATCCATCACCAAATTTCATTAACACTTGACACAGAATAAAAAGCTTCCCAATGAAAAACATGTAAAAGCCCCAGCACAGGTAACCTCACATACATTAAAGTGTATCATTAATGTTATTAAATAGTCTAAAAACACAGAACTACTACTTACCTATATTTTTTGCTTAATGAAATTCCTTTAAATAAAGGAATTGCTCCTGACTTCAGTCAAAACATGAGTTAGTTAAATCTCAGAAAGGATGATAGGATAGGAAGGGAATACTTCTATTTAATGTCTCAATATACAGAACGAACGGGTAGTTATTATCATTCTAGGCAACTTATCTCCACATTCAGGCCTCAAGTTCCATCAGGAGGTGGAACACCCAAGAGGACTGGACGAGTCCATGTTGGAGGACGTGGACAACAGACTAACAGTTGTTTTATTTATTAATGTTACCAATTTTACTTTCTCTTTTTCCCTGCACCCAAATGGTTTGAGCACACACCCCAGTTTGGAGACCACTGGTCTCTAGCACCTACCTGTCTCTTACCTATGTACTAGTCCCGCAGGGGGACAAGAAAAAGGGAGCTGCATGTTCACCCATCCAGGACATTAAAGTGCACAACAGAAACAGCCTGCTTGTTCTGCAGAAGCAACCCTGAGTGGTACTCAACCACAACTCAGTAACAGTACACGCTGATAGCAGAGATTTCTCTTTGCAGTTTTTCTATGACATCTTATATAAGCAAATTATCTGGATTTCTCCAACCTCTTTTGTTCTCTTCCAGACTTTGTCCCGGATAATGAAGAGCTGACGGTGAAGCTGCCTTGCTATTTCAGTCCTGCTCCTGAAAAGCTGGTGTGGAAATACAGATGATGGCTATTACTCAACTAGGGTGAAATTACATCTTGTAATTCAAGTCATTAAAAAAAAAAAAAAAAGAAAAAATAATCAATAGGCTAGGATATCAATTGTCATTTCACTATCAGACTAACTAATGACTGAATAAAACCCAGAAGCCTAATTACATCTCACTATTAAAATAATTTTACTAAAAGCAGAAACCAGGATTTCTGCCTCTGCCACATGCTGCTTAAAAAGTGTACCTGCAACAACAGAAAAGGGAAGCCACCCAATCAGCAGGACTCGTAAGAAAACAGGCTGAACACACGTCAAGACTTCCTAGAGAAGAGCTCCTGAACAAGAGAAGGCATCATTTGTCCTCACGATTATATGCACAAACAAACATAAAAGTGTCATTTTGGTTTTTTTTTTTTAATCTGAAAAGTACTATCTGGTCACAGTTTATTGCAAAAATAATAGTATAGAACAATTGTGAAGTGTCACTGCCTGTTGCGTTGTCGAAACCAGATTTTGTAGTGAGCACTCAGATTAAGGCAAGGCAAACCTTCACTGCAATAACCACCATGGTGCAAGGTTACCCTTGCAGGAGCGACCAAATTAAACCAGCGTTCACAGTTGGTTCTCTGCCTCAAAAGCTTCAGACTACACAGTCTCTCTCAACCTTTTCAGCCATGACATAGAAGCTGACAAGTAAAGTACAGTCTCTTGCACAGACTGAGCTCCAGAACCGAATGCAGACAGCACATCTCAAGCCCAAGAATCCAGGCACCTTTACACACATCCAGCATCTCCAAAGCTTATATAAGGTGACTCTATAACACTCAGTTCCTGCTACCTCTCAGCTCTACATGTGTGCCTTTGTCTGCTTCCCACGATGACCAAAACAACAGGCTCAGTTTAGGGAGCAGAAAGTCCAGTAACAGTCACCAGAAAGACCATCTATACAGGCTTCATAAATGCTTTTTTTTTTCATCGTCTCAATACCAAGCTACCCTATTTTCAATTTCTTTCTACTTAATGCTTAACAGGTATTTCTTCAAAACAAACTCAGAAGGTAGAAAATTAGGCAATGCATAACTATGCCCACTGCTGCTTCCTCCCAACTTGTGTGGGTATAAACAACCATATAAAGTCAGTTAAAGAGAAACAGCAGCTCCAAAACACCCACGGCTTCACAGCATCACCTCTGGTGGCACCCGACTGCACTGGAGAAGCACGTCCCACCACAAGTCAATCAAGAGCTTTGTCATGTAATTCAACATCACTGCCAAGCCAAATCTCTGAGAAGGGTGCTGGTATTAGCTCAGCAACAAGTACTGTATCGATCAACTATTTGGGAGAGGGGCTACTCTCTTATGAATAGTGCTATGCAGAAAAAATATTGCAAAAACCAGAGGTGTTCCCAAATATCAGGGAAGAAAACAAAATGAAACTAATATCAAAAAGAAATAATTAGAATTCTTGGCCAAAACAGCACCTTGCTTCTATGGCAAGCCTCCACAGCATACCTGTCATGCAAACTCGTTCCTTAAAAATGCAGATAAGGGTGGTTTTGAAATTAGTAGCCCTCCAAAAGACTCCTTTTAACATAATGAACTTCTACGAGTCATTTAGACATACTTTATAAATAAGGACAGTTAGAAACCTCACAGCAGACTAAAAATCAAAATATATGCACATTTATTTATAGCTGAGTAACTTTAAGATTTTGCTGACAATAGAGCAATAGGTAGGAAACAAATTCTCAGTTTGGTTTCTCAGTTGCAAAACCCAACTCAATTCAGTCATTTCAATCTTTTAATTTTCAAATTTGTAAAGTTCTGAAATGCTCACTGTAAGGCTCAAAACACCTCCTTGTTGTAACTTGATTTCAATAGCTTGCAAGAAATGGTATTTTAACAGTTTCAGTGATGTGCATAGCACACAAGAAAAACACAGCCATGGAAAAATGATGAACCAACCCACTTGGATAGACTCAGCATCTTAGTTGCTGTGAAAGGCATGAGAAATGAGAGATCTCACAGCCAAGGCATTACTGGCTTGTGATGATAACTGCATACAGGAATATGATTGTGGCATATATGTAGATTGTAACCCCGTCCTGTCCCTGTTCCCCTCCTGAGCACCCATGGGTGCCCCTGCAGTGCGTAGGGCTGCAGGAGGCAAACTGCTCTAGAAAGAAATGAGGATATTCTCTTCCAGCAGTCACATCTGCCAGACACTCGCCCTGCACTGTGCAGTGATGTCTCAACTAGATGTGCACTGAGCCAGGGGTATTCGGTGGCGGTGTGGAATGTGCCAGGCCAGTACTCTTGAGATTTCTGATCTGTCCTTCCATTAAAAAAATTACTAGCTTCATCAGCTCAAAAATTAAAAATATGAACACAGTAGATATAGATTAGAAATGTATGGAATGCAGGAAACACTAAATGTCAACGTTTTAGTTGTCAAATCTTGCTTTGCAGACATTTACTTACAACTCTGACTTACCCGACTAAATAGGAGTTTCTATAGAAGTATTTTTCCATTCTCTATTGAGCTGATTTTCCTCTATTTAAAGGGAAAATCTTGGCTGAAATTATTTAGTATCTCTGTGCTTTATACACTATCCAAAATTAAGCCGTCATTTTTCTATAAGGAAGGAATATGACAATCATGTGCAAGCACACTTAAAATCTGCTATTTTGAACATATTTTGTTTGTTGCTGCAGGGTCCAAAATCCCCAAATAATTATTGGAAAGGTCCACTGCCATCTAGTTGTATAAACACAAATAAGCCTAAGATAACACCCCAAGCACCAAGAGTAATGACTGAGGTGGAAGAGATAGTTTATTCAGGCATGAAATTGATTTTATAATAGCAAATATCTGTTGCCTTCCATGTGCTAAGTAAATAATTCTAAAGAAGAGAGTAAAGATAATAAAAACAAAATCATTAACTGTTCCTCCTAAATCAAATGAAAGAGAGAAACCTGTTCTCACACTGACCCTGAAACCTGTTTAATAGCTAATTAAAGCAATTACTCCAAGCATGACAAAGTCCTTAATCATCAACACCTTCAGATGCAGAGGAGGATTTTTTTTTATTATTATTTTACTTTCTTTAAAGATAGTAGTATTTTATATAAATGAGAAGTTTATGGCAGCAGAACCTTTACCAGTTAGCTGCTACTGGTAACCACCGACAGTCCCCAAACTTTGACTACAGATTTTGCACAGACTTTATCAGATTTACCTTCTCAGCCAAAGGAATATTACAGTATTCAATCATTTCAGTGCTTTTATAAAAAGATTTCTCTAAAACACTTGAAGGTAGCAGCAAAATCATCTTTTTCCCTCACATTCAAAACCAAACTTGGTAGTCAAGAAAAATGCAGTATCATTGTACAGCAACTACAAAACCGCCGCTGTTAGACACACCACACGCAGCCCTCCAGCATCTGGAACTCTGCACTTTATCTCAAGCTACTTTTATCCTCCCCCAAAAGCCTGCATTCCTTCATTTGTAAGTTCCATCCACAAACAGTGTTTTATTTTTAATAAAGCTTTACTTTGTAACTTTTCGTAGCCTTTTAATAATGACCAGTTACCTAGTGCCGTTCCTGGCACTCTCCTGGCATTAATTAGGCCACTGTTTTGAATGCTGATCATTTTCTAATTACGAATGTTTCTGTGCTGTAACAGTGCACAGAACAATATCCTGGAACTGAAGGCTTGACCGTTACGAAGTGTTTGGCTTGACAGTTTATCGAGTCATAAATTGGATAACTAAAAAGTTAACAAAAAGCAACGACAACTTCATGAAACTTTACCTTGAGCTTTGCTATTTCCATCTACACTTAAGCTCCAGAAAAACAAAGTATTATTGTGTAAATCATAAATTGAGGGAAATGCAGTATTAAAAACACAAAGGGAATGCATTCAGTCTTACCTAGGAAAGATTTAGAGCGATCCCGAGTTGAGGCAGGGGAAGCTCCCAAATAAATTCCCAATTGCGAAACGAGAAATGCTCAAACACTGCTATAGGGATGGGACTGCTGCAGGTAACACAATAAATGGAGGTACGTTCTCAGCAAGAAAAAGGTATTTCCAAACACCTGAAAATTGCATTGAACTAATTATAGCAAGGCACCCTGCCTTTAACCAGCCTGTCTCCTGACCACTGTCTAAACTCTACTGGTTCCACATGGAATTTTCTTCTGACAGCTGATTTTAAGATTTTAACTAATGCCATTTGTCTGGGGTTTCTTCTTCCTAGCTGTGAATTTGCCTATCTATGCAAGTACTCAGATAAGGTGGCAACATACATTCCCCCCACTCACCCACCCTGTTTACCCCTCTCCCACCATCCTGACAGTTTTATGATGATGTACTTACTGCAAGTACTTCAAGAAGAAGCTACAACTAAATCAGTTTCTCTCTTGCCTGTGGTGAGCCTTGTGTACCAGGGCTAGATGTGCTGGGGAAGAATTTCAAAATCTGTTTATCCTCCCCAAAAAAAATAAATATACTTTCCTAGCACAGTTTGGTACATTACGTTAAAAGAACCCTGAAATAGATATTTACATTTTGTTCCTGAAAATTATCCTAACACGGTAGTAAAGCAAAAAACAATATTCAGCTGTCATACTAGAAGACAGACAAGAAAGAGAAAAGAAATGCTAAGGATGACAGAGATCAAGGAGGACAGGTCATTTTATAAGAATACCTGGATTCTTAAGAAAGCATGCCTTGTATCCACTTCAGAAATAAACTGGATTTAATTCAAACAAGTACAGCTTTCCCCTTAAAAAGGTAAAGCTATAAAAAATGTCTGCTGATTAATATATCTATACATATACATATTAAATTGACCCAATGTCATTTGAGGAGAGACTACTTCTCATCATGCGTTCAGATTCTGCATATATTATAACACAGGCTTGTTGCACGCACTATTAAAAAGCAACTGTGTCTCTGTGGTTCTCCTGCAAAATAAGAAAAAAACCTCAACAGATCTCCTTTCTGACCTGTATCTCTGCAAAAGCAAGGTAACTGTTTGTCAGACGTAAACACTTTTTTTTTCCTGTTATCATTCAAAACAACTCTAGTATGCCTTGAGATTGCTGACCAAAACCCGAGAGACCGCTGCTGCTGCCCTCATCATAAAAGGGACACAAGATATATACTTAACATGCATCCTCACCAAAACAAATGTGGAAAAGGGAGGAGAAGGGAGAGTCATAGAATGGTGGGGGTTGGAAGGGACCTCTGGAGATCGAGTCCAACCCCCCTGCCAGAGCAGGATCACCCAGGGCAGGCCACACAGGAACAGATCCAGGAGGGTCTTGAAAGTCTCCAGAGAAGGAGACTCCACAGCCTCTCTGGGCAGCCTGCTCCAGGCTCTGTCACTCTCACAGTGAGGAAGTTTTCCCTCACTTTGAGGTGGAACTTCCTGTGTTTCACCTTGCTACCATTACCTCTCCTCCTATTGCAGGGCACCACTGAAAAGAGACTGGCCCCTTCTACTTGACACCCACCCTTCAGATATTTGTAAACATTAATCAGATCCTCTCTCAGTCTTCTCTTTTCCAGACTAAACAGACACAGACCTCTCAGCCTTTCCTCATGAGAGGAATGTTCTGGTCCCTTCATCATCTTTGTAGCTCTCTGTTGGACTCTCTCTAGTATTTCCCCGTCTCTCTTCAAACAGGGAGACCAGAATGATAGAATGTTAGGGGTTGGAAGGGACCTAGAAAGATCATCTAGTCCAACCCCTCTGCCAGAGCAGGATCACCTAGACCAAGTCACACAGGAACGTCTGCAGAGAAGGAGACTCTAAAACCCCCCTGGGCAGCCCATTCCAATGCTCTGTCACCCTCACTGTGAAAAAGTTTTTCCTTGTGTTTACCTGTAGTGGGTCTGGCTGAGCTGCTTTTCCCCACCCAGCCCTCACGCTGCAGCACTGGGAGCTGGAGGGTGTTGGTAACACACCCGTGTTATGGCTGCCAGTGCTCACACGGCACCAGAGGATGGGGGGCAGGATGGGGGAGGGGATACAGCCAACCTGAGCTGACCAGTGGGATATTCCATACCATATGATGTCAGCTCAACAATAGAGGGAGAGGGCAGGAGGAGGATGGGGGGGCATTCTGCTTTGTCCTCCAAGCGGCTGCTACGTGTTCCTGGAGCCCTGCTTCCTGGACTCGGCCCGACATTGCCTGCAGATGGGAAGTAAAGAATAACATCTTGTCTATCATAACCCACACCCCTGTGCTTTGCGTCTCATTCTCTCCCTGCGTGCCGTGCTGAAGGGGGTCGGGGGGAGTGATAGAAGGGCTTGGTGGGCACCTGGTGCCCGGCCAGGGTTAATCCCACCACATTACCCTAAACCTCTTGTGCTCCAACTTACTCCCATTGCCTCTTGTGCAAGCATGGGATGACATTGAGAAGAGTCTGGCTCCATCCTCCTTACACTCGCCCTTAGCATATTTATAGACATTAACGAGGTCCCCCCTCAGTCTCCTCCAGGCTAAAGAGACCCAGCTCTCTCAGCTTCTCCTCATAAGGGAGATGCTCCACTCCCTTAATAATCTTGGTGGCTCTGCGCTGGACTCTCTCCAGTAGCTCTCTGTCCTGCTTGAACTGGGGTGCCCAGAACTGGACACAGTATTCCAGGTGGGGCCTCACCAGTGCAGAGTAGAGAGGGAGGACAACCTCCGTCAACCTGCTGCACACTCTTCTTAACGCATCCCAGGATGCCATTGGACTTCTTGGCCATGAGAGAGCATTGGTGGCTCATGGTCATCCTCGTGTCCACCAGGACCCCTAGGTCTTTTTCCCCAGAGCTGCTTTCCAACAGATCAGCCCCCAGACTATACTGATACATGGGGTTCTTCTTCCTCAGATGCAGCACTTTACATTTGATCTTGTTAAACTGCATTAAATTTGCAATTAAACTTCAATAAAGAACCGAACACAATACTCTAAATGTGGTCTCACTTCCTTAATTGATCATTTTTCATCCAAACAAACAAGAATTCATAAGGAAGGTGGAGGTAGGGGATAGAAATCCACGTGGCAGGAAAGATGGAAAGTTTATTGATGTGTTAAAAACCACGGAAATGCCTGAGAACAGTCACATAGGAAACAGGTCCCCTTCCTTAAGGGAGAAGGGCAGAGAAGGGAACCACTTCAAAAGAAAAGTTTGTCAGAAAGACTAGTTGTTGAAAAGACAGTCAGTAGTAAGCTGTGTCTCGTTATTGCTTACTTACTACATTCAGAAGATTCTTTCCAGTCACCAAACGTATTTTAAGAGGCAGATAAGCTTTCAATCCTGTAGGAAATAAGCATTAGCATATGATATACCTTGTACACCCGTAGACATCTTCTTTACCAAGGTAAACAGAAAGGGAAGTCCTCACTACGTTGCAATTTATTTACCATTTCATTTGTTCACTCTGGAAGAACTCCAAGGGCCATGGTGAGGAGCACAACAAAACAGAAACTCGAGGATGAGCTTTAGGTTCCATTTTTCTATGGTCCGAAATGAAAAAATAAACCAAAGTTTTCTGAGCCACCTAGGTTTGTCCTCATCAAAGCCAAGCTTAGTTACCAGTACCACTGCAAAATTCACAAAGTAGTTTCAGAAATGGATGTTTTCTGTAAGGCGTATCTGTAAGTGTCAAGCAAACGACTGAAAAAAGTAAAATTAAGCTTTATGGTTTCAGTGCAATATAAACATGCCTCAGGCGTAACTTTTAATTTGCTGCATCAAACCAGTCATCACTACCAAAACCAAATTTCTTCCTTCTCTTCTTCCCAAATTTTGGGGCCACAAGTGAGGGACAAAGTCAACTGCCATATAGGATTCCCATGCTAAGTTCCTCCCAGACATACATTGCCAGCAGGTATCACATAACTTCCTAAACACCTACAGATGCACCCTCCAGGTGTCAAATCCAAACAGAACTAAGACTTTCAGTTAACATATTTCAGAAACTAGAGATCAGAAATAAGGGTCTTGTAATACCTGCTCCTTTTCCTCACAGCCATCTACGCTATTCCCTGGAATACCCCATCTGTTTGCAAAGCCAGCCTGAAAAGAGTTCATTAAAAAATAATAAAAAAAAAATACAAATCATAATAATAATTTAAATATATATATTCATATATATATATAAATAAAGCTCTGAAGTAAAACTGCCAGTATTTCAGAAGTGCTATGTGAGCTGCCAGCACACGTTATGGTACCATGTATAAAGGCACTACACTTAGTTTGTTTCATATAGGATGGAAAATCTCTTGTGGCATTGACCTGGCCAAAATTCTGCTTACTACACCCTGGCTCAAGTATTTGCATGCACCCTGAAACATTTGTACAAGATAGTGCTCATTTTTAGACTTATAAGAAGATGAAAACTCGCCCTTAGATTCATGCATTTAAAGCACTTCCCCTGTGAACTAAATTAGGACCGCAAGCCAAGATCACACTTGGACACCCAGAAATACACATAAACTTTAAGTCTTTCTGCTGCTTTCATACCTTTTGAGCTCTCTACACCTTTTGTATCTCTTCAAACAGAGCTCTCAGAGGAAATCCATACACCTGAGCTACAAAAAAAGTAGAGGCAACAGTCAGATCAAGCTACACTTATGCGTTTGCATATGATTTGATCACACTGACACACCACTCCATGTGTCTGCTTTGACTCTATACCTCCCTGCCAACAGTGGCCTTTTTCCCCCCCTCGGAATTGCCCCACATACACAATGACTTTCAACACAACACTTAAATACAGCAGACCATGAAGACTGAGCACACTGGAAGGAAGAGGGAAGAGGGTAAGGTGCTACATTCACAGTATTTCCACCATCGATCTAAAATTAGAGCCAAGGTAGAAATTCCAGCTTGTTAATGAAATAAACTATAGTACTTTTTTTTTTTTTCTTTTTCCTCAGAAAAAGTTTGCTCTCAGAGAGCTCTCTTCTTTTCTAGCTGGTATGCAAACTACAGTGCTGCCATTTCTCTGATGGCCCAGACTGGAAAGAAAACAAACACTCCAACAGAAGCAAAGCATTCCCTGGGGAGATGCACAGCAGTCTCTTCTCTCCATCCAGAATAATTCTGTCTTCTGAATGTAGCTGGCAGTAACTGCTACCTAACTATGTCAACCTCTGAGCTATCTGAAACTTTTCGGTGTTTGGCAAGACAGGTGAAATACAGAAACTTCACAACTCACCTGCTTCTTCATCTGGGAAGTGGGAAATGTGACGAAACCTAAACCACTTTGCTTCTTGATGACAGACGCAAAGCAGGGCATGTAAGAATGAGGTCCCTATCAATACCTGTTCATTCATCTTTCAAAAAGAATTAAAAATTCTCTTGTGGATAAAAAGCTAGCATATCAACACTCATACTTCTGTGACTAATCATTTGGATTTGTATATTGCTCGTTGTTCATTTTACAAAGCTAAGTGGAAGAAATCCTAAATTCTATTATCATCCATTTAGAGAAATTATTTTTGAAACACTGCCTGGTTAAGTGGCTGGAACTCCTTACCAATTGCACTGTCTTCCCAAAAGCTACCACACTACCTCAGTACACGGATGTTAAGGGAGCAAAAATAATCTGGCACCCATTTTGCAACCAAAACAAATGGAATATATGCCACTGACTACCCCATTTAAAAACTACATTTCTACCTCATTCTCTGATTCTCTTTGGAAGAAATGTTCTAAGAGACAATCACATTTTAACAGACAAACAGCAGCCTCTGCACCGTGCTCTGAGTTTCCATATCCATCGTGTATTTATGTACAAAACCCACTCCTCTTACAAGTTTAAAAATACTCAAGAAGGTAAATTGCAAAACTACACAAAACTGAATAAATCATAGTGTTGGTTGGTGGTGCTTGGATTCTGGAGGGAGGGAAGCTGTGTTTCTTTTAAAGTAAACCCCAGCTACATCCTTATGCTCTTCACAGCCATCAAGTGGAAGTTCAGGGCTTGAAGTAAGAAGCAAAAACACAGCAGATGACAAGATTTAGTTTTTAGTCTAAGCTATCTCCCCAAAAAAACAACCAGTGAAATGCAACTCCTGAAGATGATTTGGATGAATTCTATAGCACACCCTAAAAAGAAAAAAAGAGATACAAATTGCACAATCACCCTAACAAAAGGGAAGATTAACGATGCAAACAAACCTTCCTTTGTCTTTAGGATGTATCTCATTTTTTTTGTCGAGAATTCCCGTCACTCCCCCCTTGACTTGCAAGGAAAATGAGAATGTTTGGGGTTTCTTCAAAGCACCCATATTACGCTAATAAAAACAATGTCAATTACATCCACAAAGAGATGAAGCTTCCTGCAGACTAACAAGGAAATCCCCACCCCTCTATACCTCCTTCCAGGTAGTTGGAGACAGTGATAAGGTCTCCCTTCAGCCTCCTGTTCTGCAGGCTAAACAACCACAGTTCTCTCAGCCACTCCTCAAAAGACCTGTATTCTAGGCACCTCACCAGCTTGGTGTCGCCAGCTAATATTTGAGACAGAAGACAACTCCACCGCCCTCTAACAACCTGCATGAACTCAGTGCTTTGCTACTTTACTTCTTTTTACAAGTGGCAATAAATTACCTTATTTTATTCTCCCCTGCCCTGTGTTTTTGTGTTTTGTTCTTTAAAAATCACACCACTTTCAAAATTGATTTTTGAGATCACTGACTATATACCCATCAAAATATACAAGGAGATCTCTGAGCAGAACCAAAACCCTGGGCAGTCACACTTCAGGAACAAAACAGCAAGCAGCATTTGCTATTCATCTTTCTTCAAGCCAGACTGCTACCTCTTCATGGTTTAATTCTGAGAGCAAAGATTTTCTTAAGCTTCCTATGCGATTTCTGACAGTGAAACAGAGAGTAGAAAGGTCTAAAAGAACAGGCCCAGGATTCCTGCATGTCACTTCCAAATGAAGAGCCTATTCAAAACCAAGCTTTTATTATACTGTTTCAATAACATCACGTAAGTAACATCTGCATAAAATCCCAATGAACTTCTTTTCATAGCAGTAATGAATGTCATCATAGCTATTTTCCTACTACATGAATTTCAGTTTGAATTTTTAGTACAGCAATTACATTCACAGGAAGTGAATTATCTCAATCTCTATCATTTCGGGCCTGATGGCTTTAGTTATGACAGAAATGACTTCTTTTCGTAGGAAATTACGTTAAACACATGCCAATAGATTTTATATTACAGGATGCTCTTGATATAATTAAACTGTTTTAATTTTTTTATCAGAATGAAGTGATTGCCATTTCACCCCCCTTCTCATACAAAGTAGTCTCTCTGTCATGCAAAATTGAACTTTTTTTAATCTCAGATACACACTTAACAACCCTCCCTGTCTTCCACAACCTTCGCAGCATGGGGATGGACCAATAAGCCTGGCTGTTAAGTAAGGTAAAATACACATTGTAGACGTGTATCAGGACTGGGAAAGAAAAGAAAGATCTAGTGCTGTGTTGGCATTCTTGTTAACTCAGGTTTTAGCTGGCAGTGTTTACTTTGACAAGCTGGGGTCTTTCTCCACTCCACCCACTCCTTAAATTCATACCGCTGGCCACGAAGATTGCTATTCTGTGTATGCACAAAGGTCTACCTGAAACAGCAAGGGAAGAAACACAGCATTGTGTGGTACCACACAAACATAAAATGAGAAAAGGAAAGATTCAGACACAAACAGCAGTGAAGGAATATTCATCTTTATGTGTCTGCAGATCACTATAAGGAACTCATAAAATTTCAAAGAAAGCACATTTTCCTGATTAAGTATGGTTGAAATATTAAACAAAACTACTAGTCAGCTGCTCAAACTTTTTCAAGGCAAAACAAGGCAACTTGCTGGTAGGATGGGGCTGTTCCATTCCAAATACCTCTGCAAGACACATTTCCAGACAGTGCCCAGGATGAAAGTAGGTTTTTCATTAGATTATGTCATATCATAAACTGTATTTCATGTATGAGAAGACTAAAGACTTCAGATTGTATACGTTACTTGAGTCCAACGTATTTCAGAGTATTACAAGCAACAATTCTAAAGAAAAGACTAATGGTAACACAGTAAGAGCGAGGACATCCTTTAATGCTCTGCAGTTTGGAAACAGTTCTTAAAAACCCTGCTCTGAACAGCATTATTGTATCCAGTATCCACAGTAACTTCTGGCATTCACTTACCAGGAATTACAAAGGAAACTAATAATGCAAAGTTCAGCAGGGACTTGAACAGTATGCATTAAAAATAAATAAATTCTCTTTACCAGTGACAAACTCAGTGATAAAGCCATTCAGACATTTCCATTCTCAATAAATAGACTGTTTTAAAGTCTTGTAAAGTTATTTTCTGGGCCAAAACCCAAAATCAAGTGAACAACATTTTATTACACGTTGTTTCATCTTTTAGAACTTCTACACAAAAGCCAAGTGCTACTACAATCAGAGAACGTAGTGCTATCACACTCCTTTTATACACTGCTTTCAAATCACAGTACACGTTTACATTCTTGAAGACTTCCAAGTGACTTTGTAAAGTCAACTGTACTTAACTGCACAGATTACAAAAACCAATAGTAAACACAAAACTCTCTGAAAAGGGCTTAAGCTAACACATCTCAGTTCACAGAAAAATAAATGTCATAAATAAATTCATAAAATCATCAACATAAATCACCAGCCAACCAGTGACCCCACCATTTTGGGGATTGTTCATGATAAATCACCCCATTTCACTGCTAGTTTTCAAGATTTCTTCTCCTGGTCCTGCAAACCGTGGACTGCAAACCACACAAGACACTTGGCCATGCAAAGAAGTTGCACTGACATACCACCTATTCACAAAGCAAAGGTAACCCTACCCGTATGTTACGTGTTTTGATATGAAGAATTCCATTTTCATTTTTTAAGGCTCAACAAAATACTCCACATGATACCTAGGACAGAAGAAGGCTGATCAAATGGCAGGACTGATCTGAAAGCTACTTGACACCTTCAGGATGACAAATTACAAACTCATTAATGTGTCAGGTAATCTTAGTCTTAGAAACCATAATCTAAAATGCCCTTTGCTAGAAAATGTTTTTGGAAAGAAAGAAAATGTTTTCTTGGTATAATTATTAATAAACAAAATGTCATATGCTCCTTCGGCAACCTCTGGGTATTACCCCCCAAAAGTCATCCAAACCAAAGATCTTAAAATCTGAGGTAGTGATTGCTCCCAGGACCATGCATTTTTATCAGATCTTTTCCTCCCCACAGTGTCAGAACCAGAAGAAAGAAATGCCATTCCTCAAGTTCTCTTCACTATTCCATTCCATTGAAAATTCACCTTACATGCATTCATCCAGCTCTGGAAATTAGACAACTAGAAGAGGGTTAACAGGGGAAACATACCTGAACTGCAAATTAAATAGTTTTAGCAAATTAATCTGGTCTAGAAAATTTGACGGGTTTTGGATAAATAAAAGGTCAATGCTGTGACATGACACAACTAAAGCTCAGTTATTTGCAGATTCTTTCTTGTTTATCCATTAAACAAATACCTTTGAAAGGGACTCGCAAACTTTTTCAGATACTCCAAATCTAACCCCATGATAAGACAACAGCAGCTTAGATGTGAGCACAAATCTTAAGAATAGAGAGCACAGAATGTTAAGGGCTGGAAGGGACCTCGAAAGATCATCTAGTCCAACCATCCTGCCAGAGCAGGACCACCTAGAGCAGGTCACATAGGAATGTGTCCAGGTGGGTTTTAAACGCCTCCAGAGAAGGAGACTCCACAACCCCTCTGGGCAGCCTGTTCCACTGCTCTGTCACCCTCACCACGAAAAAGTTTTTTCCTCATGTAAAGGAAAATAAGTTTTTCCTTATGTAAAGCATGTTGCCCATGTTTCAGTCACTCTGTTCAATCAGGCCTGTCATTAGAAATCTCTGGTGCCAATGGGTTTGCATTCTGGAAGACTCCCATGAAGCAAGGTGGCTGTGTACCACACTCAGCCTTTTCCGACACTCATACAATCTATGGGAAGTTTCAAACCAGAACAGTTGCAGGTAGTCAGGCTGGTCATCTTTTCAAAAGGCCAAGCTCTGCTGCTCAGGAAATAGGAGTCAAGAGTCCTCACACTGAAGAACACCTTGATGGGTCTAGAATCATAGAAACATTTTGGTTGGAAAATACCCTTCAGATCATCCATTTCAGCCATTAACCTAACTCTGCCAGGCCCACCACTAAACCACACCCCTAAGCACCACATCTACATGTCTTTTAAATACATCCAGAGACAGTGACACAACCACTTCCCTGGACAGCCTGTTCTAGTGCTTCGTAACCCTTTTGGTGAAGGAGTTTTTCCTAATGTTGAATCTAAACCTCCCCCAGTGCAACTCGAGGCCACTTCCTCTCATCCTGTTACTTGTTACATGGGAGAACACACTGATCCTCACCTTGCTACAACCTCCTTTCAGGTAGTTGTGGAAAGCAATAAGGTCTCCCCTGAGCCTCCTTTTCTTCAGACTAAATAGCCCCACTTCTCTCAGTTGCTCCTCCTAAGACCTGTGCTCTAGACTCTTCACCAGCTTTATTGCTTTTCTTCAGACGCAGTCCAAAAATTGATATGGGGGACACTTCAGTCACTGGATCTGTGAAAAGCACTACAACAAACAAAGAGGTAAATTGCTCCACAATAAGGCAAAAAGAGTAGGTAAACAAGACATCAGTGCAGAAAATTTATCACCAGGGCAATTCAGTAAGTGATGTGAGAGCAATAGGAATGTCTCCTCTGACAGTTTTGATGCAGATTCACGCATTGATGGAATAGGCCAAACAAGCAGCATGGATATGGCTGCCTTTTGATAGTTTGCTAAGGTGAAGTGGTATTTTGCTAGAGGCAAAAAGAACTGAAGAGAAAGAATTAAAAATAAATAGGCCAGAACAAAGCATATTTTCAATTTCAGTTGCAAAACCAATGTAGCAACAATTTTCTCTTCTTTTAGTATGAAAAATAACACTGGCAAATTGCTATGTCACCGACGTAAAACGAAGACTGAACACCAAAGAGATTTCAGTGCTTGCTTTATTTCATTATTTCAAGAGAAAATTGTTTGCTATACCGAGAAGTTTCTTTACACGTAGTGAAGGAAAAGTGCAAAAACAGTATGTAAATTTAATATGCTCAGTCTCTCCATTTGAATTTTCACTGAAATAAAACAAATTAATCTTCATAACTATTTGAACACTTAATTAAAGACATCTCAAAAATAAAGCTCACACTCATTTCACTGCCTTTTAGTCATTAGGATTTTATTCACACACGGTTTTGCATTTGTTCCAAGGTGACTGTTTATAGGCTCCAAATATCAGTTTAGGTGACGAATATCAAATAAACTTCAAAGATCAAACAGATTTGGGAGGGACCTTAAGCTATCGATTGTAACAAATGCATTTTCTATTTTGTTCCTGAAGACCTCAGACACTGGAAACAAATCTCTGGGCAAAACATCTCGGCGGTTCACTTGTATTGCTGTTAAGGGTCTGCCAATCGTTAAGAGAAAAAGAAAAAAGTTTTATTGCAATTTACTGTTTCTACTTCTTGCCAGGTCTATTAGAAACAAATTGAGTTCTTTCCTCGCTACACTGCAATATTATTACCACATCGCTTCTCAGATGTATTTTTATAGGTTAGGATAAACTATCTCTACTCTTCACTTCTCCTTTGAAAGTCACATTCTTCACGTATTTTACTGAAAAAGGCAATGTTTCCTCTTTAAAGATGAGGAGTTCAGTGATGAGAGAGTCCATTTCATTTGAGTCTGTCGACCTTTCCTTTATCAAATGTTTGTGAAAGCATGAAACATTATTATGTCATCCATGCATCACCCACATCAGCCCTGTAAGCTCCTGAAATGAGATAGTCACCAGGTAAGCACAGAAACAATGACTTAGAATTAAAAGAGTATAAAAACAGGTATGAATATATACATTTTTTTACATCAGGATAAATTATCTCTACTCTTCATTTCTCCTTTGGAAGTCACATACTCCAAACCCTGAGTATTCTTATTCCCCTCTTCTGTATCATGTTTACCTGGTACTTCTCTCCCCTAAAAGGCAGTGCCCAGAGTGGGGCAGAATAATGCAAAAGGTTTACCAGTGCTGAACAGAGCAGAAACTTTACATGTGCAGCAAGCCTGCAGACGATGCTCCTCTTTATACTCTGTGCTGGGGGCTTTGGTATGAGGGGACAGGGCTACTGGTGTGGCTCCTGTAAGAAGCTTCTTTGGGAGAGGAATGGAACACAAGAGAGACAATCATGCTGTCAAGGTTTAGGGTCAGGGCCACCCACTAAACCTGTAACAGATGCTCTCTGTTAAGCTCTCTCCCTCCCCAAAGGGAAAGAGAAAGGGAATAAGGGAGAGGAACATATCAATTAGTAAAGAAAGCTAGGATAGCTCTAGTGAAAATAAAAAGAAAAAAAATGAATATATAAAAATACATAAAACCAGTATCAAGCCCAACCCCACATTGAGGGCATTTACATCACCAACAGCACTGATGCTGTGGAGCAGGCACTGGGAAAGCCCCAGACTGGACTCAGCAGCACATGTAAACTGGATTCAGGAGCTGGATTATGGAACTGGATTCAGTAACACACAGATGAGGATCGAAGGCAGAACAAACAGAACCCTCCTTGGATGTCTGGCAGACACCAAAGTCTGTGAGGAAGGAGCAACCAGGACTGCTGGGAGGATCACAGACCACCAAAGGGACCCAGGCAGTGGAGGACTGTCTCCTCCAGGAGGGATGCCACGCTGACACAGGGGAGGATGTGAGGAGCATTCCCCCTTGAGGGGGAAGGAGCAGCAGAAAAAACATAGAATGAACTAGGACTGACCACAACCCCCATTCCCTCCACCACTGGCAGGGAGAAGGTGGCAGAGCTGGACCCAGGAAGAAGAGGGAGGGAAGGGAAGGTGTATTTAACATCAAGCTGTATTTACTGCTGTCCTACCCTTATTCAAGTAGTGAATTGCTGGTGGTTTTGTTTAAATTAAATTGATTCTCCACCTTTTGCCCATGACCATTATCGGTGAGTGAGTCCTCTCTGACTTTTGTGGCAACCCTCGAACCTTTTGTTGTGTTTTCTCCTCCCCATCCCACCAGAGCAGAGTAGGAGTGAGCAAGGGGCTGTGTGGTGCTTGGTTGCTGGCTGGGTGGGCTCAAACCTGGACAACAGCCCAGTATAACTTACCTTTCATCAAAACTGCTTGACACCACTGAATTCCATCCCACTTGTGATCAGCTACAGCCTCATACCCTTTTCTGCAGAATGTAAAAGTGAGTTATTCCCACCTTTCATCTGCAGGGTTCTCGTTAGCAGCTTAGGCAGGGAGTGGTGCCGAACTGATCCCAACCTCAGCCCCTCAGTTACTTTGGACCACTTCTCCCAACTACCAAGCTCCCTTGAAATTCTGAAGCCATCCCTTTAGCATCCCAGCAGATGGTCTCAACTGTCACAAATGTTCATATCATTAACGCACTAACTGCTGCTGTCTCCAGACAGATGAGCCTCAGGACTCTGCAGTAATTCCCTGCACAAGTGGAATGCTGAAAACTCTGCTGGATACAGTTTGCAATCCAATTCTGGACCTGACTTGCATTCCTCTCCTCTAAGACATTCTTCCCATGTTTACCTTGTGAATAACCCATTTCAAGAGCTTACTAGAGGTCATGCGGATGGTATCTAACATTTCTTTTCATACCTTCACCAAAATTTGGTAAGCAAAAGTCAGGAGACTCAATCCCACCTGTGAAACAGACTCTTCCCACCACCGAGCTCAACTTTAAAGAGGACACATTGCCTTATTCAGAACAGCAATGTTCTGCTTTCTCCATTAGCCTGTTTTTTTTTGTGTTAGATTTACTTTACCACTCAGATCCTCCCAGCTGATCCTACCCACCTTTTAAAGTTAGATTTTGGCTTACCAATGGAACTGGAGGGTTGGTAGAGTCACTCAGACCTCATAACTGTAAACACGGAAGTCTAAAAGATGTGTAAGTCAGGTCACAGGTGGTATTCAGACAATACTATTCAAAAGGTTTTGAGCACATAGCACATGTTATTAGCACATGTAGAAGAGGATCCAAACACATTTCATTTTAAAGAAACATGGGTACTAAGTATAGCCTTCATTCATACACTAGAAAAGTACTCTTGTAAAAGGAATTAGTGTTTTAGCTCTTTGAATTCCAAATGGTTTTGTTGTTGGAGTCGTACGTTCCCAAAACATGAAATACTTCAGTTGATTTCAGTTGATCTTCAGGTCACTTAAATTCAGAACCTTAGAAGGTAAATAGATACGTAACTCCTAATCTCACCAAAAGCCATTAAGATGACTAAACACATTTGGAAATCTGAGCCTTGGTCTCTCATTCTGCAGTCCCCATGTGCAAAATGGTGACAATTTTTCCCTGCTACTTCCCATCACATGAGGGCAAACTAGTCAGTTAAGATGATCACAGAGACCAAGAGATCACAGACTAAGCACCTGCACTGCTTTAATTTTTATTTTCTTTTCTTTTCCTTTGTAGATTTCAATATTTTCAAACATTTGGGCTGCCTCTAGCGATACGTATTCATGCAATGCAAGATAAATATTTATGCACCTTTGTTTCTGAAAGTATTGCTCTTAACGCCGGCACAAGTGCAGCAGAAACAACAGTAATCAATTTGATTTGGCCTTATGAAACAAGTGTCATTTTGATAAATGATCCTAATTAGGTTGATATTTCAGGTAGAAAGTGTATTGAGTTAATGTGTTGGCACCTCTCTAGTTATAGTCAGACAAGTACAGATGTTGCAATAAAGTAGCAGCAGTACATTATTAACTTTGCAAGGCACTCAGTTTGCATTCACTGAGTTTGATCAAAGCCACACAGCTCAGCAACTGCAAGAAAATGCTGATTTTAAGTTTTAATTATTCAGCAATGTACACGAGTAGTAGCTCCAGGAAGTTTCAAAGCTATAGGTCATTCCTCGATGATCTCTCCCCAGCACGGAAATGATTAATTAGTCCAGTGGCAGCACACTACTTAGGGCAGAGAGTCACGTTTGTTTAGAAAACCTTGCTCAAACAACGAAAGACAAAACCTGTGTTTCTACTCTTTTACATAAATCTAATTACAGAATGTCCTGTTAAGGCTAAAAGATACCATACATTTACATAAATCTAATTACCAGATGTCTTGTTAAGGCTAAAAGACATCATATGTTTATGCTGTGCTTTCTTACGCTCTGGAAGTCTGATACGTGGCTCACGGCTGGCAAATACAAGTTTGTCTTCCATTTAGCAGTGGCAGCAGATAAAGTAACGCGCTACCCATCTGCTCTGAACTCAGACCAGTGTTACGTTTTCCCTGCTTTTCTACCAAGTCTCCTGGAGCCCTAAAGCACTTATCAATTTATACAGACTTGCAGCTCCACTTGCTATTAAAATGCAACTCTTTTGCAGTGAGGGAGCTGCTTTCTGACCTGGGTCTCTGACGACAGGTAGGACTGAGTACCAGCTTGCAGCTCGAGGACTGGGAAGAGCAGTTCCAGTGTAGTCAGGCAGGTCACCACAACCAGCACTGAGACTCAGGGCAGTTCTGCCGCTGCCAGCTCATGGCTTGAGCTACCTTCTGAGCTAAGAGTTTTCTCCCTCAGACACCAGAGGGTTACACCTGGCTTTGGGGATTGCCAGTGAGCTGCCAGCCTGCCGTGTGGCAAAGCAGCAGCCTAACTCAAAGGCTCCTTCCCACGCTCAAAACCACATCTTCTTGGGAACAATTCCAGAAGCACAGGGACGGGAAGGGACAAAGCACATCCTTTTGGCTTTTGAATACTGTCTTCTCTTCTTTTATCAAGTTTGGCCTGCTAAAAACAAGCGTGTGCTGAAAATAATTTCCGATGTTTCTCGTATCCAATTACCCATCTCCTCAGGGGTTTCCTCTTGCAAGACGGCTGAAAGAAATGGTTTATCGTATTTTCTTCAGATCCACAGGAAAATTCCCTCTGGGGTATAGAAAAAGATTCTGTTCTTGGTATCTACCTGTCAAAAATCTGGGTATTCTCCACTAGGTGTTTATCCCAGAGAAAAGATCTGGACATTAGGTCAGTCTACTTTCATGTTGTAGACCATGAGGTGGGGATCAGTCACCATGGTTGTAACACGTTTCAGCCTGACACATCGACTAAGCCAGTCGAGAAATGGATGTACCACTGGCATGACAACAGAAGAAAATGACTTCAGGCAGCCATGCTTCTGTCAGATTCAGATTACTTATAATAATAATAATAATAATAATAATAATAATAATAAAAGAAATTAACTGCACAGCATAGAAAAATACATACTTCTATACTGTAATGAGAACAGTCATATAAAAAGCAGAGACAGGGAAAACCAGAACAATAAATGGAGTTGAATGCGACAGTAAAATACTCTTCTCTGGTCACAACATAGTGGAATATTCAGGCATCATTCCAGAAAACAAGACAAACAGATGTGTATTTCCTAGATGAAACTATATAATTAGTAGCATTGCCAGTCTTAAAAATTATTTATATCCACAAAATAACCATGAGAACACCACGAAAATACCATTTTTAAGCAGACATAGTTAATTTGCTCAATTTTCCACATAACTGTGTATTCTAAGAAACTTTAGCCATGAAAAAAGATAATATTCTAGAGCAATCAGGATGTGAAGCATGAAAAACAAACAAACAAACAAACAAAAAATAAAACCCCACATGTACCCCACATTTATCACAAGATGAACGAGACATGTGAACAGTGAGGGATGTATTGATAATGAATATTTGCAGAAATACAGCATGAAAACAGCCAGGTCATTCTCCTGGCACAAAACTTGAAGTATCCTTCAACTATGAAGCATCTTTCTATCAGCTACTAGTATCTGACAACCCTGCTTTGGTTTGAAAATCTCTATCAGGACTCCAACAACAGGAGCAAGTCAAATAAATTAAAATGGCACAACTCAACAATGCTGTGAAATCTCTCTCCCACTACAAAAAACTGTCTTCACTTGTCATTTTGCATGTTTAGCACACACAAAAATGCCAGACAGGCACTGGAAGCCTATGAAATTTCTGATTTTTTTTTTTTTTCCTTTATTTAAAGATATTTTCATTTTCCACTGATTTTGCCAAAGAGGCAAGTCATCTAACATTGCCATAAAATCTGGCTGGATGGGTGAGGAATATCAGGAGTAAAATATTTCTCCTTCTTCATAAGAGTTCTTCCAATGTGAAGAGATGCTGTAAGGCAGTCAAATAAGTCTTAAATGCTTTAAGATCATTAAGCACTAGTACTAGAGCCAGTGAGAGTGACTCCTGCTAACAAAGGACAACGTGCTCCGTGCACTTGCATCCACTCTTTAGTGATCTGCTCATGCTCACTCCTGTCAGCAGATAGGGAACTAAAAAGCAAAACAGCAGCCCTTCGAAGCTTCATTCAACAGCACCAAAGCATTACAGGTAGTACCAGATGAAGCTAGCTATGCTGTCCCTGTGATAATGATAGATACAAAGATTTCCAAGAATCTCATCAACAGAGATGGCTCTGTCAACATCTGGAATATCAGCAATTTTTGTACAAGCTGTGTTTTATTTTAGCTGTGAAAAAAGAGTACTTTGGGATAACTGATGTTCATTATGCATCGAGGATATTTCTTGGTGCTTTTCTTACAGGGACTGATCCTGGTTACATGGTTGCTTCCTGCAAGAAGCAACAATTAAATACGAGGTTCTGCCAGTGGTAATGACACCACTGCTGATCCAGAGAATGAAAGAATTATCACCATCAACCACAGCAGTCAGACAGTGGTGGCTGCAAACACAGCCTGAGGAAAGTATGTCAGGTGTAGAAGCTGACCTGGAGACCGTACCAACTCTACCAACTGCTCTTACAAGAAGAGTCTTCTAACTCTTCTGAGGATAAACATTTTCACTCCCCAGACCAGCATCATTCACCCAACACACAACATTGCCTGGCGCTGATGCAGAGATGGTGCCAGTCTGCAGTGCTGGAGTGGTAGCCTGCAGGAGGGAGGCCAGAGTGGTTAACCTCTGATCAATGCCTGGCTGGCTAAAACCCCAGATGAATACTATTTTCCCCACAAAATGTCCCATCCAAGTTACAGTTGGAATCTCTTCTTACGGACTATGAGAAAATACAGGTGCTGACAGCAGTCTCTGAACTTCCTTGGTCTTCACTGAGAAGGTCCAACACAGACACAGACTCTAATAAAGAAAATGCATTAAGGCAGAACATGTAGGTTTCTGTGGCTATTTGTAAAGGAGCTAAACAGTGACTAAGAGCCCAGAAGCATTGAGGGGTCTGATATTTTGGTTTGGTGACAACCTGGTTAACATATTTTTAGAGAAAGGAAGGGAACACATCTTCTGCAGAGAAAGGAAAAACAAAAAAAGGGATACATTATTCTAGAAGTAAAGCTACTGAAGACTACAGGAGGAGACACTCCTGGGATCATGCACTACCATGCCAGCAAGATGCAGTTGTCCTCAGGTGGTATAGCAAGAGGGCACCCTTGTATGTCGGTTTGGCCCAGAATCAGCTGTTTTGTTTCTCATCTTGCATACATCCATTCATAACAAAGTGCAAATCATAAGGGAAATACACAGTAAAGAATTGTTTTATTCATTACAAAAATAAAAATCACCAAGGCCATAAAGATATAGGAAGAGAGTTAAGAGATTTGGAACCCAGAGGAAAAAAGTTTCTGTAGCACTGTCACTTCTGCCTTAATCATGGATAAATCTATTTTCAATATTCTTTTACACACATTCCATCTATAAAAGGGACAGAGTTCAATGCCAATAACATTCAATGTTTAAACAACAATCGACTATTTAGTTCAGTAGTTTTTCTCTTTTTACTATTCTATTTAATCACTTTTCAATGGGAAAAGCATCTCTGCACTAAGTACCAGTCAGAACTGGAGTATAAAACTGGAGTATTACTACCTTTAGACTTCATCTTTACAAACTTTCCTTTGTATTTTTTCTTCCCCATCACCAATAGCTGAACATTCCTGCATTAGTGACTTGGGAACAAGAATACACAGAAGCTGCAGCTCATTTTCCTGCCCCATCTTGTGGTTAACAGCAGCAGCCACACCAAGAATGATCCACCTTCTCAGGTGCTGAGAAGGCCTCTGCACTGCCCAGTGCTTCTGGGATTAAACCAGATTCTTTCAAAGCGTGGCATGGAAAGCTACCAGTCTCATTCCTGCAGCCACGTTTCAACAGAGGGCTGAAGCTGATGCCATTTCTCCATTACTGCGTGTTTATTTGGTTACGCAGCCAGTTTTAAATGTCCACAGCCATCCAGCCTTGTCACTTTGCTTTCTCAGCTCTGCATTTTACCCTCCCCTTTCACACTCCCCCCAGACAGCCGCATGTTACACATGGACCAAAACCCACGCTTGCCCAAGCTGAGGAGTGAAAGGTGAAAATCTTGGGGCCTGCGGTGTCAGAAACACAAACTCAGGCCTGAGCCACTAAAGTTTAGCTTAAGCACTAGTTTAACTTAAGGCACAACAGCTCCCTGAATTTCACTTGGCAGAGAAAACCACAAGCTGCTTGCAAATGACCACAGAGCCTGGTTAACACTGCCTACACGGATTATATCCCCTCCTAGAAACTCCTGTGCGTGCAGAGGAGGCAAGGACAATTTTCATACCGGTACCGTCAGCATGAACACGCTTTCAAAAACAGTCCACCATTTTCTATTGTTTTCTTGTATTCTTAGGCCAGACTGAATAAAAAACCAAGCAACCAGCACTCTTACTGCCCTATTTATAAATTCCTTAATGCTTCTTTGGAGATAACATGGATTTGGTAAAGGGAATACAGCTACTTTACTGTATAGTGCAGTCACAGGGATGAAAACTCCACTAGATCAGTCGATACACTCTCACAAAGACAACTTTCTGAGGACTATTAATGAATATTCAAGTAGTTAATATCTGGAAGGCATTTAGGCCGTGCAACTAAATGACATAAAAAGCTACATAAGACTTCCATATCTTTCAATAAATTCACTTTTTAAAACTTTATAAAGTATCAATAAAGTATTAACTTCCCAAGAGTGGAGAGCTATTAGCTCATTTCTGTCAGTGAATTTAAAGTATTCTTATCTCCTCGAAAACCACTAGCCATCAAAATATTTATGCACAAACTGTTATAAAAGCCACTTTACTAAAACCAGATAATTTTACTATTCAGCAGTGACAAAGGAAGCAGTTACTGGTATAAATGAAGAAAAGTACTTAAAAGATCACTAAAGGGAAAAGGAGGGAGCACACTCACTATTGATGATCTAAATGAAGACCCCTTAATAGGCTAAGTTTTAAATGGCATAGTTATTCACGGAAAAGTTACTAACACAGTAAATCTGTATAAATAACTTTAAGTGTTCGAGTGCTGATTCAGTAACACTTAGAGGCGTCAAAGCAATTACTAGCTGTTAAACCTGAATAATGCATTCTCATTTAGGCAACAAGTGCAAATGAAAGAAAAACGCTTCATCTTAAAACTAGGCAGATTTTTCCTCCCCAAACACAGTGGCCAATTAACAACAACTGTTTCAACACAGCATTGCTGCTCCACAAAGATCACAATAATCTCTGTTAGTCTACATAGGTCCCAATCAAAAACACTGCCGGCAATTACTTTACCTACAATATTCAGATCACTAAACTGAAACCTTTCACTACCCCATTGTGTCCATGTTCTGGAAAAGATGGAGAGCACGGAGCTTGTTCAGAAACACCCGTATTCCCCTTTCAGCTGTAAACATCAAAAGCAGCAGCACAAGGTACTGCCCAGATCCCTATCAGAGGCATTTAGCACCTTCCTTGGACAGCACTATATATACTCTGACAAACGGTCCTTAGGCAAAAAGTTACCATCACTACTCCACAGCAGCCTAATTTGCTTCAAAAAACAAGCCTATGTCTTAGCCATTTCTTCCTAGAGTTTACATCAGCATCCTTGATGTTGTATTAAAGTGCTTGTACTGTCCAATCTGCAAAAAGCAGGGAGAATAAATTCATCTCTAAAATTTATTTATAATATTCTTTTTAATGAATCAATCTAAAATTACATTTTAAATTATTAAAACCTATGCTAGAAGCTAGCCTCACTAAAAGCTGTTCTAGAAAGCTTAAAAAAATGAGTGAAAAATCAGTACATGTCTTCTAAGAAAATCATGAAGTTGCACCAATGTCTGACGCACATGGAACTACAAATTCCCAAAGCAGTAGCCAGGTTTTGCCAAGAGCATCCTCTTCTGCAGGACAAGAGGTGGATTTGTTGCATTTTATTTTGTTCAACTGGTTTCACTCACTGCCTAGCTCCTTCATAATTAAAGGATCTGTCTGAGAGCCGAAGAGCCGGGAGAACTCCACAGGCTTTCACACGTAGAATGTGTATCTCGAGGTGGACATGGCAACTCACGTGCACAACCCCCTCCCCACACAGTAGCATGAAACACCTATCTGATGAGAAATAATGGAATTACTGTAGTGTAGTTTTGAGGAGACTTTTGAAAGATGAGATAAAGGCAAACAAATAGAGGAAAAAACTGCAGGGTTCTTAGTATAGTATTACCAATAGTGTTATAGATACCATACAAGAAATGTTTTCAAAATGTAAAAGGGTTACTAAGTAAAATAACATAGCAGCAGAGGAAAAATATGACTCCTTAAATCTAACATTCTTTTCAAACACATACAGTTAAATATGAGACAGAAAAACAACAAAACAAAACAAACCCCAAGTTTAACTGGGAAGACTGATACGTGACAGACCCTAGTAAGAGGAATAGAAATACACTCCTCTATTTCAGTTTTTTTTACAAAGGTAAATAAATAAAGGCTTGGTTTCATTCACTAATATAAAGCATATGTACAATTTTATACCTTAAGACATATTTCTAAGTTCACAGCACCATTTAGCTTTGATAAGCACTGCATATTTTGCATCCAAGTGAACAGCACAGTTAATAAGACAAAGTAATTTACAGCAGCCTCTCAATTTAATCAATCCATATTAGGTTACAATATGGATGTAAAGACAAGATTTGTTACTTTGACTGATAACTCTGAAACACAATTAAAGCCTCATTTGTTGAAAAGCACTTTAAGGTACACATACTACCCAGGATCTGACGGACATGCAATTAAATAAATTAGACTTTCAGAATAGTAGAGTAACTCCAAATGTTAAGAAATGCATTTAACATAAAATCAGCCTTCCAGAAAAATCAAACTGTGTGCAGGCATTTTCAAACATCAAAAAGAACATCTGAATGTCATTTTACTTGCATCAACTAAAAGCCCTTTTGATCAAGTAAGTGGCAGTAATATGTCCCTTCCTGACTTGTGCTTGTCAGATATTTATAAATAATCTTTAAACAATCCCTGGCAAATACTTTGCCTTATTCTTCCAGTATCTGGATTAAGATGAAGAACATGTTCAGACATCTTTGGAGAAGTAATGGGGGAAAAAAGAGTGGAAGCAGACATCTCAAGTAAGGGATTAGAATTATTTTACCTCACAGCCCCTCCCATTGTGGTCCATTTAGGGTTGGATTTATTATTTTTGCTCTTTAAGAAAAAATCAAAAATACCGTGTTCTGGTTTTGGTACTCAAAGTCCTACTTAAGCAAAATCTTTAGAGAAAACTTACGAGATGAATGTTCAAGACTGCTGAATACAAAGTAAGTTTAAAGGAACTTATCAAAGTAAGTCTGTGGTTTCTTATTACCACATATAGATGTGCAAACTTATGTCACTGTCACTTTTGATCCTTCCTACCACCCCCTACAGCGATTAGCATATCTGGAAAGGAACGAGGCATACGTGTGGGAAGGAGAGAGAGTCTAGATTCCAAGCAATGACTATACTGAATTAAAACTCACACAACTTCAGGATTTTTATTCTTTATGACATAAAATTTTCCTTATCAAAGAATCAGAATTGGATCTCTTCTTTGTTATGAATTTCATGCTTCCTCTTTCTGAATTCAGATAACTTATCCTCTATGCATGGCATAGAATGAAAGTCAACAATAAACACATGGCAATGTATTTAGGAGAGTGGCTGTCCAGAAATGAATTATGCAAATAGAAGTATATGCACACCATATCAGAATTAATATCAATCTAAACTATCTCCAGAAAGTAACTATCAAGATGAATGACATCTAAATGGGCAAGACATTCTCACTCCTTAATTCTTTCTGATAGTACTGAGGGCTCCTTGGAGTGAAAATTTGAGCTTTTTATAGCCTATTAAAGATTACAAATTCACAGTTACCAAACAAGGAAAAGGGACTGCAGTTAGCATATGAATGGCTCAATGAAACTGAAAGTGCAGTTGCTGCTTTAAAGACATTTGATTTAAGCAAACAAAACTAAAGGATTGGAGAGTAACGGGAGATGCACATATACTACTACCTAATTCATCAGTGTGGCCTCCTTTATAATACTACATACTGTAAGGCTCTGAAAATCCTGACATCAGAGTGAACTCAGAAGGCCACAAAACAATTGAATATAGAGAGACTGAATAGCCTCAGAATGGTTTCCATAAAAGAGGAAAAAGAGCAAACAAGAACAATCTATTATCTTCTTAAAAAGTTGTAAGCCTCTATGGTATGCGTGTGGACAGTTAATAGATATTCATCTGTTTTCTATGCAAAAGAGAGTAGTCTGTAAAATAAGCCAATAAAAAGTCAACAAAATAAGCAGCAAACAGTAAAAATCATTAAGTGCTGTGTAACACTTTATCAGTGATCGCCAAAGTTAATGTGAAAACTCAGGAAGGACTGATATTAATGATCTTATCACAATTAATGAAATACAGGTGCCAAACTGCTTCTGGCAAAACAGAATAGAAGAAGACAGACCATAATCATATCCTACACTGACTCTACAGCATCCTTTGGCTTTTGTTTGGTTTGGTTTTGGTTTTTCCCCTTTTTCCTCTCTTTTTGCTCTTTGGTGCAGAGTAGAGCTTTTTTTTGTTTTTGTTTTTCTTTTAAAGGTCTGGTAGTGAACACGGCTCACCAGCTGTCATCCAGAGAGATCAGAGTATTTCGCCCAGCAAGGCATGCTTTTCTCTGTGATAGTGTGCATCTTGCCAACAATGACATCATTCACAAACATCCAAAAAACAAGTTGCATATGCGTTATTAGAAAACCCCCAAATTAGAAAAAAAACCTCTACAAATATAAGCTATCCATCAAGTTTGCTTTGTACATCACTGAATCACAAGATAATTTGGGTTGGACAGGACCTCTGCAGTTCACCTAGCTCCAAACATCTGCTTAAAGCTGGTCTGATCAGATGGCACGAGGCAGTGTCCACTTGTGAACATTTCCAAGCCCTGACACTCCCCCACGGCATCTGACATCCTGACAGCATTTTGACTACCAGAGTGGCTAAAAATACATCCTAAGTTTCCTAGTCCCTGGCCACATCATCTCACATGCCTTGCTAGCTGCCAAGCCCCTTCCCAGGTCCCCAAGGTCCCCCGCTGCAGCTCAGCTGGTCACCCATGGGGAGGCACTGCTGACCCGCCCAGCTGGTTCCAGAGGAGGCCACCCCACCAGCAGGCAACACCAGGGCCAAGGCTGGCCCTGCACTATGCCCCAGAGGCCTCCTGACTCCTGCACCCCCCATCTCGGCAGCCACAAGACCTCCCTGACCACCCCAGGGGGTACGGCCAGCCAGAAACCCCCCAGAGCCAACCTCTCAAGCTGCCCTTGAATCCCTCCTCCAGATCACCTCACAAACACTCTCCAACCCGAGCTACCCTCCCTTCTCACCAACCTACGAGCCCACCTGAAAGACTCGCCACTGACTTTCCTTGCAGCCATGGGATGGAGGTGCCCCTGTATATCCCTGAGCTCACAGCAGCACCCCATGCACACCCGACCACTTCGTATGCATCCTGGGAATCTCTTCTTTTTCACTGAGGTAGCAGTTCTGAAATAGGGTGAACGTACCCAGCAACAACAGCTACATCGGCACTAAAAAATGGAGACCCATGGGCAGAGCTCTGCAGGCAGGAATGACACCCACAGGAAATCCCAAGGTGTCCAGAAGTGCCGTTGGAGAGGGGGGAGACACAAAGCATATTTGCTAATGATGGGCCAGGCAGGAGCAAAACGGGGATGACTGCACAGGAATATGAGCTCGTCAGTGTATGGAGAGACACAAAAAAAAGAAAGCACCTCTTGCTTATGAGCAGAAAAGGGGCATATATTTAATCAGACCCTTATTAGCCAGAAGCTAGGAGAGTCTGAAAGTGAAAAGGATCATCCTTTTTCTGATAGCTATAAGAAGAGGTCTGGGGTTTTATTTTTGTGTCTTTATCAAGCACTGCCTCTAGACAGCATGGCTTTCTATTTCAAATACCATCTAGTCTGCAGCCTGGTAGGCTTTTCAACCTGGATGGTGGGATTTATGCTTGGGTGGGCAGGAGAGAAGAAGCAAGAAAGTAAAAGGGCTAAACCAGGACATAAGGGTGAGGTAGGAACATGACACAAATCAACAGAAAAAAAAACTGTAAGAACAGCAACATGGAAGAGATTCTGCAAATTGCAAGCAGGAAGAAAAAAAAAAAAAAAAAGAGGTGGGGGGGAAAAAAGGAAAAAAAAAAAAAAAGAGAGAGACAGCTAAAATCTTTGGGTAGAAAAGTAAAATAGGCAGTTTTCCAGTACCAAGTTTGATTTACAATGCCCCTCACTAAACACAACACTCCAAAAACAACTCAGCCTTTATATTTTCTGAGGTAAAGGAGTAGTCTCTTTTTTTTCTCTTGGTATTTTGAGTCTCTTTCTTCATGTTGAAGGAAAAGATTAGTCAGAAAGTTTTGAGGATGGGAGATTTCTCTAATACTTTTTGTATTAGGACTGTATGCCTGATGCTTCCACGTGCATGCTTCTCCCCTGCTTGAAATTGTCACCTGAGAAAACTGAGGAATCCTAACCACAGATTATAATGGCACATGCTAAAAACATGACACTCCATCACTGGATGTGTTCAAGACAAGGTTGGATAGGGCTTTGAGAAACCTGAAAGGTTGAGGGAGGTTCTCCTCCCCTTCTACTCTGCACTACTGAGACCACATCTGGAGTATTGTGTCCAATTCTGGTCTCCCCAGTTCAAAAGGGACAGGGGAATACTAGAGAGAGTCCAACAGAGAGCTACAAAGATGATGAAGGGACTGGAAGATCTCTCTGATGAGGAAAGGCTGGGAGCCCTGAGGCTGTTTAGCCTGGAAAAGAGAGGACCGAGAGGGGATCTTATTAATGTTTACAGATACCTGAAGGATGGGTGTCAAGTAGAAGGGGCCAGTCTCTTTTCAGTGGTGCCCTGTGATAGGACAAGAGGTAATAGTAGGCAAGGTGGAAAACATGAGGAAAAACTTCTTCACTGTGAGAGTGACAGAGCCTGGAACAGGCTGCCCAGAGAGGTTGTGGAGTCTCCTTCTAGGGAGACTTTCAAGACCCACCTGGATCTGTTCCTGTGTGGCCTGCCCTGGGTGTTCCTGTGCTGGCAGGGGGGTTGGACTTGATGATCTCCAGAGGTCCCTTCCAACCCCTACCATTCTATGATACGCAGCTGCATGAACATAAATACAGATAATTTTAAATGAGCTAGATCTCCAATTCAATTCATAGCTACACAAGCTTTGGGAAGTTGAGAGAGGCATGGGAAAGAGAAACAAGTATTGGCACAGTAACTGAGATGAGGGAGACAAGTGCAGGATTTTTTTTTTGAGAGAACGCCAGTTTATCCTGGCTTGAAGTCTTCTGCTGTAGTTTCATACCCATTTTAAAGCAGCTCAGAGGAGTACCATCTATGTGACCGCCTACCAGATCTCCTCTGAGATACAATAATGTGCTTAACCACAGCACAACCACCTTTTGAATACCAAGTACTAAGGAAGACGTGTGCCGTAAATCTAGTTCAATAATAATGCCTCATCAGCTTCCTTACTTATAAAAATAAAGGACCTTTCCTTTGCAAGACTACATTTCCAGAAGCAACTGTGAATAGCTAAAGGTGTACTGGAAGGGAAAGCATCTAGTTATTTAGAAGTCACAGGCAGAGACAGCCAGCTCCCCAGGCTGAGAAAAGCAGAGAAAACCTAGATAAACCAAATCCATGTATAATATAAAACCCACACAAATTAGGCAGAGTGGATTTTGCATATTAGACATGTAAAAACAGAGAGAAAAACGTCACTGGTGCCGTTTCACTGAGGACCACAAAAATTCCCAAGCTGGCATTCATACAGATTTCTCACCTGGATTCAGAGGTGCTGTTTTGAACCAAGGAAGCCCTACCAGGCCTGGTTGATACAGAAGCTGTGTGAACAATGCTGTTTATCTCCTTTTGTATCATCTTTGCCATCACAGGTTTGCACATGTGCAAGGAAACAATCTAGTTTTTCTTCACTGACAGTAGATTTCATTCACACTAGAATAATCCAGATGTGGGACTATGAGCATTTCTTGAAGAGAAATAAATGAGAGAAGATAATGTATGTCTGGATTAGCTCAGACTAAGATGAAAGGGGAATTAAAAAAAAAAAGGAAAAGAACCCAGTTTAAGTTTTAGGGAAGCATACGAGTTACCATACTTAGGTCTCAGGAAAGTCAAACACACATTGAGCTGAGAAAATAAATAGAACACTTGAAAGTGCCAGTAAGTTCTTGCAAGAATTTTGCCTCAATGGAAAAACCTTTTCCTCCTGCAGTCGGCAAAAGCAACCACAGTTGTATAGCAACTGAACAGTTGTATTGGTCCTACAATCAGTTACCAGTTATTCAAACTCTTCATAGTGCCAGGACTGCACCAGCCCAGGTCTAGGACTGAAGAGTTTGAACAAAGAAACAAATTGTTGCCTTTTCCTTTCCAAATGACCATTGCCTTGTACTAACACTAAAGATCCACCAAACTTTATTCCTGCACGCTCTGTCATCACCACAGGCTACTACAAATGAGAAAGGAGTTAACAGGTACAGTTACACTGACATTTACTACACTGGGAAAGCAGTCCACCAAAATTTCTTACAGCTAGATGTAAACACAATAAAATTATAGCATTCCAATGGTTTTATTTGATCTAGCATCCCGATATGTGAAAACACTGCAGGATAAAACTAGAAAAGCTTCTCTTGTGATGGGTATTTTATTATAGAATAGGTCAAACAATCAGATCTTCTCAAAGACTCCTGTAACAGCATCCTTAACTTTTCAAGGATCTGAATTAACACCTTCTAGAACTACATTATTAATTAGGCAATAATCTGAGAGATGTCAACTACTATAATAAACTGCTGTGGGCATGAAGGGCTTTGAATAATCTCACTCTCCATATGCTTATACATAAATTGCATTTATTACATTGTTCAAATAAAAGCCTGCTACATTTCAATAATCTAACAACTAAACATCTTGAAGTGTTGCTTTTTTTTTTTTTTAACAGAAGTTGTCCATGGCAGATTCAGAGCAGATATTAATACATTTTATAACCAAAAAAAAAAAAAGTGCTTTACTGCTCTGCTATTCAGGGTGGTAAGTTAACTTTCTTACACAAGGAATTCTTATTATACAATTCAAACAAATCTTCGATCTTCCAGAATGTACTTTTTTTCACTACTCGTTCTAGCTTAAGAAAGTAATGCTGAAATTCACATGAAAAAAGTTCTTGAGCAGTTCGAGGGGATTAAGCATTTTTTATTTGTTAGCAATTAGGTAGAGTGAAGGGTTCATTTGGTTGGGGGGGGGGAAGGTATTTTGTTAAGAGTTCGGAGGTAATTCTTACCACATTTTACAAAGTACTTCAAGATACAATGCTAAATCAAACACAGAAGCACGCAGGCCAGTACATTTACATTAAAAAGCATATGTAGTACAGATGACTAGATATGAAACATCCAGAAAGAATTCATCTTTGTAAATAAGTGAATGTTATAAAAAGAATTAATTGCACAGCAAAAAGCTTCAGAGGTAGATAATGGCACCAGAAGAACCCAAAGCAATCTATATAAACTTGTGCCTCTGGAGAAATTCAATACAATTTCTAAGTTTCTACTAAGAAGCTGCCTGTCTGTGACCTCTTGGGCTGATGATCTCCAAAGGACCCTCCCAACCTAGACCACAGAATCATAGCATGGTTTGGGTCAGAAAGGATCTCTGAAGATCATGTAGTCCAGCCCCTCTGCCACGGGCAGGGACATCTTTCACCAGATTAGCTTGCTCAGACCCTAAGGTCATTCTGTGATACTAAGAAACACCCACATGATAGGGACTTAAAAAGCAAACCGCAGAAGGGACAAACATGAGAAAACTATATTGTGTAAAGCAGACAAAATTTCAAAGCATGGTCATTTGTTCACAATGACCATTTCTATATCCAATATGAAAATTCAAAAATTTAAAATAAGAGACAGTAGGCAAGTCACAGCTCATCACAAATTTATAGGTTTTTTCCACCATTAGTTACCATGTACACAGATTACTTCAAAGATTTTCTAACATTTGGCTCTAAGGTGTAAGAAAAGGCACTGACCATCCACCCACAATCCCAGCAATCAGAATCTGCTTTTTCTACCTATAACAGCTAAAACAGTAGCCACGGCTTTGTGATTAATATTATGCTGAATCAAAACCATTCAAAAACACACTAGCTCCAATTTTGTTTCAGCCTTCAGCAGGATATTCAAGTGACAGAAATACAATAGTTACATAAACCAGATAAAACAGACAGAACAGTTAGAAAACCTTCTTAGCCTTAATTCCAAATGCAATTTTTAAGTATTAAACTGTTCCCAATTTATTGCCCACTGAGCCAATTCACTTCCCACTGAGATGGTTTTTAAAAAAAACCTATTCCATTCAGTAATGTCAGTTCCACCAGGAATGGACTTCAGTATTGATATAAAGATGACTGCTCATACAATCATCTTCTATTATTTTCATTTTAATTTAAAACACCGTAGTAGTGTCTAAAATGTAGTAAAGGCAGGAATTTTACTAGAGATTTCCTTTTCTGCAGGTACACTATGAAAACCTACCTTATCGATACAGAAGATTATTTGGTCAAATTGCTTTCCCATGCATTTTATGCGAGGAAGACCCTTTTTTTTTTTTTTTTTTTTAAATAATGTTGTTGATAAGATAAGAATTGTTGGTCTTATCTTACTGGAGATATAGCCTGGGCTACACAGGTGCATAGGAAAATAAGGCAAATGCAGGTTGTGGATAATGGTGCCTCCCTGAAAACTCTCTCGGCATCCAATGATTCTGCCACAGAATTGCCTCAAGCACTTCTGGCACCTTTGTATAGCTCCAGATGAGTCTTCTTTCCATGACTTGGTCTGGAAACTTTCTAAAGGCTGCTGTCAGAAGGAGCAAAGTCTAAGGTACATAACTGAGTTACTCCTTTGCTCTTTCTCACAACACTAAGAAAAGTGATTTTTAAAGGCACAGAAAGCACACTAAGAATACTGAAACAGATGTTTTCTTCTTTTTATGCTACAATGAAGTCTTCATGCAAACTCCAGGGAAGTTTACAGCTGGAGAATTTGTTTCAAAGAAGCTAAGGGTTACTTTCCTGACAGATTTACTTGTAAAGATAAAAAGCTTGCTTCTTTATTGAAGTGTTGTGATAGTATTAAAAGTATTTTCTATGTTACACACTTGAAATATTTTTTTCTAGTGATAAGCCTTCCCATAATCATTTCATGATGATACTCTCATAGAAATAATAAAATGCTATAAATACAAAATGACTTGGTGTTGTGATTACCAACAACATTTCTATCAGACAAGAAATAAACTTCACATTGTTATTCACGCAATTCCTAATCAAACAAAGACAAGAATTTCTTAAGAACTACCAAAAAGAAAATTGTCTTGCTGGCAAACTATGAAACTAAGAAATATAAGTCTTCAAACTGCAGAAGAGCTGTGAGATGAAGACTTTCTATAAAGTAGATATGGTAACAGATTATCTTTCAGGCACAACTAAGCCCTCAAAAGAGGCACACCTTCCAGCTTTGAAAAGCACTATGGAGAACTCACTGGTTTTCTCGTCCCACTCTCACAAACAGGAAACTCTTAGTACATGTGTTTGCATCATGACAGGCAACAGGGGGCTAAAACATGACAAGCAGCAAGCGAGCTAATTAGTATGTACCACACTACGTGGAAGAGGGAGGTTAATGGACCAACTTGAAAAGAAGATTTTGAAGCAGTAATTTGAACAGGGCAGTGACTGACTACGTTCAACTCAGTTCGTCTAACCTGGAGAAAACGGCTCAACCTAGTATTTGCGAGCAAAGAAGAACCATGAAATTTCATTTTAAATTGCCAACCTGGCCTATTTCAAAAACTACACCTTTAGCAACTTCAAATATATAAGAAATAGTTTTCTGATTTTTCAGAACACTTAAGGCTACTAACCTCTTTTCTTTTGTATGATTTCTAGTTACAGATGAGGTAAGGTGAAGACTCAGACATTTTTGTTAAACTTTTTTACCCAACTTTGCTTCAGTTGCTGAAAACACATGAAAACAGGACTTCCCACTAATTCATGGAAGGGCAACTATTTTGGTCCAAAGTTACCTTAGGAAGAACACCCCAACTAAAAGTAAACCCATCATCAAGGACATAACATATATAGAATGGTCTTTTACACAACACAGAGATCAGATATTTACTAAAGTAACCATTTGCAATGGTTACTCATTCCAACACTGATTTTTTTCACTCCTTTAAGTAGTTAGTGGCAGTATTTTTAATAGTATACAATAAAACCTACCAAGGACTATCCAAGAAATTAAGTCTAGAACAAGAGGTTCACATTTCTGATTTGGCAATGAAACTTTAATGGGAGTCTCTTTTAAATCTTAGCTATATAGATGTGTCTATTAATTTGGGCCCAAACATCTTAAACATAGGCTTCCTCAAGCCTCTGAATTTCTCTCAGTATACAGGTTTATATAGTATCACTGAGTCATATCAAACCCCATTATGGTTTGCTAATAAACCTTGTCAAGCTTTCACCAATGTCCTAGTTTGGTTGAGAACAGCACTAATTCTCTTCAGTAATTTTACCTTTTGGCTCAGTTCTTCTAACTAACTGCACTGTCTGAAGTCAGCAGCCTGTTCTCACAGACAGTGTCTGCTTCCAGCAGTGATAACAGCCCATGGTTAGAGTCACTGCCAAGGGTTGGTGTGCAGACCAAGGCCACTGCTGGGTCTTGTGCACCACATTGGGGGTGCAGAAAGTGAAAGGCTGCACCTGCAGGGAGGAGCAGACAGGACGGGTGACCCCAAACTGACCAACGAGGGATTCCAACCCATATACGGCATATTCAGTATAGAGCTGAGGGATCAAAAGGGTCTTTGAGGTCTTCTCCCCTCTTGGACTGCTTTGCCAGTTGTCTTGGCTTGGATCCTCTTTTGGTTCCTTCCTCGGAGCACCCAAGGAGGCCTCTGTCCGTTCTGCCTTTGATCCCAGTCTGTGTGTTCCTGACCCCGGTACCAGAATCCAGCTCCTGAACACAGCTCCCGTCTGCTGCGGGGCCCAGGCTGGGACTCCCCCAGTGCCTGCTCCACAGCATCAGTGGTGACGGCGATGGAATTGCCATCGGGGGGGTTGGGTTCCATACTGGGTTTGTATATATTTGTATATATTCTGGTTTTATTATTCCATCTTCATTAAAGCTGTTTGAGTTTCCTTTTCTAATCGCTCAGTCTCTCTCCCTTATTCCCTTTCTCTTCCCCTTTGGGGAGGGAGGGGGGGTTAACAGAGAGCGTCTGTTATAGGTCTAAGGGGCCACCTTGACCCTAAACCGTGATAACCAATAAGGCTAAAATGTATCTTCCTTACTCTCTGTATGAGGCTTAGGTCATATTTTGAGGAAGAAGAACAGCAGACCAATAAAATGAGAGCCAGATGTACAGGAAGTAGTGTAAGTGGAAAAAAATCTTGTTAAATCAGTTTCTTCTTTTTTTTTTTATTTCCAGAAATAAAAATCTGTCTGTACTTAAGAAAAAAACGGAACTCCTTAAGCTATGGCTTGGGAACTTTCATAGAAGATTACTTGGATGTCAGGAATTTGCCTTTTTCTAATCCCAGTTAGAACTCTTGCAAACATGACAAAGTTTGAAAAACCAAAGCTGCTAGATGCTAACAGTCCTCTAAGGCATCTCGAATTTAACAGCATCTTCAGATACTTCCAATTAAAACACAGTTTTATTGCCACAAAGCACCTCTGATCACACTCTGGCACGCCAAGGCTCTTTGGTTTTGGTGGCTGGCACAGCAGCTCCCCCTCTTGAGCATTCTGTCTACAGACCAACACCCGCTGCCAGAGAAACAGCAGATGCACTACTTACAGCTCTGCGTTTATGATCAACTGGTTTTCTGCTTCACAGAATCAATGAACTTGACCTACCATGGTTTCTCACCCTACCGATACAAGAGGGGAGCGTCAACATGTAATTCCTTTTCACGTCTTTTCTACTGTTGCTGGTTGCTCCCAGCCCTACAGAGGCCAAAGCTCGTTCACACACTATGCTCACAGTAACTTTTTACCAGCTGCATGCTGGAATAAGCGGGATAAAATCTAGGAAGAGGAAGTTTGCTAACATGTAAATTTAATAAGAAGCTTTATTAAGGTTTGTAATAAGAGTTCTACTAGTACATTTTCTTGCATACTCCTAGATCTGACTCCCTGTGCACTTGTACTTTAGGAACATCCTCTGTGATCTTCAGAGAACCCTTGCCTTGGTCACTGATTAGGAAACATCAACCCCAGAGATAGAGGTCCTGAACACAGAACTTGCCTCCCTCTTGGTAAGCTCTTTTTCTTACCTACCTTTTCTTCTGTCTCTTTCTGCCTGTGGTTTAACTGGAGTCTTCTTCAGGCAAGACTAAATCTTTTCCTCTGAGTCTTAGCTAGAGAGGCAATCAAGCACAGCACTTTAAAAAGCCAGAAGCTGCAACAACTTTGGCAGGTCTCCAAGTGGCTAATAACACTGTATTCTTGTGCCAGCCTAGGCCAGAAGCTACACAGTAAAGGGTCAAACACTAACACATTGCATTTTTCCCTTTGATCTTTCACAGCGGATTGAGAGCAGCCCTGCAGAGAAAGACTCGGGGATTGGTAGATGAAAAATTGGTCATGAGGTGGCACGGTGTGCTCACAGCCCAGAAAGCCAATTGTCTCCTGGGCTGCATAAAAGGAAGTGTGGCCAGCAGGTCGAGGGAGACGATTCTGCCCCTCTGCTCTGCTCTGCTGAGCCCACACCTGGAGTTCTGCGTCCAGCTCTGGGCTTCCCAGTCTCCAGCAGAAGGCATTGACCTACTAGAACAGGTCCAGAGGAGGGCCATGACAAAAGACAGAGGCTTGGGGCTGTTCAGCCTAGAGAGAAGGCTCTGGGGAGATCTTTTTGAGGCATTTCAGTATCTATCAGGGAGCTTATAAGAAAGATGGAGAGAGACTTTTTGGAGGGCATTAGTGACACAGTACTGACACTGTAGGGCTAAAACTTGGGATCACAGTTTTAAACTAAAAGAGGGTAGATTTAGATTGGATATAAAGAAATAAGGGTGGTGAGACACTACAGGTGTCACTGGGCAACAGGCTGCCCAGAGAAACTGTGGATGCCCCATCACTGGAAGTATTCAAATTAAGGTTGAGTGGGACTTTGAACAACCTGATCTAGCCAAAGATGTCCCTACCCATAGTAGGGGGATGGATTAGATGATCTTTAAAGTTCCCTTCCAGCCCAAACCATTCTATGATTCTGTCATTTTATCATAGAATCATAGATTCTGTCATTCTATATTCTTGTCCTTCCAAGATCACCCCTTGACCTCAAAAGGATGTTGGATTATTTTTTTTTTTTGTGAGTTCCTCAAATATGACAGCAACAAGCACCACAGAAAAGTCCACACAGAATTGAATAGCCTACAGCAAACAGACTCTGGGGTGCAGAATGAACAACCAGGCTAAGATAAAATATTCATCAGTATCTCAGGCAGTGAATATCACCTGTCCTCTTGACTGAATGAGGCAAGGCTGTGGAGGGAAAGAAATGCACAAGGGATGATACAACTGGAGGTTGTACCATGCTGCTCATGCAGAAGGGGACAAAAGGGCAAAGTATAAACTCATCCAACACCTTAGTTATGGGACTTTTTAGGTGTTTGATGTCAATTTAATATAGTCTGTGCTTGTGTTAGCACTGCTACCTTTCTACTATCAAAATATATTAATATTGAAGTTTGCAACTTCTTTAGTCTTGTATCATTCATTATATTACTATGCAGGCAGGTGGGAGACATCAAAATCCTGAACATCATATTATTCCATTCTATTTTTATTGACATTTTATCCTTCAGTTTTAAAAATCCTCAAATGTAACACACATTAAAAAAAAAAAAAAAAGGCATTTTATTAGAGTTCTTCTTTGAATGCATTAGACTTTGAGTAATTTGTATGTGTAGACATTCCCACTATTATAATGATCAAGCACTAAAGGATAACAAGCATTTTGCCTGAGGAACATTTATATACTTACAGGTGTGTACAAAGCTAAACATGCCTGCATTTCTCCACAGAGACAGATGCAGCCTCCACTGGTAAAACACTTCGGGTGTAAACAGAAAAATGGGTATCAAAATGTTGAAACATTCAGTATACCTTCCTAGGCAGCTTCTTTCCTTCTGGCCATATTTCAACTTCCCTGAACTACATAAAAGATATTTAAGTTATTAGCATACAAAAAAAAAACCCCAAAACAAAAAACACCCAAAACACAAAACAAAAGAAAAACAAACAACAAAAAAACCCCACAAGGTATCAAATTAACTACAGATTCTACAAAAAACATGGCATTATGAATTCTGTTCTCGAGTATTACATTTCTCTGTCTGTAGTTAAATCAAAATAGCATCTTAGATATGTAATGTGACCTTGAAATCATGAGGCATCAATAATATACACCTTTTATTAACAGAAATTAATACAGTCCTAGAAAATCCATGAAGCCAAATTTTTGGGGATGGAACAGACGTACAACTATTTCTCTGTCTACATATCTGCTACTGTAAAACTCAAGACCACTTCAAAAATGGACTTGGACTGTGTGTCAGCTGGGGATGGAAAGTCATTTTTACTCAACCCACTGATTCCTAGAAGACGTTTGGGGCCAAATAAGATTCAATAGTTTCAATGCAGACAATCAGTTCTATTTCAGGCACCCTAAGGTAACTCCCCCCTCTGCCCCAGCCTCCAGCTTTTGTTCTGAAGGTCTCCTAGAAAAATCTGCATCACCATCTCATTTACCAGTCAGCTGCAAGTGTTCGGTATACCCTAAGGGAACTAGAACCACCAGCTAGTGGACAATGTGGAATATCTTAAAGACACTTACAAAGTATCTCAGCAACAATGTCTATGTAACTGATTCTCTGAAAATGGAGTCTTTGCTTGAAATTAGGCACCAACAATTTCTAGTCACTTTGAAAAAAATGTTACTTAAAGAAAAGTTAGTAATGCTGGTCTTATCCTCACCTATTCCTCAAGCTACTACAACCTAGGCTTAGATTTCTTACAGCAGGGTTTTTCTTCCTTGCTTGGTGCTTCTGTCATTTAGTTTTTCTGTTAAATGACTGACTCTGTTTTCCCCTGGATTATATTCTGCTGTCCTCTCTCAATCCCCCAACTGCTTTTATACTTATAAAAAGTCCTGCATAACATAAAGCAAGTACTCCAGATGAATTCCACATATAAACAAAATTCATTTAACACCTTTTCAACCTACAAAACCAAAGCTTACTTGCCACTTACAGTCATCAAAGCACATGTATATTATAAAGCCAGCTTCCTTAGTAATGCCAAACGAGGATAAATAAGTAATAGAAAGAAAACAAAAGGATAAACATTTCAGGAACTGTGTAAATCAGCACTGATTTTTATAGGCTGTTACTATTCACTCTCACTTTCAATCTTCAACAAAATTACCTTCCTGACCTCAGTGCAAATCTGAAGATCTTTTCTGCTCATTTCTGGAAACATTTATACTGAAAATTATTATCTCTTGAAACTGTAATACTATTCTTTGTGGACAAAAGAGTAGATTACCATGAACATTAGTTCACTCTGCATAAAGAAAACCAACTGTTCAATATTTTGCTTTTTATAATCTTAAAAATTACAGAAAAGCTATGTCATTAGCTAGTATCTCAACACTGATTTATTTCCTACTCTATTCCAAAAATAATGTCCAGCAACAGAGAACAGACAAAAAGTGATCTGATAGGCAGTTTACAAAATAGATTAAACACACTTTCTACCATTTCGTCTAACAAGAAAGTAATTACTGCTCTTGTAAATCAAGTAGACCTTTGAGTAGTAGCTTGCAAACCTTCTGAAAAATCAGTGGCTCACATGAAAAAAAAAAATCCTGTAAAAGGATAAAAGATTTTGTGTGGACTTGCAGCTACAGCATTCTAGAAGAACACACTTCCATGTTTTACAAATGTCAGATTAAAAAAAAAATAATAGTAATAAAAAAAAAGATATTTAAAACCTGGAATACTACAGCACATACTGAAATAAAAAAGGTGACATCTGTAGCACTCTTGACCAGACTACCATTACACTTACTTTCCAGTGCAAGAAAGACAAAGTTTCCTGTCTGTTCACCCACATTTGTCACTTATGGGAACCTCAGCAGTGGACCTTGATGCCATTAGGACTATATTTAAAAAGTTTGTTCTGGAGAAATTTTTAAGTACTCATAAGTGCAGATTTAGAAAAAAAAATCCAGTAGATTTTAAACAAATGCAGTTGAGACCATAGGTCCCTCATATTCTTAAAACACACCCACCCTTATTCAATGATTATATTGCTGCTAATATCATCTACAAGTGAAGTGTGAGACACAACCCATTTCACTGAAGTGCTGGCAGCAGGTCAATGCCACCAGCTGCCCTCTAGTCCCTTGCCAAAACAGTTACCTTACAAGGGAGATTTGTGTAAATCTGTAATTTCAGCACTCCCCAGGAAACTGTCAATAATCAAGTTAGCTGGTCAACAAAACACAGATTTAAAGAAGCTGCTCCTCAGTCATTTTAGGTCCTACTTGAGAGGATAAAGTTGTGGAAAGCTTATCAAATAACCTGAAGTCCATGGTCCTGTGATATCTCTGAAATAGCTGGACTGATTTTTTAAGAAGAAAGGGCTAAACAGATCCTGTCTTGAAAGTATGAAGCAAGTTATTTTGACTTACTGGTAAATTATTTTTTGATCACTGTATGAAGATTTCTATTAGAAGGTGAGAATACCTCATATTGTTTCAAGGAAACCAAGTTACAACAACACTCTAAATTACTTTATTTGGGAAGAGCTTCCTTCCAATGGTATGACTGGTGGAGATCTCAGGGTGGCCTTTGAATCTTCATAGCACGAACTGTTAGTTAAGTTAGCATGATTTGTTCCAGATGAAGCATTTGAGTCAAGTAGTCTGAAATGCAGAGATAAGAGGAAGCAAGCCATAAAATAGGTAAGATAGTTTAGCGACCTGACCTCCCTATTTATTACCATCTCTCAGTAGCAACACAGGAATATGGGAAGATACAGATAAGCAATCATTCCATCTTCTTAAACAAGGAGAGGCTGCTGACATTGTGATTTTAAATCTTACCCAACTGTGAAAATTTGCATTCTCTGTTACATGTAACAAGTATCTAAAACAAAACAAAAACCCCACAGTATTTTGAAGACACCATTTCCCCTTCCCTTTCACCCAACAGCCAGAAGATGCAGATGTAGGATATGTTATTTGATAGGACTGCACAAAATATGTGACTGAGTTGCAAGGGCATGCAGCAGGGATACTTAGCAACTGTAAATAAAACACTATGTGTGCACACTGGGGGAATAGTTTGCCTACAGGCTAGGTAATAACAAACAGACATATTTAGCATTTACTAAATTAGAACAGATGAACTTCAGAGAGTTTCATTTACCCATGTCTATAAACATGAATGGCTCTTAATTCCATATAAATGAGAATTAATGTTTTTCTTGAATTGTCAGCATTGAAACACCACTCTGTTGAGAAGTTCTGCCTCCTTAAAACACATCAGATGCATTAGTAAACACTTAGATAGACTATCTCTGTGCCAGTAGGGATTTCTGCTGTTGTTCTTGAGAGTGATGTGTGATTTTGTCATGTACTCACACATAACCATCATCTTTTCCTGGACTCTTCTCTGAATTAGAAGAGGGGAAAAAAATAGGGATTCTGCCACTGTTGGACTGCTGCTACAATGCAGTGTGAGAGATAAAGGAGAGCTGTTGAACTATCTATGCAACAACTTTCAATTGATTTATCTTTTTTCACAATAGGTAATATTGCTCCTTCCAGTTTGAAAGTCACAAAGCTGGAGTCTGTTAATGAGACTGAACAGAATCTTTCTAAAGCCTTCTCAGATGTGCAAACCAAGTAACTACACTAAGACAGTTATGGTAAAATACTTCAATAATTGGCAATCATTCTTCCACCAAGGTGATGCCTAGGTGTGTCTTCTTCAAAACTGAACATCAAATAGTCTAGAGCAAGACTAATCTGTGAGAATATAATCATTCTCAAGTTTAAACAAAATGAAGTCTCAAATCCCACAATAAAGCATGCATGTAATTTTTGCTTAAGTCGGGTATTATGTGATTAAGTTTACACCCACTAAGCTTATCAGTTAATTGTAGATTTGATCAATTACTCAAGAAATCTAAGAAAAGATAAATTCTTGCAATCAGTGGAAGCATTAGACATTCACACCATTCACCACAGGTACAAAGTGTTCTTCCATTAACGTCAAATAAAAAGGTTTTATAGTGTCATTACACCACTGCCATTTACATCCAAAACAGTCATTAATGATGGCAGTACATGTGTTGCAGTGGAGAAGAAGAAATATAGCAAGGGATTTCTCACCTAAGTTCCTAAGAAACACAGAGAAGCCTTCTACTATCACTCCAGCTCTGGAGCTGCTTGCTCACCTTCCCCTCTTTGGCTGTTCCCCCGGCAAGAGATCCATCTGGAGAGAGACACACGGTTCCAGACAATACTAAGAGCAGTTGTGTCTGGAAAGCAGCAACAGAGAAGTACCTTGGTCCTGTCTCCCCACACGCTTCTTTACACTATGAGCAGCCACTCACCTTTATGTAAGAAAATAATAATCTGCCCTTATTTTAACAGTCAAAATCCACCTCGATCTACTCTCAAAAGAAAAAAAAACCTGAAACATCATTAGCTTAAAACTACTTCCTATACATTTCCAAAATAGTAACCTCTTTCTTTTTCTAACAAGTCATTCTCCACAACACGCTTCTTACCTTTTCTCTCCTATACATAAGAAGAACATAAGAGGTGCAAGGGAACATGAGATGACATAATGGGAATAAAAGACAACCTGACTGCTGTGATCAAACTTACAAAGAAACAAAAAAAGTCACTTAGTAGCTACAAAAAAAGTTAAGCCACTGAGGGAATGCTGAGAGTAAAGATTCATTTTCTATGTGTAACTAGTGTAAATGGTTAAGTACACAAGAAAACAATGCTAAACTGCCATTTAGCATTACACTCAGAAGATATGTACTCATGTTCATGCTTTACAAAATCTAATACCTTCATTACTTCAGGTTATATATTACAGAACACCATAAAACCCTTTACAATTCACAAAATGTCACATGACAAAGAAAGACTAAACCAGCAGGTTTAGCAAATGATTTGGTGGAGAAGGAAGTGAGGGAAGAGAGGAGACTTCTTCCCTAAACACTGAGCACTCTTAGCCATTAAAAATACAGAAAAGAAGCACACAAGTGACAGAGAGGGACAGATGGCAAGTAGGGAAGCGACAGGGCAGCTAAGACTGACAGTGTTCTTGACAGCTTCAGAAAGCAGAACCACACTCAAGCCTCAAAAGGTGATTGAACAAGGAGATTTTCTCAGAGACTGGGGAAAAAGCTCAAGATGGAAAAATGCAGATTGTCTCAAGCTGAACAACCACTGGGAGAGGGAAGAATGAACAGGGTTCGAAAGGAGGACTAAGGAAAAGCCAACGCACTTGAATGCCATGTGAAGCAAGGAGTAATTTGTTTTCCAGCCTTACAATTAACTTTCCCTCACCCTGAGGTTTTCCCTTTTTCATCCTGGTCAGATGTGTTCTAATAAAGTTTGTGGTTTCAGGGATTGAGAGTCTCTTTTGGCATGCTCGTTCTATAAGAAGGTCACAACATCAATAGACAGGGAAAGAGCAGCCGATGACATTTACCTGGACCTGAGCAAAGCCTTTGACACTGTCCCACATGACATTCTGGTCTCCAAGCTGGTGAAATATGGATTTGATGGATGCACAATTCAGTGGATAAAGAACTGGCTTGATGGCCACTCCCAAAGAGTGGTTCTCAATGGGTCAGCATCCAAGTGGAGACCAGTGACAAGCGGAGTCCCTCCAAGATCAGTACTGGGACCAGTCTTGTTTAGCATCTTTGTCAGCAACATGGACAGTGGCATTGAGAGCACTCTCAGCAAGTTTGCCAATGACACCAAGCTGTGTGCGGGGGCTGACACGCTGGAGGGAAGGGATGCCATCCAGAGGGACCTTGACAGGCTGGAGAGGTGGGCCCATGCCAACCTCATGAAGTTCAACGAGGCCAAATGCAAGGTCCTCCATCTGGGTCAGAGCAATCCCAAGCACCAATATAGGCTGGGCAGTGACTGGCTTGAGAGCAGCCCTGAAGAAAAGGACTTGGGAGTGCTGGTGGATGAGAAGCTCAACATGAGCCATCAGTGTGCTCTCGCAGCCCAGAGGGACAATCGTATCCTGGGCTGCATCAAGAGAAGCATGGCCAGCAGGTCAAGGGAGGTGATTCTCCCCCTCTACTCCCCTCTCTTGAGACCTCACCTGGAGCACTGCGTCCAGCTCTGGAGCCCCTATTACAGGAAGGGTATGGATGTGCTGGAACGTGTCCAGAGAAGGGACACGAGGATGATCAGAGGGCTGGAGCACCTCTCCTATGAGGACAGACTGAGAGTTGGGGTTGTTCAGTCTGGAAAAGAGAAGGTTCTGGGGAGACCTTACTGTGGCCTTCCAGTATCTGAAGGGGGCTACAAGAAAGCTGGGGAGAGGGACTTTTTCGGCTGTGGGGCAGTGATAGGACCAGAGGGAATGGATTAAAACTAGAGACAGGTCGATTCAGGATAGACATTAGGAAGAATTTCTTCCCCATGAGGGTGGTGAGACACTGGAACAGGTTGCCCAGAGAGGTGGTGGAAGCCCCATCCTTGGAAGTTTTTAAGACCAGGCTGGATGGGGCTGTGGGCAACCTGCTCTAGTGGGAGGTGTCCCTGCCCATGGCAGGGGGTTGGAACTAGATGATCTTTAAGGTCCCTTCCAACCCGGACAATTCTATGATTCTATGATAAAAAAATGGAAATGGGGACGCATAGAGGAAGTAACTTCACCTAAACACAGTGTCTGATTCAGGGTCCTAAGAGACTGCATTGCATTTCTGACAAACAAAACGAACTAAAAAACACATCATTTTTTAAAAAGCCCAGTAGTTGAAGACTTAAAATTACAGTTTCAAGAGCCAGTGTAGTTTATCATAAAAGTGCCAAATGAAGGTAAAGGATTTCTTTGCTTTATACATATTTAAGAACTCACAGGTAGCATTTCTATGCATCACTACCATATGTACCTATGCTAACAGCTGTCCCACTGAATAAAAAGCTGTCAGAATTTGCAGATTCAGAACTTCAGCTGAATGGGATTTACCACAGCAGATGTATCTAAGCACATCTTTTTATGTGCGAGTACTTTTCATACCGACATCTCATCAAGCCAAAAATGCCTTTTCAGTATGGAAGAGATTAAAAGGTGCATATACATGCAGCTCACAGAAATTTAGCACAAGTTCACTGTATTCCATGATGATTATTTTGATTCAATGGATTTATAATCCATCTATTGCAGTGCAAGCATCCATCTGAGTTTGAGTACTATATGGGCAACCATGGCCAGGAAACTTGAAATTGATGTGACAAACCAAATCTGTAAGGCATGAAAGAATTAGGACATGCAGAAACTTCTTGTCTACTTCCCACCAGATTTGCATTTGTTCTGAAAAGTGACAGGGATTTCACTACTGTTATTTATAAACTGTTTCTCTATCAATGATTCTCAAAATGAGCACTGTCCTAAAAGGACTCTCTTAATGCACAAGTTTGGATAGGCAACTGCTAAGAGCTCAAGGATTTGAGTGACTTTTGAAGACAGGAAAAAATACATTAGGCTCACCTGTTGTGAGTTTTGAAAGGTGGAAAGAACAATAGGCTTCTACTTTAACTCTGTGTTCTATAGATAGCAGTTCAACTTGGATTGAGTTGCCTGTTAAACTAAACATAAAACTGGAACCCGTCTTCAAAACTCCTCTTAAAACCTCCAGCAGTCTCTGTTCTCCTTCAATGCCAAGCCACACTTATCCTTCCACTCCTCCTCCCCACTCAGTTTCAGTTCCAAAAGGCCTCAGTCTCTCAGCAACACCCAGAGCCTTACCCCCACCTGCTCCAATTCCACCGCTGCAAACTACTTCTGTCTAAAACCAGTGCATCCCATGCCCTTTTTCTTTCTCTAACAGTCCTTTCACATGCACTCCTAAAACAAGGGCCCTCTAGACACTCTGCATTTAAGCAAAGCCAGATGTTTGTCAACCTTAAGAACTTCCTCTGCCTGTCTACTTCTTGCTGTGGCTATAGAAAACACCTAAGGTGCATATGCAATGAGCTACTGAGTAACAATATCACGTGGCCAGTGATGTGATGTCATCCCATACTTGAGAGGCATTTGAAAGATCTTGCAGGGAAGGAGCACACACCTTCCTTCAGTGTAGGCTACCAACATCAGACCCAGTCTCTATGAGAAAATTGAATTATATTGTACCAATTAAATTCTGTATTCATATCCCTTCCCTCACATCAATCACAAATTGCCACGGGGTAGGGAGCTTGCTATTGGCATAGCAGAACTGCGGCAGCCAAGAAGTAAGCTTGCTCATTCGTGGTGCCTAGAAAACCTCCTTTAGTTTTAGACCAAATGAGAAAGAAAAAAAACCCCAAAACAGTATATACTAAAAATCTATTTTCACTCACCTATTTAACCACTTACACGTCTTTCTCAACCATTCCCTAAACTTCATCTCAAGTGTGTTCATAAAATGAACTTCAGATATACTGACCACACCCTATCACCTCTATGCCTTCCAACTCCTTTAATTCCCTTATCAAAATCAGAAATCCTGTCTTGAAAAGCTCTCCATAATTCTACCCATGTCATTATCCTTAACTGTGTGTGTTCCGCTCCCCCCCCCAACTTCTTTTAAGCCTGGTATTTCTGATGATCATCTTCTCACAACTAAATTTATCACCAGAAGCAACAAATAACATAAATAAACAAATCAACCAATAGTCTAAATCATCTGCTTTATATGGATGGGGTGGGTTTTTTTCCAAGGAACCACTGAGTGAATTGCCAATTTGTCATCTTAGGGTTTGATTTCCTAAGACTAATTTCATTCAGGTTTTGGATTATCAAGTCTAATTACATCCTGGTTTCAGTATCCACTACAGACACTTAAGTCGAATGAAGCCAAATCACCAGCAATACAATAAAAAAAAAACCAACCAAACAAAAAAATATTCAAATCCAAAGAAACATCAAAATAAGAGTTACAGTTATAGCAGCAGGACAAATAACACTCAGCTTAGAGAAGAAACTGTCATTTACAACCAACATAAGCACCACACTGCAAAGCACCTTTGAGACACCTGACTTGCCACCATTGCTGCACAGTCAGTAGCTAAAGCTACTTCCCTACGCAGTATGGCTACCAAAGACACGTAGAGACACAGATGCCACACCAGCAATGCCATTGGATATGTGGAAGGTATGGAAATGCTCATCCAGCTCCTGAGAAAACCAGAGAGTTGCCTCTCTTGTCTCTGCCCACCTTCATGGTCACTCCTGGAGCGTGGGTAACAGCCAGCCCAGGTCCCTGTGGCACACTAGCCCTGCTGATGATGTGCCACGGAGCAAACGCTCCTGGGAAGCAGCCAATGGGCTTCCACAGGCAAATGAGCATGGTGACACTGGCCACCAACATGGCTCAGGTCCTGGGCATGGGACCCTGATGTTGACAGACAGACCCTTCTCCATAGCCTCTCCTTGCAGAGCCCTCTGCTTCCACGGCCCCTGGGCAGACTCCCAAGGACACACATCTCCCACCATTACCCCCACCCCTCAACATGTTCTGAAGCCCTGGACAGTTTCAACCACATCTGGCCAGGGAAGGCAAGTCCCATGGACAACATCTACCCAGAAACACCACTGGCATCACTGTCAGTTCTCGAGTGACCCCACAAGGAATCATCCACCAGCTGGATTTTGTCCCCCCCCTCACTCCCAGTCACAGCCCAACAGGCAGCTCAGTATAGCACCCATCACCCAGTCCACGTCTCACCAGGGTGCCTCAAGTAACACTGTGGGAGCGGGTGGCAAAGTCCTTCCTGAGGGCAATGCAAGCAACACCCACTGCTCTTTATTTGCACAGCCAGTCCTTTCATCATGGAAGGTTGCCCAGGCATGGTTTGCTGCTCATAGCTTTGTGTTGGTTGCTCCCAGACACCTTTCAATTCTTCACATGCTGGAAATGGATTCCAGGTAAAAATTTGCTCAATCACCTTGCCAGGGATGGAGGTGAAACCAACCAGTCTGCAGCTCCTTCAATCCTCCTTATTAAACCTCGTGAAGAGGAATATATATATATATATTATTTTTATTAATGTCATTTCAGACCACATACTGTATGAGTAAAGTTGGCTTGTATGCATCACTCTACCAACAAAGAAAGCCAACTGTCCTTCGAGCACACTGTTACCTAAAAAAAAGTCTTCCTGCAAGTCCTTAGCTGCTTTTTCACAATTCCCAGTATCATTATCTCAGTACTCCTCTTATTTACAGATGATATCCTTTTACCTTTATTTGTCAGCATTTTAGAAAATTAAAAAATGAACATACTAGAAATAAACCAGGAAGATCTCCATCCATGAAATGACCTTTCTTCTCATTTGATAGCAGCTTAGGTTCCCATAGAGCTTATGATGGAAAGCCTTGTTGAGTGCCCTTGGCAACCCAAGCAGATTACAACTATCAGATTTCCCCTGGGAACATGGTTTTTGACTCCTTTCCAGAATGCTGGAGTCATTCAGGCATGATTTTCTATTGCCAAAGTCACATGGACCTTCCACCATATTGTATTATGCAACTATCCACTCATTCTATTCCCTATGATACGTTTCTCCTAGTCTTCCCATTGCAGATACTAGGCTTACTGGTAAGTAGTAGGGGTCTTCTAAAAAATTACTTTCAAATTCTCCAAATACCAAGCTTCAAGCAGGAGGTCACATCCACATACAGTAGTTTGTTTCATTTCTAAGCTACTTTAAATAATTTAAATACATCTAATTCTGGCAACTAGCACCTTTAAATAACATCTGGTTTATGCCTTGGGGTTTTTTTCTGCCTTATTAGTTTTTGAACTTATTCTGCAATTGCTTCTACCAACACTTCAATTTGAAGAGAAATCATTTGATACATCCTTCATAATGAATGGTTCCAGATCAGAACTTCTTCAAAGCTCAAAAACAAACACAGATGCAAGAGGCAAAACAATAGCTTCTTATTTGATAGAGCTTTATTTGCAATCAGAGGACAGCAGGAGAGATCACATATTAGCCCTCGCATCCTCTAATGGGCTTCTTGTTTCCAGCATGTTTCCAAAAGATTACTTTTATACCTTCTGTAACTTGTTCTTCAAATATCTTTCTTAGCTCTACTGCCTTTTTACCTTATTCTGCCAGAATTTATAAAGCTTTGGACTTTGCTCTTGCAGACAAAACTTGGCCTTTTAAATAATGGTGACAATTGCTTTGCCTAACTACCTCTCTCACCCTGCTGTTCAGCTATGCCATGCCAGTCTCTTTTTTGGACTTACTGTCTTTGATGGGTTTATTTTCTCCAAGACTCCCACCTGGAAGCTTCAAGTAGTTCCCACGCCACTCACAAGGATTTTACTTTTATAAACTGTCTTCAAGATGCTTTTATTTTGAGAGGTCTTCTCTAAAAAACAAAACCCCCAAAGCAGGGGATTTTCAGAGGCAGAAGTGTTTGATCCTAGACGGGATTTAAATACATTTTAGAGAAAAACTGTTTGACAGTAACACTTTGCACCAGATTCTGCACACAATGGTCAGAACCACCTAAAAAAATGCTTCTCCATTTTCAGGCTTGCAGACTAACTGCTCCATGAAATACTCACTAACTGGGTCTAGCAATTTAGTCTCCACATCAATCATTGCTGCAGCCACTGCTACGACCATGCAGGCACCAGGCTGACCAGGGAGCAATACAACTAAGAGGCCAGAAGAGAATGAAAGGGCTCCAAAGAGAAATGGGGGAGGGAGAGAACAGCCACATAATAGAGTCAGCTCCTGTGCATTTATACACCGCATTGCTCATGGGGCTCCAGGTCCTGGAACTAGACATTTATCATTTTTCATGAGCTGCTGTTTCTCCTAATTTCTAACCCGTGATTGCAGAGGAAAAAAAAAAAAAAAAATTAGATATGAGATATGAATTCAAGAAGCAGAAAGCAAACAAATCTCTAGTAAAGGTAACAAGAAAGCATAAGGTAACTACATAAAACTAGCAGTCAGAAATTGAAAAGACATTAAAATTTGACTACTGAGATCAAACAAGCCACTGCAGAGCCAAAGCACCCCCTGAAAACTTGGTAAGAGCTCCATGCATTTCTGCGTTTCGACACAAACAGATGCTCTATTTGGATCTCCTTGCTTATTGCTTCTATCATGAAATGACATCACCCTCTGTGTACCTCAGGGCTATCCTCTCCCACTTGTACCTAAATTCTCCTCTTCATCCTTTTCTAGTCCCATCAAACCATCACCTTTTTTCCCCAGGTTACAGAAGCATCAGTAACTGCTTTCCCTGTGTGGAAGGGAGAAAAAACCAAGACATATCTACCTTCTTTCACCTGCTGGGAAGGACTTCCCTCCTCCCTGCCTCCTGATGAAACTGGTGTCTCAGGCTGCAGAGCTGGGTTTCAGCATTGCCGACTGACAGCTGAGGGTAAAGCATGACATTTTTTTGCCAACTCTGTCAACGCTAATTTTAAATACCTTCTTCTCCAAGACATTCTAAAAGCAAAAGACTGAGGTATGTGCTATAGAGACAACTTGCAATTGTTTAATACCTTATCCTGGGAGAAACTGCACTCAAATCAAAGGGAAGCAATTATAAAGACCTCCGAGCAGCAGCTTACAGGAGCAGACAGAAACAGAAAAGTTACACAGAAACACATGCCCTGTCTTTTCAGGTAGGGCAAAGAGAACACGTATTTTTCCTTATCAAGTGTTTGTGTTCTTCTAGGAACAGAGGGAACAATAAAGCAAAGAATTTAGGACAGATTCAAGTAGTCAATTCTGTTAGACCTTGCAAGGCCAGACAGCTAGAAGTCCCCAATACCCTTTGAACTTCAGCAGGGCAAACAAGATCAGCAGAGCTGAAGAATTCAAGGCTACAGTTTGCCAAAGCAAAGCCAAGCAAAGATGAGCACTACTCCCACCAGCTCATCCTGTACACAAAGGAAACAGGTACAACGGATAGGGGATGAAAGTCACCCAAGAAAAGCATATAAAACAAAAGCAAAAATGCTGTCAAGATGGGAAGGACAGCAATGTGGGAGAGTGGGCAATGTCAGCTGACGAGAAGGTAAATCAAAAATGTAGGATGTAATCTGGATAATACAAGAAATAGGAGACAGCAACCAGAAAACATGATCGTGGAAGAGAAACTTCCATGTTCTTTTAAGTTCTCCTGTTATCTATACATACAGAACAAACTGAAAATCCTCTAGTCATGCAGTGCCAAATTCATCTCCTGAAACCACACACAACTTTTATTTTTGTTTAAAACATCAATGCGACTACAACAACCTCCTTGCTATGAACACCTTCTCATTTTCTTGGGTTTATGTTTTGTTTGGGTTTATTGTTAATATTTTCTTTGGAGCTACCTGGCAATGGACTGAAATACAGGTAGCAGAGCATGAAACAAGAATGATAAACACCTACCGTTCCCCTGCTCTCCCAATCAAAGCTGCAGTTCTGTGTGGCTGCGCTTAAGCCTCGCAGTCAGTCTGTTAGTCAGATGCAGTCCATCAGTTTTACTATCACTCTATAGCAATGCCCAGCAGCTGTTTAGACACCTGCTACTGACCCATATCACAATGAGATTCTTTATCCCACTCTCAGGTATCTGGCAATAGAATCAAAACAAAAATAGGTAAGCACTAATATGAAATAATCTGCAGAAGTCAGAGCCAGTGCTGAAAAACCCAACATATATTTACATGTTCTTCGACTCACCAGCTTTGGATGGATGCAGGAGACTGGAGATCAAAATGAAAACTTTGCTGAGGGAGGTAACATGTTACAGAGGATCTGGGCTTTTAAAGAAAAGCTGGTTTGAATTATTCCTTTCCTTTAGGCAGCAAAAATCTCTGTCTGATGGAAACCATTTCAATGGGTATTTTCAGTTTTGAAAAGCTTGTCTAAAAAGACATGACCATTTTAACACAGTTGAGCTGAAGTTTGTGATGCAAGTCTTTACAAGGGAACTCTAAACCTTTACCTCACAACACACATAGACACACAAACTAATTATTTGAGGTTTCAGTGGCTTAATAAGTAGACTGATAAAAAAGTTTTGAAGATCACATCTTCTGAATTTCCCCTACTTAGTGTTTTCAAGCATTTATTGTCCACTTAAAAGAAATGTAAAAGCATAAACAACACTTCTTTGCCTATGTATTTGTTCCACTTTTGTGGATTCTGTATTTGTCTACAGAAAACTTTATACAGAAGTTTTGAATCGTGTACAAGAGAATCTTACCTGTAGTGAAAGTTTAATCCAATAACTCAAACTTCCAAATAGGAAAAAGAAAGGCAAAACAGTTAAGTTGCTTCTTTGTAAACTCTGGGAAGTCGTTTCATGTTAACACATAACAATTAAGGTTTTACACTATAAATTAAGTGTGAACAGTTTAATAAAGAAAGTTATCATTGTAGATGGAAGTTAAAGAGATCTGAGTAACACTGTCTGCAATGTGAATATGGAAAACTATAAAGGTGTTAGCTTTATGGATAAAATATGAAATGTTTGACAACATACCCTAAAAACTGTATAAATATTACACAACACTAGGAGTCCAAGTATTAACAACAACAAAAAAAGACAAACATGTGACCAACTCTTATTTACTGAATCACTATTCAAGTCCTAGTTTATCTACTAAGCTCAGCTTAATAAGTAAAAGTGGACCCTCCCTGACATCAAGGAAGTGTATCATCCCAGTTTTAAACGTACAAAGGAACATATTTAAGACACATGCTTGAGGCAACCTTTATATTGGATGTCATGGACCTACTAAGACACATCAAAAAAATTATTGCTGGTAGTAAGTTGTTTCTTTCGACAAAATAAAGTAATGCTCACAGAAAAAAAAAAAATCATTTTGTTTATCCTTCCTTTAATAATTATAGCTTCTCTTACTGTTTAAGGCATTCTTAAATTGAGGAGTGGGGAGTAGTTTAAATATCTACATCAACATGTTGCAGCACCTTCTCCGTCGTAATTTTTCTCCCCATTGTCCGTAAATAAAAAGCAAATCCCATACTTACCTTCAAGAAGGATTCAAGAAACTACAGGCTGATCAGTCTCACCTCCATCCCCAGGAAGGTGATAAAGCGAATTTCCCCAGAGCAGCGGGTGTTGCTTGCATTGCCCTCAGGAAGGACTTTGCCACCCGCTCCCACAGTGTTACTTGAGGCACCCTGGTGAGACGTGGACTGGGTGATGGGTGCTATACTGAGCTGCCTGTTGGGCTGTGACTGGGAGTGAGGGGGGGGACAAAATCCAGCTGGTGGATGATTCCTTGTGGGGTCACTCGAGAACTGACAGCAATACCAATGCTGTTTAAAGGTCTGTATTAATGACCTGGGTGATGGCTCAGAGGCTGGTCTCAGCAGGTCCACAGGCATACCCAGACTGGAGAGAGAGACCAATATTCCACAGAGCAGTGCTTCTATTCAGAGAAACCTCAAGATCAACCATGGCAAGTGGTTTACCATGAGGGTGGTGAGACATGGGAACAGATTGCCCCAGAGACGCTGTGGATGCCCCCTCCCTGGAAGTGTTCAAGGCCAGGCTGAATGCGGCTTTACAAAACCTGATCTAGTGGGAGGTGCCCCTGCCCATGGCAGGGGCCTGGAACTAGATGATTTTTAAGGTTCCTTTCAACCCAAACCATTCTGTGATTCTAAGTACAGGAAAAAACTCTCACCTGAGGTCAAGTAAGAACAAACCACAAGACAGGCTGGGCTCCAAGTGGCTAGGAGAGGTGGGACAGGTGATTCCTGTCCCATTGGACCACTGTACTTCTAAAGACATCAAAGAGTCCTTTATTGCACAAGCACAGGAACAACATATTGAATTGTTAGAAATAATAATTCTCTGCAGAAAAAGATCTGGGGTTCCTGTTGGATACTGGATTGAATAAGAGCCAACAATGTGCCCTTTGCAAGTGAAGCAGGCTAACCAAGTATTGAGCTATGTTAGCAGGAGCTAGCCAGAAGGCTGGGGGAAGGGATTTCCTCTCATTCCCCCATTTAGCGCTGGTGAGATAGCATCTGGAGTGATGTGTCCAGTTTTGGGCACACCAGTAAAAGACAGAGCTGGATATAATGTGGACTGGCAGCAGAGGGCTGCCAAGATGACAAGAGGCTGGGACATATGACACAGAAGGAGTGGCTGAGTGATCTATGTTCGTTCAGCCCGGGGAGAAGGCAGCAACCAGGCAGACCTTATTACTCTGTTCAATTTTCATGTGGGAGTGTGTAGAGAAGTAACCAGACTCATTTTGGATGCACACAGTGATAAGACGGGAAGAAATGAACACTATTTGGAAAATGGGAAATTTCAGCTAGGTGAGCAGAGGCTCACATGAGGCTGCTCAGAGGCACTATGACATCTCCATCTCTGGAGTTCCTCAACATTTCTGGGCAAAGCCCAGAGCACCCTGCTCTGCTGAGACTGATTTCTGAACAGGGTTTTGAGCTAAATGGCTGCCAGGGGTCCCTTCCTACCTATATCCAAATGACCAGTATCAGACATCAACATAAAATATTTCATAAAGTTACTCTTCTTACCTGAACCTTGCTAAGTCGGCAACAGAAAATATATAGCTGTAGCCTGACAGAGGCTCTTCTGGCATGAAAACAAAGGTTTTGCAGTTAAAGAAGTTGCTCATCATGTACATTTGAAACTTCTTGGAAAATAATGGTCCTACCCCCATCGCTAAAAATCATGTTCCAGTTACAGGATGAAAATACTACTTGTGTTACTGGGATTTACAGTGTAGGAGATGAAGATGTCTAATTCAACATTTGGGTCTCTTATTACAACAGTTATCCGGCTTGAGAAACTTTTGCCAAAAAAAGACCTATGTAGGACAGGAGCTCCAACTAGTTAGTACTTGGTGTTTCTCATTATGTCCACATCCTTCTCTTGCAGCAAAAAAAAAAAAAGAACATATGGAGAGCTTTAAACCCTAAACCGAGGGGTTTTTTGGGGAAAAAAATGAACTTTAAAATCAAATCATTTTGATCCTTCCTTCACCTCGCAAGACTGTAGCTTTATTTCTGCTCCCTGCTCTCTTCTGCTGTCTTCCAGCCTTAACTCTCACTTTGGGTTCACAGCTTTTTCCTACGCTGCTTCTCTTCTTCCCCCTCCCTTACTCTGAGGGCTTCCTGAAGCAAACACCATCAGTTGCTATTCCACCTACACCCACGTTCTCAGCCATAGCCTGTGTGCCAAGACACACAGAAATCAAGCAAAAAATCTCAAGTAACTACTTTCAACTTTGAAAATACACAAACCTGAGACACAAACTTATTTGCTACTTAAAAAAAATCCAACTCGAAAAAACAAGTTAGAAGTAGGCTAGTTGGTTAAAGGAAAAAGGAAGAATAAAAAAAAAAAAAGCTTTTTCATACATTACTACCTCAAAAATTTAATTTAACATACATATAAAAGCATATCCTGCCTAAGCCTTACTCATGGAACTCTGTATAAGAAAGCCCTTTCCATTGGCATTCTTAGACTTTAGATGAACATTTGAAAAAAGCCTGATAATTTTGTTAAGTGTTGACCATGTGGCCAGCCTCCTCATCAACGTCAAGTTGCTTCTCAGTCCTGCGAAGTATACTCTCAAGTCAGTTATGAATATCATGGTTTGTTTCATCAATCCTTCATTATTTTGACTTTGAAAATTGAAGTTGCATCTGGTCATTGCTTTCCCCAGCTCAACGTTATTCTTCATGAGGTATTCAAAGTTTCCACACTACTAAGCCAGTGTGTTTGGTATCTGCTGCTTTGGAGACACTCGGAGCCAGGCTTCAGCCTGCATTAATAAATGTTCACAGCTATCACATAACTGTATTAACGCAGCGCTTCTAATGTTCCTGAAATTCACTTTACATCAACCATTTTCTACCAGATTATTAATTTTTAAAGAAAAGAAGGGGTTTAAGATATTAATTTTAATGGCTTAATTTGAACGGTTTAAGATCATTAATTAAAAGCCAATCCACACAAGAGAAGACTGTGCTGCCACCCAGTGTGACCTGGACAGGCTGGATTGTTGGGCAAGGTGGAACTTAATGAGGTTCAACAAGGGCAAATGTAGAATCCTGCACCTGGGGAAGGACAACCCCATGCCCCAGTACAGGTCAGAGGTAGACCTGCTGGAAAGCAGCCCTGAGGAGAACCCTGGAGTCCCAGTAGACAATAAATTAACCATGAGCCAGCACTGTGCCCTTGTGGCCAAGAAGACCAATGGTATCCTGGGGTGCATTAAGAAGAGTGTGGCCAGTAAGTCAAGTGAGGCCATCCTCTCCCTTTATTCTGCCCTGGTGAGGCCACATCTTGAATGCCGTGTCCAGTTCCGGGCTCCCCAGTTCGGGAGAGACAGGAAACTACTGGAAAGCGCAGAGGGTAATGAAGATGACTGGGGGACTGGAGCATCTCTCTTAGGAGAAAAGATCGAAACAACCGAGACTGTTTAGCCTGGAGAAGACTGAGAAGAGATCTTATCAATGTCTGTAAATATCTAAAGGGTGGGTGCAAGGAGGGTGGAGATGGACTCCTTTCAGTGGTGCCCAGTGACAGGACAAGGGGCAATAGGTACAAGCTGGAACACAGGAGGTTCCATCTAAATATCAGAAAAAAACTTATTTCCTGTGAGGGTGACAGAGCATGGAACAGGCTGCCCAGGGAGGTTGTGGAGTCTTCTTCTCTGGAGCTATCCAAAACACACCTGGATGAAATCCTGTGTAATGTGCTCTAAGGAAACCTGCTTTGGTAGGAGGTTTGACTGGATGATCTCCAGAGGTCCCTTTCAATTCTGACAATTCTGTGATTCCTCTCCTTTTTTTTAAGATGACTTTGAGCTGTGGCCCAAACTCCAGATCTTTGTAGCAAAGTATGCAAAGCCACAGTATGGCTCACTAGCAGAACCAAAGTCCTCACAGGCTGAAGATAAAAGAACCCTTTTCACACTTTTTTTAGACAATACACCACAATGTTCCTGCTCGCTGCTGCAAGGGGGCTGGACTAGATGACCTTGCAAGGTCCCTCCCCACCCAACCCATTCCGTGATTCTATCATTCTCTGTTGCCTCCCACCCCAAGAGGCCAGCACCTGGGAACAGCCACTCTGTGACATCAGTCCCAGAGCCAAGGGCGTTGGGGCAACACGAGTCCTTCGGGCACTGCGCTGCCTGCTGCACTGGTAGCAACCATCCCTGCGTTCTCGCCTCGTCCGTGAGTCCGGCAGCAATGACGTCGCTCCGCCTCCTCATCCTGCTGGCCCTGTGCTGGCCAGCGCACAGCGCCTGGGACAGCTGCGCGTAAGTGGGACGAGGCTTGGGGAGGGAAGCATGGGCACTACCGGTGGGGGTCACTGGAGGGTGCCTGCTTGTTCCCATGGCCACACCACAGCTCCCCGAACCCCACGGGGGAGCCTCAGCTCCTTGCCAGCACCCAGGCTGCAGCACAGCTCATCTACAGGGCTGAAGCAGAAATGGGTGGACAAACTCTCACCCCATGGGGTTCCTGGCCCTGCTGTCCCTGCCACGTCACGCTGGGAGGACAGAGGGGCCACCTTCAGCCTGGACAGCAGCAGCCCTTGAGCGGGGCATTAACGAGCTTCTGGTTCCAGAGGGACCTGCGGGTTCCGGCCCATGACGTATGACTACGGCTCCTCACGCATCGTCGGGGGCACCGATGCCCAGCCAGGGGCCTGGCCCTGGATTGTCAGCATCCAGGACCCGTGGAGAGCAGGCACGGGACACATCTGCGGAGGGTCCCTGATAAGCTCCCAGTGGGTGCTGACAGCAGCCCACTGCTTTGTCAAGGCCAGGTAAGGAGAAGCAGGGCACAGGGCTGTCCCCACAGCACTGGCAGCTGCCCTGTCCCAGCACCCCACACTGCTCCCACCCCATTTCCCTGCCATGTGCCCAGGGCCTAGGCATTGCTGGGCCCAGCTAAGTAAGAGACTGCTCAGGAGCAGGCTGGGCTCAGGCCACTGCCTCCTGGCAGCCTCCAGCTCGACATCACCATTGCCCGAGCCCTGCCAGGGCAGTCGCACCCTCAGCAGCGCCGCTCCCCTCTCTCCCTCGGGAAGCAGAGAGCTGGGAGCTGCTGGGCTGCTGCAGCACGTGGCTCTGCCCCTGCCGAGCCCTCTCTCCATCTTCTCCTTGCAGATACATCACCATGTGGCGTGTGGTGGTCGGGGCCTCCCACTTGGCTCACCTGGGACCCGAGGCCCAAGTGCGGCACATCAGGCGGCTCATAGTGCATGAACACTACATCAGTGGCATCGAAAGGAATGACATCGCGCTGCTGCAACTGGACCAGCCCGTCCACTGCAACGACTATGTCCAGCTGGCCTGCGTGCCCGACCCCTCACTGAGAGTGCCAGAGCTCACCAATTGCTACATCAGTGGCTGGGGTTCCACAGCTGCAAGATGTGAGTTCCCAACATGCACTCATGTCCCCAGGGCAAGCTGGGCACCCTGGGGAGACGGGTTGGGCTTCCTGAGGGCAGAGGTGAAAGTCAGAGCCAGGCTGGCGGGATGTACAGACATCTATAGAGAGATGGGCCTGACCCACTCCCCAAAGCCAGGCAGAAGGGAGACCCCGGAACAAAGACTTCAAGATGCAAAGCCCGGCCGTTGGGAAGGGGTTCACCCCAGGAGGGGAGGGGATCTGGCAACATGCTGCTGGGGGTTCATTTCTTTCTGTCTTCACAGCTGGGGGCCCAACTGATATACTGCAGGAGGCCAAGGTCCGTCTCATCAACAGCCACCTCTGTAACAGCAGCCGCTGGTACCACGGGGCCATCCACAGCCACAATGTGTGTGCTGGGTACCCACAGGGTGGCATCGACACCTGCCAGGTAGGAGCGTGCTCCAAGTCAAGCCCCAGCAGCGCAGGCAGCCGGGTCACAACTGCTCCGAGCCCCACGCAAAGCCTGTCTGTGCAGGAGAGCCAGTTCTGGCAGGTGCTGCCAGAGAGAAGGAGCCAGCCCTAGTGACCCCTGAACCCTCTCTCCTCTGCTGCAGGGGGACAGCGGGGGTCCTCTGGTGTGCCAGGACAAGAATGCAGGCTACTTCTGGCTGGTGGGAGTCACCAGCTGGGGGAAAGGCTGCGCCAGAGCCCAACAGCCTGGAGTCTACACGTCTACCCAGCACTTCTACAACTGGATCCTGGAGCAGATGGGGCTGTACCCAGCAGTAACAGCTATGCCACCACCAGAGCCAGTCTACACCCCCTTCACCCCCATTCAGAGGCTGAAGCCACTGACAACAGCATCAGATAGTTTTAAACCCTGTCCATTTCCTTATCAGAAGCTGATGCAATTCTTTAATATGCTGCAGGAGCTCCTGCAGTTCCTGAGGGGCAAGAAAGCCTGAGCATGATCCAGCCCAGGCTGTAGGGAAGAAACCACCATTTCCCTCTGGGCCAATGCCACTGACCCAAAGGCAGCCTCAGACTCCAAGGCCTGCGCTGTCTTACTCACACTCCTGCAGTTGTCTTAGTTCTAGAAATAAAGTTGCTGCTTTTCACAGTTAACCATGTTTCAGACCAGTTTAATCTGCCACACAAGTCCGGGACTTCCATGACCAGCACCTACCCAATGAGGCCATGGGCAGAGAAGTCAGGCCCAAAGAGGAAATGTCACTCTAAGGGCCTCCAACCTGCCTGGCCAGAGAGGAGAGTGCTCAGAGCCCCCAGGGGATGGAGAAGATTGGCACACCCAGGCTGGACAGAGGACAGGAAGAAATAATGTGACGCACAGCCAGCTTTGGGGGGCATGCATTAAGACACAGGAGCTGATGATCAGAGCCTGGGTAGCTGGAGGGGGATTTCACAGGGAATGAAGGGGGACTGAAGTGAGAGGTGGCCCATAGTTGACCAATAATTGAAGGAAGAGTTGAGGCCACACTTAGATAATTGCAGGAAAAGCTGGGGTCATTTTGGGGAGAGGAATGTGGCCAGGGCAGCAGTAGCTAGGAAACCACACCAGTAATACCCTGGAAGCCCAAGGTGACCCAGCTAACAGCACCTGAAACACCAAATCTGGTCACAGGTGCAGTAAACCTGGGAGCAAGGGGGGGGGAAATAACTGGGGGTAGGTCCCTTGGGTGGAGACAAGGGCAGAGCCAAGGAAGATGAGAGGGATGTAGTAAACTGCTGGTTGGTTTGCTTGGTGGACTGAGCCCTGCGACTGATCCCTACTGTCCATCCTACCTTCTTTCTGAGGACCATTCCACTCTGGACCGGGGCAGGGGTGTGTCCAGAGGCCTGCCTGCTGGCAACGGTAGAAGGGAGCACAGGTCGCAACCACCCCACAGCTGGAACACCAAGTGTCAAGGGCCAGCTACTGGTGGGAGCTCTGTGTGTAAGTGCAGTTCACTAGCGAACTCAAAACTGGACTAGCTCCTGAGCAAGAGGAGATACAGATCTGTAAAGACCCAAGGTCTGTGTCAGTTACTGGGTGAGCAGCTTGAAATCCAGCCATGGATTTTAGTTGAACTTAATTCCCATGGTAATAACGTTTAAGGGACCCATGAACATGCTGTGCTTGTGAATCTGGGGAGTGATGTTTCACAACTGATCATCAGTCCTGGCCTGCTGGAGGGAAAGACAAGGGCTAGGTTGTGCTCTTTGTGTTCAGTGGGTGCTGGTAAAGGTACTTACTCTATTGGTGTTGATCTGCTTTACCATTCACACCAGTGAAGTATCTGCATGTGGTCTTGAATGTCATCTGCCTCTTTGGAAGACAAACTACGTCTCTGGTAGCTGTACAGTGTCAGTGGTCACATCCACTGGACTGAGATGGTAGAAACCTCCCAGGAATGAGAGTCCTCCCAATTCAGCTTCAGCTCTTCTACAAGGACACATTATCTGGGAGAAACATGGGCTGGATACAACATGCGCAGAGGGCAGCGTGGCACCTACACAACCGTACAGCCCGTTAACACCCCACATGCTCCTGAGCTGCTCACCTGAACGCAGCCTACCACCCCTGCCCATTCCCACCCACACCTGGCCTCCACATGTCTCTCAGCATGTGCTCCCACAGCACTGCAGAAGTCACTGGGGCATCTCCTTCCACTGCCAGCCATGTGGACACTCCTCATCCACACGTCCTACCTGTGCCCACTGGCGCTTGTGCAAGCTGGAGCACTCACACCATGCCTTGCTCCATTTCCTGCAGCTGAGTTACCTGCACACAGTGCACATGGTCCCACACCTCCTTCCCTGTCCCTTCTCTGCTCTCTGAAAGTCTGTCCCCACGCTGCGCCCATCCCAGAGCTCTGAACCCCACTGTTCCCCTCTCAGTGTCTCAAGTGCCAGCCCCCAATGCCCTGATTGCGGTGGCCATGCACTGCCCAGCACGCACTGCCCATTACAGATACTAGGCAGCAAGTTGAATGCAGTACTAAATCCCTTAAAGAATAATGGCTTCCCTTGCTTTCATCGGGTTTTGTTCTGCCCAAAGAGCAGCACAATCTTTACATCATTAGCTCAATTCACTACCATGGTTGCACCAAACTCTAGGAAGAAATTCTTGTCTTAGAAGACAACACATGAAAATTGCCAACACACGTGAAAGAAGAAATCATCCAAACAGCTGCCTACACTTTCTGTTGAGCTTCTTGTTATCACTAGAACTGAGCTGGCAGAGATTTTCTTCTTCCTCCACAGAGTTCTCAAAAGAGTAAGCTCCCAATTGTAACCCTGTGTTTGCTGTTGGCGGGGTCTATCTCCATCAGTGTAATGGCATTGCACAGACACTTCCCACTCACACAGTAATTTTTCTCATTCCACCTTAAACCAACACATAACCTAAAGTTACTAAGAATTTAAGGTCTATCCTATTCAAGAGGATTGGAAATTAAATTAGGCACCTAGTTCATAGAAATTAAAAAGCATCTTAATAACACGAGAGAGTTCCACCAGCTGCTATGTCTTACAACACCGTCCAGCCCTAGGGGATGCTACTGACACTTCCACTCTTTTCACCCACAGGGTTTCTCTGACTGGCTCCTGCACAAAGAAGAGAATAGCTCCCTCATTTGAAAGAAAATCTTATTAGACAGCCTATTTTCCAGAATGAAATTCCAGAAGCAGCCAAAAACCCATCCCTACATGATACATTAAGCTAGATAAAAAAAGAAGCAACAAGGTCTGCATGAAAAAAGCAAGGAAATTTACTTTGGTAAATCACTAAATTCTTCCAAACAACTAGAAGAACTGCTGCTCAGGTGATCATTTTCATAACGTGCACCTTCCTGTCTCTAAACTTACTAAGTTTACAATCAATTCCTGACTGAGTTAGTACTGACCACTGTTTTATTAACACTAGCAATTAACAGTAAACACGAATTCTAGTCATCTTTTGTAAGTAACCTGCTGCAGTTTATTGCAGCAGCTTCAGAAATCTGAAGATAAGAATTATCTTTGGATCAAAAGTTTTCCAGAGCTGTGCCAACCCTGACACTGAAAAGTTCTGTCCTCATCAATCCTTTGTCTGCTGCTCTGAGTGAGGGAAATCTCCCAGGAAACAAGTACAGTGCAAAAAGCAGTTAAGGAGAGTTGCTAGGTGTTGCCACAAATTCTAAGCCAAGTTTTTTGTAAACATATAAAAGAAAAGCTTAGCAGACAGCATTACTGTCTCAATCAAGTTGGCTCAAATCAGTCTAATTTCTTTCTAAAATATAGACATTGACTTTGAATAGGAACAGTCGGAAGGAAATGCTTGTTAAAAAAATAAAGAAATATGACTACACAACATTACCAATTAGTGTCATAAGCCGGGGGGCGGGGGGGAAAGAAAAGAGAATCTAGGAAAAAAATACAATAAAAAGTGATGTAGCAGGGGCAGAACTCCCTCCCTGGAAAGCAATTCAGAGAGTTACATCAAACAAAAGATTTATTACAAAGGGATTTCATTCTATTCAATGTTTGCATGAGCAAAGTTGATGCTGAATGAAAAACACGTTTATTAAATATGCCAATGATGAAAAGCTAGGGAGGACAAAATTAAAATTTAAACCAATTTCACTAATGAAAGAAACTGACTGAAGAGGAATGAAATCCAGTGGGGATGAGCACAGAACTCGTAAAAAAAGGCAATGGGAAATATAAGTGGTAGTCTTTAAGAAAATGAGTAGTGTCTAAATCCCAAGCTGAACAGTCAATGTCAGGCAACTGCAAAACAGACAAACATCACTCACATGGATAACCACAAGCACAACTTTCAGAATAAGTCAAATAATGGGGTTTTTTTGCTCCACTTTGCACTACACTTAGAGATTAAATCACATACCCCCAATGAGCATCTTATTTCAAGAAAACAACTGACACAAATCCGAAGAGGAGGGACATTAAGAATGGCCTCCAATAAATACAGAATGGGCTGGATTTAGTTACTTTTTAAGAAGGGAAGGTTGAAAAAGCACTTGCAGAGAACCAAAATACCTAGTGAGCTACTACAGAGAAAAAGGGATCGATTTGTTCTCAGTTTCTCAAAAGACAGAATGAGCAATAGCCTTAAAATTGAAGTTAATAAGATTCCACTAGGCACTGGAAGGAGACAGCACCATTTTCCATTAGCAAGGACCATGCAACCCTTGAGCAGATTACCAAGGTTCTTTTAAAGCATCCAACAATGAAGACAGTTAAGGAAGAAAAAAAACCCACACTGTCAGTAGCAGGACCTCAGGAAATTGTTAAATCCTTGTTGCTCCTTACATTTATTAAAAAAAAAAACAACAACCAAAGACAACCTATACAGAGCTTACGGGTTCTAACATTACTTTCAGTAGAAAATACCAAGGTATGGTAGAGAATTTGTGCTTTTCTTCCAGATTAAACATTTGTGACTTCTTATTCTCTTCTCCCCACTACCTTCAGTGTAATCTTACTTTTCAATTAACACTCCTATATTTTTTTGATCAACATAGTTACCAGGGCTGCAAAAAATGGAGTCCATCTTATGCTGTTATTGCTAGAGTTTTGAAAACATTCAATAGTAAAATAAAGGACTGCACAGGAAAAAGGGATCCTACTAATAGTTTCTACTCAACTTTCCCAATTCCATGACTCATGGGTTTCCTGATGATTTATACTTCCATAGAATAACAGAGCACACAGTAAGTTAAACAGACACGAGGAAGTGGAGAGCATAATGGAAGCAAATTAATGAAAATCAATAGTTTCAAAGACTAAACTGCACTGATAATAAAGCTCATGGGGTTTAAAGAATTAGACTGGTTTCACTGATTTATACAAGGAAATTAGACAACACTTTCAATGCAGTGTTCTTTCACATGCGTAGATTTAAAAGATTACCTTCCTAGTTTAATCAAACTTGTAATAAATAATTCCTAATTATTAGTGATATTGCAGGCACACCAGCAAGAGAGAAAATGTGCCTTGATTAGGACTTCCAAGGTCCCCTCTCAATCCCTCACACACAGAGTACAGAGCCAAAGCAAGCCTTACCTCACACACCAAGTTTTACCTGGTAACCTAACAGAGGCAGACAGTTTGGACAATGTCTCCGCAACATTAGATGTGGAATTCTTTTCCTCTAGTTTTAGACATCAGGTCCCAATTAGCCATTCCTGTCTTCCTTTGTAATTGGTGAAAGGAAGAACTGCTGCTCCAGAAGACAATTCAGCAGGTCTCAGACATGTCTTAGGCCTTCCAAAGGACTGCCTGTATTATTCTCTTTCTCCCCACCGTCTATGGAGGCAGCCTAACATCACTCACACTTGACTCCAACTCTTCCCTGGCATCCCAAGTTAGACATCTAACAACTTTTCTCTTCCCTTTCTTTCCTCAAGCAATATTGGCTAAGGCTTCACAGTCACAGTTCTTGGCACATCTGAAGGAAAGCCAAGTACCAGAGGTGGAGCTGCATCATCAACAAGCATCATCAACTACAATGACTTCCAGAGAGGGCAAAGCAAATACACAAAAGACTGTTCTTAAATTAAAAAAAAAAAATACAGACAGGACTCCACGCCAGCTTCAGTTATTTTCTGTTGTTAACTGCCATTTTTTGTAAGGCACATAACCCAAGGTGTAGACATGATGCATAGCAATAACTGTACTTAAATGTATGGTGGGAGCTATGCTACTGATGCAAGAACTTCCATATGAACCTAACTACATCTTCATGGGAAAAGTCACACTGCTTTAATAATACTAATGATTTGCAATGTTGAGCTGAAAAATATGTTCATAAGAACTTAATTTAAAACTGCATCAGCTGCAAACCCTTCTCAGTATCCTCACTATTCAGACAATGACTTTTGTAGAAGGGAAAGCTATACGTGAATATGAAAAATTAACAGCCTGGCTCTGTAAACACTTAAGCAGGTATTTCAGCAGAACATTTCTCATCGTGAAAATTAAAACATTTACAGAAATAAAGTATAAAAGTTGTTGGTTTGGTTTTGTGGGTTTAGGTAATGTTGTTCTCCTTAATAAAAAAAGATAGTTGTAAAATTTCACAATAGCATCCAACATATTGACAACAAACAACTTTTCACACCAAAGTACCTAAGCTGGGACAAGGGCACAGGACTCTTCATACCGCTAAGTCACAGAGAAGTAAAGGTCTGGTGACATCAAAACTAGAACTGACACTTGGGCATAAAAAAGCTCAAATTGTGGTGTCACAGCAGCAATTTCTGCTCTTGTGCTCCTTCTTGGGACCCAAGATTTCAAAACATCAGCATTGGGAACAAGAAAAGCTGAGACAAAGTCTTTTCAAAACCCTGATGAGATTTCAGAGGTAAAACATCTTTAAACACACTGCCCATGAAAGACAAATATCCCAGGGTGAGGTGAGGTACATGCTTCACACACCTTCTAAAACCTTTAGGACCATCACAAGCTTCCTCCTTTCCCTACCATCCAGCCCCTTTCCCCATGCTTTTTAACTCGTTTGTTCACAAACTCTTCTGAAGACCTAGATTAAAAGGTAGGACTTCATCTAACTTACTTCTAACAAAATAGCAAAGAAAGTACTTCTGAAAGCCACTTGTTTAATTTTTACTTACATTATTACCAGCCCTCTATGAAGCAGATTTTCAGAACAGGGAAATTTATCCTCTAAATCCCTTCTTTTCTCTACATAGTAAAATACAGACTACATAGGTAGAGATCCAAAAGATCAGATTATACTAACACGCTACTCTGAAATACACTTAACATTGCCCTCACTTCATCAAGTACCAGGCACTAGAAATCAAATAACTCGGTATCAAATTCATAATATGTTTTGTCCTGCTGCCCTCCTAGCCACAAAGAAAATTCATTGCCAGGTATTTAACCAATTTGGCCTAATTGTCTGTCTCCAGAGCTGTAAAGTAGAAGAAGAAAGCTGAGCTATTCAAGGAATTCCAATGCCTCAAATATATTCAGAAGCTTTAAAGGATAACTTAAATATAATCAGTATGCTTTACGTTAGACTCATCTGCTTGTTTCTTGCCTATTTTAGGCATACAGTCTTCTCATTCTCAATTCTCCATTCAGACATTAAAAAAAAAAAAAAAGACTTAGATGCATGCCTCTCACAGTACAGTCCCCCAGCAAAGTATTTTAGGCTTGATTCCAACTTCATCCGGAGTAAAGACAACCTCAAAGTACAGCTTGTCTCCACTGTGACTGTCTGATTTCATTTTACAGCTCCTGGAAAAACCAAAGTCAAGCTACATGACTATAAAGAGAAAACAAAGGGAAAAATGAAAAATTATCTGCCCAGCACAGGCCATAATACGAGAAGGAATAAGTATTAGAATGATGCAAGAAATAATTATTCCCAGCACTTTCCATGCTTAAGTAAAGATGGATCAAGAACTAAAATGTCACACTAACCACATAACTCACTAACTAAAAAAATCCACACATACAAAAAAAAAAATATATATATACACACACACACATTATTTGGCTATAAAGGTGCTATAAATCAAAACAATTACTAATCATCCACCGAATAACCACTCAACTCAAACATTTTAAATTTACTTAATATAATCAGGCTTTTACTTGAAAGTACTGAAGCCACTACTCCAATATTACTACCCATTTGTAATCTTTGCAGTTTGATTTAACACTCAAGTTATTTACCTACTAATGTTCTTCATGAAAAAGGAAAAGGGGAGCTTAGTGGCAGATTGTGTGTGCTCAGATGTTTCATAAAAGTATTACTCTCCCTCCTCCTCCTCCTCCTCCTCTCCCTGTATTACATTGTAAATTTACCAAATATTCCTTAATCCTGTACAGTTTCCACCAAGTTATTTTGCCCTCAAAGATATTCCCAGCATTTCTCTTCCATTAGCATGGAAGCACATACACTTTATCTTCATTTTTCATTTCACTCAGTTGTATGAATTGCCTGAACGGTATTCTGCAAGTAAAGTCCAAGTCTACAACCATCAACAATAAATTCAAATTATCCTGACTGGAGTCATGCCAGATGGGATTAGGTTTGTGGTATAGGAGCGTCTTAGATCTTCACATCAAATACTCTTCAAACTGTTCAACAGCAACAATAATAAACTCTGTTGGCTTGATGGATAGGCCCCATGAAAACGAGTCCACGTATGTCATAGACTGTGCATGTTTTTAAATGACAAGACACAAACCAAGGTGGGAGTGGTCCTATGGAAAATATAAAGTTTGTAGACTCATAAAATTAAGATAGATAATAAAATGAAAGAATATAACTTATTTTTAAAACTATATAACTAAAAAACTCTGGTATTTTTTCCCAAAATATTTCAATAGATGTTGAAGTTACAGTCAGTAGAGTGTAGAGGGTTGAGAATTCAGCTCATAACTTCATACTACACATGTTCCAAATCTACCATACATATAAAGACAGGACCTAATATAAGCCTGAAAATCTGATTTAATGGTAAAGATATCAGAACAAAGCCCAAAATTTACTGAATCACCTACAGCTCTCTCGTGCAGAGAGAAAAAACTCATCTGACAATTCTTCTCTTTAGCAAACAGACAAGACCTTTTGTGAAAACCCAACAAAAGCCCAACACAAGATCACACGCAGCGACAGCATGCACACAAAATTCGGAGTTTGCCATTGTCACCAGATCATCAAAAAAAACAGGAAGAGTGTGATTGTTGCTGGTACCATGTTCCCTGCACGGTGCCTGCCACGCACCATCTCCTGACTTTCAGCTCGCACACTGAGCGAGTCCACAGCGAGAGAGAAAGAAAACGAACCAGTTTATCTGCCAGCGAGAAACACGGAGGGGAAAAAACAAACAGTTTAAGGGCTTCTGGACACTTCAAATTCCCCTAATTAGACCCCTCAGCAGCTGCAGTGATCCACTGGATTCTGCAGAGGCACTCTTCTTACACAGAAGAGCGGAGTGTTTTGTTAAAAACAAGTTTCAAAAGGAGAAATAAGTAGGAGAAACTTGCAGAAAAACGAGGGGAGTTTCTCTCGCGCTAACCCGTCCAAAAGGCAGCTCCCGCAGCGCTACCTGGAATCAGCACAAACTGGAGGCGAAGCGAACGCGTTACAGGTAACAAAGGGGTAGGGTGGGAGGGGTGAAGGGAGAAGAGCCCAAACTAGAACCTCCTCTGGGAGGCAAGCCTGTTTATTCTTCCCGTTCGCTTCTCAATGACGACGGCAGCGGACAGCTCCTGCCAGACTGCCGGAGCGCGGGACCCGCTCCCAGGGAGCCTTCCCATCGCGCTGGGAAAGGCGGGATCCGATTTCGAGCTGGTGGAAACCAAGCCCCACAGCCAGACCTCAGCGCACCCGTGAACCGGCACCCGCCGCTGCGCCCCGGGCGGGCTCCTCCCCGTCCCCGTCCCCTCGCCTCTCGCCGGGGCGGCGGAAGGCGCCGCCGCCGCCGCCGCCCCCCGCGGCCGGCACTGACCTGAGGGTGCGGTTCCCGGCACAGCCGCGGCGCTCCATGGCCGCGGGCACGCAGCTGGTGAGCTCGGTCCAGTCGGCGTGCAGCCCGCAGCTCCAGCCAGTAGAGAAGCGGGAGAAGAGCCAGGTGTCCTTGTCGCCGCCCGGGCGGTGGCAGGCGCACTTCTTCTGCCCGGCCCGGCAGTAGCAGGGCTGCTCCAGGCGGATGTTGCGCACCAGGTGCCGCCCGAAAGTGGTGCCGCCGGTCTTCTGGATGTGGAGGAAGACGATCACGTCGCGGCCCCGCATGTCGAACCGCACTCGCCGACACAGCTCCCCCCGCGCGAACGGGAACTTGGCCACCAGCCGCGGCAGCGCCGCCGCCGCCTCCGCCTCCTCCTCCTCCGCGGCGCCCGCCGCCGCCTCCTCCTCCTCCCGCTCCGCCGGGCCCCCCCCGCGGCGGGCGGCGGAGGACGGCGGGCGGCGAGGGCAGGCGGCGCCGGGGCAGGCGGGCGACACGTACTGGTAGACGATGAGCAAGAAGAGCAGCGCCAGCAGCGGCGGCAGCAGCCACCTGTTGAAGCGCTCGTCCATGGCGAGGCGCAGGGGCAGCGCGGCGCGGGCTTAGGCGCTGCTGGACGCTGACAGGGCGGCCGCCCCGGTCGGATCCCGCAGCCGAGGGACGCCCGACTCCCTCGCCGACGGCATGGTCCTCGCAGGCGGCCGCGGCTCGCTCCGCTCCGCTCAGCTCCGCTCAGCCCAGCGCGCCGCGCTCCGGCCCGCCCGGGACGGCCATCCCGCGCCCGCCCCGCCCCGCGCGGCGGAGGCGAAGGAGAGGCGCCGTGGCGGGCGCGTCGTCCCCGGCACGCGCTGCCGGGCAGCGGCGGTGGCGGCGGCAGCAGCAGCTCCCGAGTCCGCTCCGCCGGCAACTCTCCAGCCCAAACACACCGCTCGGCCCCCGGAGGGGCGGCCCCTGCCCGCCAGCCAATCGGGGCAAAGCCGGCTGCCGGAGCAGCCAACGGGCGGGCCTAGCACGCCGGCTCGACCGCCAATGAGAGCGTGGGGCGAGTAAACGGGAGCGGTGGGAGCCGCTCCTCGCTCGCCTCCAGGTATCGGACGGAGACCGATCGCGCGCGGGTGGAGGGGGGGAGGTGGAAGCGGCCAATGAGGCGGCGGGGGCGGAGCGGGAGGCGGCCAATGAGGTTGACGAGGGGGCTCCGCCAGGTAAGGGGGTCTCCGCTCGCCGCACACGCCCGCTCGCCCCGCGCCCCCCCCCACCCCCGCGAGCCCGGCTCGCGCGTCCAGCGGCGGGAATGAATCGCGCCATTTCCGCTCGGGTCAGCTCCGAAACGTGCCCGTAGTTCTGCTTGGGACAGGGCGGCGGGTGCGGCACACCCGTGTGTGTAACCCCGGCGCTCCACGCAGCTAGCTCGGGCAGCGCTGGCTGCTGCTCCGTTTAGCTAACGAAGGGATGCTCCTGCCCGTGGTCTCCACAGCACAAAGTCCCGCATGAACGGACTGTGCGGGAAACTCTTCATCTCCCTGAGGCGCTGGCAGCGATCCCCCGGCACTGACTTCGTTAGAGTTTCAAAAGTTGATTTTTCAAACCCCTTTCAGGTATTTACAACAATCCTCGGTCTGAACCTCGGTTGTTTTCTCTCCTGAAAATTATTATTTTGTTAATAGATATTCAAATCTTTAATTTACAGATCACATTTAGCTGTGTTTTGACAAAGCAAACCACTAAACAAACAAAAAACACACCAAAAAAAAACAAACCTCCAAACAAAACAACCCACTGTTCGTCTGTAATGAGTTCTCTGTCTGTCACAAATACTTCATATCCAAATACAAGCCTTGTACAGCTCCTGGATTATAATATATTAATATGCAAAGCATTTTGTGTTAGAACTGATTGCACAGCTCGGTTATCTAATTACAGAATGCCTTTATTTACTGAGGGATTAATTAGATATCTGACAGTGCTAAAGAAACTTTCTTGCTCAACTCTAATGACAACTTCACCTCTGTAAGGCTGATAACAGAAGAGCAGTGCCTTCCCACAGGACCATTTAACTTTGAAATTAAAAATAACCCCAACCCCAACAACATAACATCAGTTAGACCAATGTGTTTTAAGCTGAGGATTTTTATATTGAAAGTAAGAGTATTTGAACTCTTGGAAGAGAGTAGCAGTTCCCATTAAACCTTGCCAGAAATAAGAGTAATTACCAGGAAATACTCTAAACAAAAGGAGTTCAAGCATTGTGAGATGCCCCAAACCTTGCTTCCAGAACAACAGCACACACCACCCCACTTCAAACGCCCAGAAACACCATGCACACTTCCAGGGTCCCACAGTGCCATGTAAAGTATTATACTGGTAAAAGTCTAAGAGTTGCAAATTCTTGGGTCTTGCCAAGACTTTGATCTTCACTGATATTTTGTCAGGAGAACGCCGTGCATTGCCTGGTGAAATTCACCCTTGTACAGACGCGCACCACAGTACGGGAAGCCACCGCAGTCCCTCCCTGCTCTGGCAGAAGAAAATTCAGAGCCTGGTGTCAAATGAACCTGTTCAGTCTTCCTGTAATGAAAAGAGGTATGCACCCACTCACTCCTGCCAAAGTGGAAAACAGCATTTTTGTCTTGGAAAATCACCGTGTTCCTTGCCAGCAAGAGAAGCAGAGCATCCATCTTTTCTCTAGAGAGACCTGACTCTCTTCTCTGCTTTTCCAACCTCTGTACTCATCTGATTTCAGACTCCCTGTGCCTCCCAAGCATGGACTTAATGAGGTTACCTTTAAATCTCTCTCTTTTCCTAAGTGACAGGAAGCCTATGCCAGAGAAATGTAAATATTTATACATGTAAGCTATAGAAACATTTTGTTTCCACCTCAGCCTATTCAGCCTAACAAACAATCATAAAAAAATAAAACCAAAAATTAAAAAAAAAATAAGTAAGAAAAGCAACATTAAATATAGTCTTGTTTCAGTGGGGCTTGTGTGGGTAAATTTTTATTTGGAGCAAAAACATTGCTAAAGGATTTAGATTGAAATATCTTTTTTAATGCTTTTATTAAGGTATAGAAATGCTATTAGAATGTAAGAGTTTCTCATTAAATACTAGATTGCTGATACTATACCTTCATCTCCATGAAAAGGAGATAAAAGCCACATGTGCTAAACAAAGAAATTGCAAATTTCAGTTAAATTTAAAATTCTTCTTTATTTAAACTTACTCAGAACAGTTACTGATTGTAAAGACTGGCAAAAATATTTTTTACTGGATAGAAAGAATGGACAAGAGAAGTACAAATATTTATAATGAGGTTTAGATGAAAAATATGACTTTTTAAAAAGCTCTCTATTTTCTGGAATGAGCAAAATGTACTTGCAGCCCCACATGAATGGACGTGTTTATGCAGCTTTCAAAGACAGGCTTTTACTTAGGAATTGTAACATTCTTTTTGACGGTCCGTGGACAATGCTTTGTGTTCAACCACAAACCACAGCACGTCCAACCACTACCCATTTCTTCCCAGTTGTATACAGGGAGTGCAGTTACACCCCAAGCTGTACTGAATGTGGCCCTAGTCTGAATAGCTCTTGAGGTCTCCAGAGTGAACCTGGTTTGATGATACTCAGCAGGGGCTAAGTATCCCCACACAGAGAATGTAACATTTTCACCTGGGGGCACTTCATGTTCTCTTTATAGAAAGTCCACATTAGTGTGCGAGGGCCTGTGGGATTAAGCTTTAATAAAATCAATTAGTTTCTTTTGAAGGCAATGGCTGTAACTTGTTAGCATCAATGAAGTAACGATACGGGTCATTTTGAACCCAGTTGTGTTTCCATTGATTTAATAGGAACACAACTGGGTTCAAAATGAAGCCCTAAAAACTGCAAACACTGTTCAGTCCCAACAATTTCCCTTTCAAATATCACTCCTCTGTAAATCTCCAGTGAGAATTTAACCACAAGGAAAATTCAAAACCAATTACAGTTTAGTTTTGAGATACTCTCACAAAATGAAAGTCACTTCTGTGGATTTCAAATTAAAACAATTACGACTCAGGATTCTTTTATTTTTTTACATAATAATTCTCCAAGATCCTATGCTGCCAGCATATTGCTCAGAGCTCACCAAGAATTCAAACAAAATAATCCTGCAATGACCTATTCCTTGTAACAGTTTCAGACAGAATACCTTCACCTAAAATTTATGTGCCAGCTCTACTGTCATTTCTACCAGAGATATACTGATGTATGAATATATGCACACAAATTTATTTTAAAATTCGAACACAGTATGTCCCTTCTTCTTGCCAGTTCCAAGGTAGCACTCAACTTATTTCCAAGTTGCTAAAAGTAAAATTTGGAATACTTACCATTTCTTTTAAAAGTCAATACAATACTGGCTAGTCTGAAGCTACAGGCATGTGAAACAGTTATCACTGACAACATCGAGGTTTGTACAAAAGTCATGAGTAAGCAAATGATATTATGAAACAAAGGTGCAAAAGAATGATTTCATTTAGCAATTACCTGTCTGGCAAGGTTAACATCTAATAGATCTGTTAATGAAAAATTAAAGTGACAGCTACCTCACAGTGGTTTCTTTAAATTATTTATCACTGCTTGACCTGAGCTGTTTCATTACTTGTAGCCAGTTGAGATTTCCAATAAACCAATTTTTCATTGTGCAGCAAGTCCCAGGTTTCTCCAGCAACACACAAGGATAAAAATTGATAAATTAATAAACTCATGCTAATTTCAGTCATCTCTCTGGGATTAATTTGCTCCAAGGTTTGTAGCATAAACCTCCCTTATGGTTTTTGTCAGGTTAATTTTTAGTATGTGCATTTACTGAACCTTCCATTTCGATGGCAGATTGAGTGCTGTGTTCTTCCTTTTAAAGCAATTTATGCATTATACTGTTACCAGTCCATCTTCTTGTAAAGCTGCAGTTCATCATCAGGCTTGTTAATTTTCACTTCTCCTGCTTCCCATTCTTTTTCTGGATGTAATAACTTTATTAAACATATGACCCCCTTTTATTTCCTTTAGTCAGAACACAGACAATATAGAAGCAATGTTTTCAGTCAGTGTCTGATATGTGCCAGTCCATATGCGGTGGCTTCTGCAAGGTATTCCTTACACATTGCTGTATGTTTTCCTTATGAGGGAAAGGATCAGCTATTTCTGCTTTGAATATTCATAATTCCACCCGTGTGAGATGGTGGCCTAGGACAACTGGAACATATTAAATCACCTCCAGCATTCCAGTAATTTTGCTCTTGTTTAAAACCATATAACTCAATATTACAATACTTCTTTTTCGTTTTTGTTACAGGTCATACACAAAAAAGGCACATTTCTGAAAATTTTGAGCTAGATTTGTTAGATCAGTGCCAAAACTAGGTATTTATAGGTAGATCTCCTTTCTACCACATAAACTTCATCATCTTTTGCTCTTGCACCAGGGATCATTCCTGGGCTTTGCAACACAGACATCTAGCATATTAAAGAATGAGAAAATGCTCAAACCATATTTGAGCATGTGCCAACTAGCACTCTCCCAAACAATTCCTGGACATGGTTTGGATGTCACACCATTCCAGAAATCACTTGCAACCAGCACTGAGTGTACCTCAGACCACATCATGCTAATTGGCCTCAGTATCCAAGGCAGTTCCTGAACATTTTTAATTTGCTAATGTTGGCAACACCACTAAGCATTTGCAATTTTTAAATTAAGGAAGAAAAATTTATGTTCTCTTGCCTTGTGTACTGTGCCATAGCCAAGTTACATTACAAAACTCAGGTTGAAATTACAGTATATGGGCTAGCAAAGATAATCTCTGTCATTAAAGGCCATATACGACGCTTACTGGAGTTCACTGACTAGAGAATGGGGTGACACTGGGGAGAAGCAACAGGAAGCCTTGCTGGTGCCCAGCTATAATCAGAACCGTAGCAAGGATAATGCTCAGCATTAACAGTGCCTGCAAATTAGCCAAAGAGCCTCTGGCTGCTGTTTCATTCAAAAGATATTTGCAGCTTCATGATATGGCCAGTCAGAGTTAGTGAGTGGGAAGTTACTTCGAGTAGAGTTACAAATATTCCAGTTATTGAAAGATGCAATATCAAATGACTAGCAGCAAATGCTGGTCCTGCACCAAAGGGAAAAAGCAAAGAGTATGAAATGCAGGATGGCTTTTGTAATCTCCAAACCCTAAACATAGGGCTGTTCATGTATGCTCTCTACAACTGGAATCTGCATCACAAAGACGGCCTGAGGAAAGCATTTAACAGGACAGACACAAGTTGCTCTTCCATTTCCATTCTATGCACAGAACTTAGATGTACTTACACATATTCCTTTCAGCCCTCAGCCTCCTGAATCCTGCAATATTTATGATGCAGACTCTAGAGTGCAGAGCGGCTTTTGTGGGCTTACTACAGACACAGAGGCATGTCATCTGTACGACATCCACATTTATTTTTCCAGATTTGGGTATAAGTAGAAATGCTACTGTCAATCATGTGAACGATATTGCTACTGTATTTGCATATGACTTTTGTTTTTCCCAGCAAAGAACAATCTAGCAGCATGCAATAAATTTCCTTGTTTAAAAACTAAGGTGTCCAGGTCAATGCCCAAGTTCCCAGATCGTAATTTCCTCCCAAGAACTGACTCTGATCAGTAAGATCAATGCAGAGGGAGCTGTCTCTTCTGAAATTGCTACATGCTTTCCTCTCCCTAGCAAAACCTAATCTCTCTCTCTGTCTCTCTATCTCTCTCTCTCTCTCAGACATTAATCCTCCCAAGACCCCAAAACGTCGCATATAGTAACGTATAGGAGTTGCAAGACTGTGTAACACTGCCACCTGGTGATATGCATCACAGCAATCTTGTCTTCCTCCTATCATCATGCAAAAACCTTTTGCTTCCTTTCAGGTGGTCTTCATCTGCAGGTCCTCATAAAACAGAACTTGCCCCACTGTAAGTTTATCTTCAGCACTTCTTCTTGTGTCTAGAAGTCAAATTACTACGACTTTTAAAGTCGTTCAGGCCATATCTTGTCTTTTCCTTCAGGAGTGACTTTTAGACATGCTGTGTGGATAGACACGATCTAACTTGACCCAAATCACCACCACAACTTTGTATGAAGTCTAGAAACTGTAGAGTCTTCCCAGAAATAAATCTAAAGTAATATTAGAAATTATCCACTAGGCCGCCCCTCCTTCCTTTATTTGTACATCTTTTCAGTCTTTGGGGTGTGATGTAAAAAAACCACCCCCAAACCAAACAAAAAGCAAAACCAAAAAGCACTAATAGCAGCAAAAACAACCAAAAAAAAGATCTTCCAAGAAGTTTCCCTCTCCAAGACAGAAAAAATGATTTCTGATCTCAGCCTTTCATTTCTTTCATCTGATCTTTGTGGGATACAGATGGGAAATGGAGAAAAGCATTGCAAACAGTAGCTCGGGATCAACTTCTAGCACCCCTCTCTGTCTTTCACAACTGTCCACAAGTCTGAACCTCTCTTTTATAACTGACCTCCAACTCCTTACTGAAAATCACAGGAAGTTCAGAACCGTTATCGCTGTCTGGGTTGACACTATTTCTTACTAGACCTTTCTTGGATTCACTTCAGCAAGACAACCTGTATACTTTGAAGTTTGAATTTAAGAACTGCACCTTTTTTTTATGTGCTGTTACAGGAGTTTTCAGAACAATTCACCCCTTTCCAAGAGAGTCTTCCCTAACATATAGCCATACAAAGACCTAATGTTGTCTTGCAGATTTGTGAAATGTATGAATGGTAATACTTAATAAATGAATGCATAAAAGTTCATTTGGACTTCTGAAAAATGCTGAGAGGAATTCAGGTTTAATTAGGAAAGGATGTAAGTTACTTCACAGCTGGGCAGCAGAGGAATTAGTCGTATTAGCTCAAACCTGGCCCGCCTGCAAAAGTCACAGTGCAGAAAATCACAAACACTGTAGGTGACAGGTTAGATACTCATACTCAGTATGAAGTCTTAGTTTGAGACATAGGAGTGTCTCCAGCACTGATTTATCTTATGATCTTGGATTCAAGTATGCTAGGAACTGTAATTACCATAAGAACTGTGAATTTTAACCTAGAACAGCAAATTATGGCAGCAAATGTCAAGATACTAATAGTTCTCCTAACCCTCAGCAGAGGGAAGGATCTGTTGGCCTTGAAGTCAGCCTGCAACAGACCTATGTCTCAGTAAGAAATATGAGAGGGAAGAAAAATTGTTCAACACAGTGACAGGTTTGAGATGAATAAACTGTAAATTCAGAGGGAGAGTTGAGGTGAAGATTGCTTGTTCAGATTAAGGATTGGCAAAAAATGACAGAATAATTCTTCAGCTGGCAGAACAGGAGATCAAAATATAGGTTGGACAAAGCAGCGCTTGTTTGGCCAAGGGGTCTAAGGGCACCTGAGGTTGAAGTAGTTTAGTGAGGAGAAGCATGTACCTACAAACTACCAACATTTTGTGGCAGAAAGAAAGTTGAAATAGAGTAAGAATTGCTTGGCTAAGAGAAGACAGAGTTGGCCCACAGCAGTATAGTCACACTGTGGTTTGCAGACCACTAATGATGAGTGAAATACCAGAATTTGATCTGTAAAACAATTACCGGTCCTGCACACGCATCTGTGGCTATGCGCAAGCATAACTAGGAATTAGCAGGCATTAAAGTATTTTAATTGATATTTATGATTATAACATATCACTTAATATGCTGTAAAGCTATTTAAATACAGATGTTTTTAACATAACTATCATCCCCTCTCCCAACTGCTAAGAAATAGAAGATAAAAGTTGTCCAGAGATTTTATAATTGCATTCCTTCAATGAAGAGTTTGAGAACCCCAAGTTTATAGGAAAAATGTGGAGAAAATGGGAGCTTACATGTTCTTTTAAAAGCAAGACTCTTAGGAAGACTCTTACAGAAAAGTTTGCTGGGGCCTCTAGCAGGCAGGATCTCACTGTTAATTCTTGAGTATCAAAGAGTAGACCTATAACTTATTCTTAATCCTTCCAGGAGGCCTAAGTATGTTAGCCTAATATAGTAAATTGTTTATGATAACTGTCAGAGTCACCAACATTACAGTATAAACAGCAGTTTACAAATGTGAATAACTGGTACTGGCAGTGTATATCTGACTCAATTTTATTTAATCTAGGAAGTTATGATCAAAGAATAATGGAAAACTGAAATAAGGCCAAGGTTTCCCATTAGAAACCTGTCTTTATTACAAACTAATAGATAAACACAATTTTTCCTTAGTGTAATATGAGATATTAGTTATATGTGATTACCATATATACCTGTGTATATTCTTAGAAGTTAGCCAAATATCTGTCTAGATGCATGATCATTTTATTTTAGCAACAAAGATATTCAAAAGAGTATGCATCAAGATAGCATGAATCTAGCATTAATCCTGTTGCCTTCTTTTTCTTCCTCCCCGTGTCTGCAGTGCCCCATAGCCAGGAATTGCACATCACTGCTTCAGCAGCACTGGGGAGGGGTGAAAAAACCTTCACACCACATCCCACCAGTTCCTGCCTCACCACGGCAGAAGGATACAGGAGATACCATTAGCAGAAGCTAGCACATTAGGGGTTAAACAATTTGCATTTTGTTAATAACACTTCATTTTTGCCCTCAAAGTTTATCTACATTAAAATATTCTAAATGTAGTGTGTTTCTGTAAGTCTAATTATATGCAGCATGTGAAAACATATTTGATAATCACATTGCTAATTATGTGCAATCACTTCAATACACAGGTGCAAAGCTCCAGAAATATGCATATTTGAATCTCTTCATACAGAGCTATAAAACACAACTCTGCAGTTACCTCAGTGTTCAGTGACCTGTTATTTCTCTGGGACTGTACCTCCTTGGAGTTTTGAGTGGCAAGTGCCATTGAAACCAAAGAAATGTGCTAGGCTACTGCAAACCTAGGACTGAATTTATATATGTATGTTCCAGTGATTAAGAAAAAAAAAAAGTCATTCCTGACTTTTCCATAGCCTATGAACATTTTAAAGTACACATTTTATAATTTATTGACAGATACATCATACTGGTTTCAGAGATGTGGGAATAATAATTTTTAATTTTCTTCTGGTAGCTTTAATTCCCACAATGTTCCTTTAGTATATATTTGCCTGGAATATCTTATATATGTGCTTGTGAATGTGTCTTTTCCAGTTTGGATTAAACTTAAGGGACCTTCTTAATGGTTTAATAATAGAAGGTAATAAAAGACTTGAGCAATAAATCCATTTTCATTATATGTATAATAGCTTGTGGCTGCACTTTTTGCTTCTCTTTCATTTGTGTGTAACTGTTATTTTTTATGTTGATTTTTAAAGCTGTCTTCACAATGGATTGTAATTAGCTTTATGTATAAATCATAAAAAAATGAGAATTTTATATACTCAGATTAACTGAAAAGGACATAAAATACTAATTTGCATCATTCAAAAGTAATACTTCTATGTTCCCTCTAAAGATATTCAGCATAAATTATTGGAAGGAATAGCTTTAACTGACTTGTCCGTAAGTATTCCTTTTCACATTTGGGAAGTGAGCTGAAATGAGCCCTGACAGGCAGAAAACCCATCTACTAGTTTGCTACTAACATCACCAAAATGATGACTGATGAGAAGGGAAATTGCAAAATCTGAAAAGCAGTGCTGGAAGTTGTTCTGCTGGAAACAAACCTATTGTATTTCACACAATAAAGCAGCGTGGCTTGTTCTGTTTTGCTTTAGCTACACAAGGCTTTAATTGAAATAAATTACACTTAAGAGTCACAGAATAGTTTAGGTTGGAAGAGAACACTGGAGGTCATCTTGTTCTACTTGTGCATAAAGCAGGACCAGCTTCAAAACCTGAGGGTTGTTCAGCGCTTTGACCGGTTAAGAGTCACAGCCATGCAGAAGAGAGAGTGTAATCCCAAGTGTCACCACTCGCTGAAATCAGTCTGGAAATAAGAACAATGTAACACAGAAGGGAGCATAGAATCATAGAATTGTCAGGGCTGGAAGGGACCTTAAAGATCATCTAGTTCCAACCCCCCTGCCATGGGCAGGGACACCTCCCACTAGAGCAGGTTGCTCAGAGCCCCATCCAGCCCGGTCTTATCCTTTAAAGAAGTGTGTTGTATTTTTCCTTCCAGCATTAGTCTTCAGAAAGGGCAGGAAAGAGATTCCAGAAAACTATAGACCAGTCAGTCTTACCTTCATCCCTGGAAAGATAATGGAGACACTTATTCTGGAGGTTATCTCTAGGCACATGGGAGATAAGAAGGTTATCAGTAGTCAACATGGATTTACCAAGGGGAAGTCATGCTTGACTAATCTAATAGCCTTCTATGATACTGTAACTGGATGGCTAGATGCAGGGAGACCAGTGGATACAGTCTATCTTGACCTTAGCAAGGCTTTTGACACAGTCTCCCATAACATCCTTGTGGAGAAGCTTGGGAAGTATGGGATAGAAGAGCAGGTAGTAAGATGGATTAGTAACTGGTTGGACAATAGAGTCCAGAGAGTGGTGGTCAACGGTGCCAAGTCCAGCTGGAGAGCTGTAACCAGTGGAGTCCCCCGGGGATCAGTGCTGGGTCTCATCCTGTTCAACATCTTTATCAATGACATTGGTGACAGGACAGAGTGTCTGCTCAGCAAGTTTGCTGATGACACAAAACTGGGAGGATCGGCAGATACACCTGAAAGCTGTGCAGCCATCCAGCGAGACTTGGACAGGTTGGAGAACTGGGCAGGGCAGAACCAAATGAGGTTTAACAAGGATAAATGTAGAGTCCTGAATCTAGGTAAGAATAATAAATGACACCAGTACAGACTGGGAGGTGATCTGCTGGAGAGCAGTCTTGTGGAGAAAGACTTGGGAGTCCTGGTGGACAACAAGTTCTCCATGGAGCAGCAATGTGCCCTTGTGGCCAAGAAGGCCAATGGTATCCTGGGGTGTATCAAGAGGTGCGTGTCCAGCAGATCGAGGGAGGTTCTCCTCCCCCTCTACTCTGCACTGGTGAGACCTCACCTGGAGTATTGTGTCCAGTTCTGGGCTCCCCAGTTCAAGAGAGACAGGGATCTGCTTGAGAGAGTCCAAAGGAGAGCTACAAGGATGGTTAAGGGACTGGAGCACAGGCCTTATGAGGAGAGGCTGAGACACCTGGGGCTCTTTAGTCTGGAAAAGAGAAGACTGAGAGGGTTTTTGATAAATGCTTATAAATATATGAGGGCTAAGTGTCAAGAGGAAAGGGACAGCCTCTTCTCACTCGTGCCTTGTGATAGGACTAGGGGGAATGGATATAAGCTGGAGCACAGGCGGTTCCACCTTAACATGAGGAGGAACTTCTTTACAGTGAGGGTCACAGAGCATTGGAACAGGCTGCCCAGAGAGGTTGTGGAGTCTCCTTCTCTGGAGATTTTCAAAACTCGCCTGGATGCTTTCCTGAGTGACCTTTGTTAGGGTAGCTTAGGTTGTAGGGTAGCTTATATGATCCTGCCCTGGTGGGGGGGTTGAACTTGAAGATCTCCAAGGTCCCTTTCAACCCCTAACACTCTGTGATTCTGTGATTAGAGGTGTGCTAGCAAGAGATTCAGTGTGAAGCAGCAGACTCGGCAGCACGGGGTTAACAGTTGGACTTGATGATCTTAAAGGTCTTTACCAACCTAACCAATTCTACGACTCTGTGAAGTGAAGGATACTGCTCCCAAGGACACCAGACTTCTCCTGCCTGCTGCTCAGCCATATGCAGCCTGCGGGCCAGCTGGTCCTGGCCCCCGGTGTCTGCTGTGACCTGAACACTGCTCCGCACACGGCCAGGAAGGGGAGTTAATGCAGAAGTTGCCTCTTTAGGAGCATGTGCCTCTCACTCCTACAGAGTCTGCAATTCAGCCTGAGCCAGCAGCTGCTGCATCAAACAGCCCCGCCTGTCAGCATACGCCTTCACTGGTGGGCACTGGTGGTCACTGGTGGTGTGGTCCACGTACAAAACTGCACCAGTGAAAACATAATTGCAGTTCTGAACCAGGTTAAAAAGAAGAGTTTCCTCAAAGAAACGCTGCATTTGGCTTTAGGTAGACAGGATGTCATGCTTCTGCAGTCCTCACTTCTACCAAAGGTGACTTAGTTGAGTGCACATTCAGGACTCGCTGGCTAATTTTCCAACTTATGTTCTCTTAGGCATCCTGGAAAAGATTCAGGACTCAGGTCACTGAGCTGACTAAAAAGGAAAATTCACTGATATACTTCCTTGTACAGGTATTTTATCTGTATATTTTCCACCTTGCATGTAGCAATAGCACCTTTTGGTTCATACGTGACAGTCCTACTAGTCAAATCCTACTTCTCTGTTTTGGGAAATACTGCATGAATAACAGTGCGTGCACCTCTACCTTCACACTGAAGTCTTTTTGGATGCTGCTATTCCACTATGTGGCCAGAATTGTCCTGAGCCACTTCATTGCACATATCAGCTTATGAACCTAAGTAAAAATACTCAACTTAATACCTTTTCTTTATAAATTTTCTATCTACTGAGGCTACTATGTCCCAAACATTTGCATGTGACAAATTGTGCCTAAAATAAAGTATGTGGCTATTACTTGAATCATTAACAATGGTGATTTAATAGCCTTATTGTACATTTCAGGTTAATTTTTGGACCACTGTATATGAATACATAGACAGATTCACAAGTTACAATTAGGGAAAGAAGGAAAAACCTTCTTTTGTTCAACACCTGAGAACCTCATTGGGTTCTATAAATAAGAGAATTATGAGAGCATTTCAGTTAACAACCAGGGTTGTTAGCTGGCATCGAAAGTGCCAACTCATGTTATGTGATGAGCTTGATCCAGTAAGCTAAGATTTAACACAGTCGGCCTCAGAAAAACTTGCTGTATTAAAAAGAAGCCCTATTTTTATCCATTGGTACAGTTAGTTACTCAGATTTGGCATGGTAGGAGCCAGTACAATCCAGAAATCCATACGGCCACACTGTCCTGTTGGCACAGCAGAGCGATGGCAATGCTTATGAACTTGAGGTGGTGTATCCAAAAGGAGCTGCATCCCCCTTTCAGGCCACATTTCACTGTTCTCCGCTACGCAGTACAGTCATGCCCAGAGATTCACAGGAAGTTTGTTGGTCTGGTTCAGAAAGTGCATTCTTTACATTTCTGAGGTGGGTTATTTTTAACAAGAAGCTGCAACTTCTATGTTTGTTTTACAAAGCAAAATGTTTCTTCAGGTTTTTTTTTTGTTTGGTTTTTTGTTTGGTTTTTTTTTGTTTTTTTAACAAAAGTTGGGAGGAAGAGAAGAACACTGGGAGAGAGGCATTTCCTGGCAGTGCAGCTGGGTGTATAGGCAGAGGAAAGCAGCATAAATTCTGATTGCCAGGAAGTTGCCACCGAGCACCCTCTGAGCTTGTTGAAACCAGGCTTATGTTACTTCTGCATCAATTTTGCTTTCACTTGCTTGTCTCTGTCAATCAAAATGAGGAGCTAACAGACTGTAAAATATATTTTGCATTGTATATTATTACATAATACCACTATATTGAGATATGCTAATCAACTAACCCAGCTTGGGCTTTATCTTCAATGGAACAGCCCAAAAGTGATGCAGTACAGTGGCCTTCATCTCTTCAGGGAAACACCTCAAATGCCTGACACAGGAGTGACATTGACAGATTCTACAGAGATCAGCCTCCAACCTCACAGCAAAATAAAAGGATGCCAATCAGTTACTGCTTGTGAGGCTGTCAATTAATAGCCAGATAACTGGTATATTTTTTGACTAGTGTTTGACATTTACATCCCCTCCAGGTTAGGGAGAAAGGGAGCCTTTCAGCTCGAACATTGTTTTCAATCTGTTGAAAAATAAAGTTTTATTTTCAGCTAACTGAATATGCTAATGAAGCTCAACTTATTTTCACTTATTGCTACTGTTTCTATTAAACAGACGTAGCTCACTGTGACTTATACTATAAAACATTTGCATCTTACGGAGAAACATTCATTAATCACTTCCTCTATTCACACTGCAACAACTATGATAATCAATTCTTATTTGCACAGCTGTGATAAGAATAATTTTAAAATTTTACTGTAATTGTTTTTCTCTTCTGCTGAGAAACGATTGCAGAGAACTAAGGGGTTTTCTCACATACATATGGAATGTACGTACAAGAATGGCCAAGTGTCATTTGGAATACTTAATTACATAAAATCCTGCTGTAGAAATTAAGTCTGCTCACCATCTTCCAGGTTTGCACACTGCTTAAAAGATTAAAATCTGCCTTTGTCCAAATATATAGATTTTTGAAGACTGAATTGGCTCTTTGTGGCTAGAATGTAGCTAAGGTACCAAGGCAAAGGGAAGATGGATAAATATGCAAAAGCTCTTATAAGGAAGATAATGTATTTCTTTCTGAGGAGTAATCAGAACTGCATCTTAAGCAATGGATCAGGTTGCCCAGAGAGGCTGTGCAGATGCCAGCCTTGAGTTTTTTCACAACTTGGCTGGACCTCAGAGCCAACCCTGCTCTGAGCAGGAGGTTGGACTGGACAACTCCTGAGGTCACTTTCAGCTTCATTTAGCCTATCCATGACCCTAAATTTTAAACACCTACTAAAACAGTAATCCTAAATGGGAGGGAGAGAGATGTCTTGGCAGGGAGATTCTTTCTGTCTCATGGAGGTCTCTGAATTTAAGCAGAAAGGATAAAAACTGGACTATTTTCTGTAGTTCACCATTGATTAATAATCTGACCTTTGATTCTGAGTTACTACTTTATCTTGCCACTGAACGCAAAGCTAGTTCTATTTCCATAATCAGTGGCAACAAACTCTTATTTACCTTTTTGTATGGCAAATCATAAATTGTCACAGCTCAAGATGAAACCAGTACAAGCTATTAAAAGCTCACGTTTAAGCAACAATAGCAGCCTCTTCAATATCAATATAAAGCAACATGTGATACAGCAACTTCATATAGAAAAGCAATTGACAGATGAAGGTAAGGCAGATGCATCCATCCATCATCCCAAGTATACAGTATTGCATTGTTGAAGCAGTGCAGCTTTAGCGCTGGGTTTCCCAAAGCAGAGTCTCAGGCATAGAATCTCATAAAAAGAAATAATTTAATAGAATGGTACAGCAGCAGTGTCAGCTCAAGCTGAGTGCCTCCAGAGAGGGACCCCAGAGAAATCCCCAGGCATTGATACCCTTGCAGACCATGCACCCACCCTTCACAAGTGATCTTCACATGCCTATCACGCACCCTTTGGTCCAGTGGTGGTTCTGGCTTGGGATCCCTTGACAACTTCTGGCTCCATCCTGGATTCCTTCAGTGTCTCCAGGCAGCAGGCTGCTACCTTGACTCGTTGCAGCTGCCATTGGTGGTTGTAGCCTTGAAGCCTCCTTATCTTTTGATTTACTCTGGTTCAGGAGGCCTTGTTCTGACTAAGTAAGTACAGTTCAGTAAACCTGAGTGGAAAAACACAGGTTGCAGCCTAAGGCTTTGGCAGATGTAGCTACTCATGCTAAGGAAGTAAAGCTGAGCAGAGGGGACCCTGAATCACACAGCATTGTATCTCCAAGTGATTCATTCCATATAAAACATACTTACCTAAGATAAACGAATAGTATCTCTCAACAGCACAGAGTTAAGAAAAATGGGTGATAAATATATATACATGAGGAAGGAGCTTAGTAAAGTTCAGTTTTGTCTGAAGAAACAGTAAAAAGCAACTGATTAGAAACTCCTTTAGGCACAAAAGGATTGTTGGGCTTAGGGCTGTTGGATATTTTTGGTGCTCAGTATAAAATTGCTGAAGCCTATTCTGTGCAGACCAAATATAGCACGAGTTCTACAAAGTACATCAAATACATTCGAACTTTGCTATGGAATGGTGGAAGCTTCTTTTAGCAGTTCATCACATGTGTTTTCACTTTCTACGGGTGCAAGAGTTTGGCCACATACACAGGTTATTAGCACAGAAACACAAGCAGCTCAAACTTACCCACACAGTAGGCTGGCCCTGCCACCCCTGTCAGCAGCAGCTTTTGAACTGTCACTATGAAAGGAAAAAGCTGCTGAGTACACCACAGCCTTTCTCCATATAAAAGATGCTGAATTTTATTCTTTTTAATGGCCTTACACTCGAACCAAGAGAAATACTCCTGCAGTTTTCATTATTTCTACAGAAATATATGGAGGCTGCGCTACCAGCCCTAGGTGAACTTAAATCAGCTGATTTGCATTAAAGTAACCGATTTACATTAAAGTTGGCATCACTGATGTGTCACAGTGGTACCTGAATATTATTTGAGGTCTTAAAACAACACAAATTAGTGAGACTAAGTCCAAAAAATGACCAAACAGAAATGCCTCAGACTGAATTTATACATGAATGATCCTCAGAGATGTCTCTGTCATACTCCCAGATGATAAAGACCCACCAGGCAGAGTTTCTGTATCTCAGTTTGAGAGCACCTGGCAAACAGATTCCCTTTATTTGTACATATAATGATATACTGACCAGTCCTGAGTGCTAACATACTGAACTATACAGCCCACAGCCTGCTCCCTAGAATAAGGCCCTAACTGTCTCCTGCCATCCACACAGCAGCTTTACGCAGTCAGGTGACTGTTAGCAAAATAATTTAGGGTACGTGCAACAGTAAGGCCTTCCAGGTTTCAGCTTCAGGGTCCATGTCAGGAAAAGGAAAAGGAAAAAAACCACCCCCTATTTTAAAATACAGCTGAGGATTCTTCCTGCAGTAAACAAGTACTCAGAGCTGTTCACACCCACCAGTGCTGCTCCAGAAGCACCTGCACCAGCCTCTTTTACCTCTGCTACGCACAGGTGAAGAAAAACTAAGGAAGCATAGCAGCTTTGTTGAGGAAATTGAGACTTCAAAAAACAGATACAGAAATTAGAGGCCACAAGTCTGAAAACTCTAAGTTAGGCAGAAGGTTGAGGCATGGCTCTAGTAAAGCTCGTATTTATTAAGGGAAAAAAAGAGATATGAAACAGAATACATCACAAAACAGAAATTGGTTTGGACAACTTTCACTTTGAGGGGGTAAAAAAATTAATGGGGGGTAAAGTACTCCCCCATTTCCAGCAACCATTCATACGAATAAACATACTCTGCAGGAAGCTGCTCACAGGTTGTAGCTATCCTAGCTGCTATTTTTAGCCTGCTGCAGGCCAGGGAGAAGAGCCGTCCGGGGCCACGCACAAGCAGAGGCACCAGAGGCTGGGGAAGCGCCAGGCAAGGCCGCTGCCGCTGCCACTGCCGCCCCGGCCCGCACCACACGGCCTCCCCCCAGCGGCGAGCGCCCGCCCGGCGGAGCGCCCCGCTCTGCGGTCACCGGCGGAACCCGCGAGGCTCTCCGAGCGGCACCTGCGCGCAACCCACGCTCCGGAACCGCCCGCGGACCGACGGGAACCGCCACGGCCCCGCCTCAGGCACGCGGCCTCAGTGCCGCTCCCGCGCGCGACCCGCGCAGCCTGCCGCCCCCTCAGCCCACGGGCGCCCCGCCCCCAGCGCCGCGTGTCACGGCGCAAGCCTGCGCAGCCCCGCCAGTGATTTGGCGTCAGCCCCTGATTGGTCTGTAGGCTGACCAATAGCCCCAGAGCAGGGACGCGGCACAGCCAGTAGGAGCGAGGCAGCGGGCGGAGGGGCGGGGCTGCGCTGCGCTGCGCACGGCCGGGCTGAGCGGCGCGGGGCGGGGGTGGCGGCGGTGGCGGCTGCTTGCCCGAGAGCCCCTTGGCGCCCCTTCCTCCTCATGGCGGGCCGGGCGCGGCTGCCCGCCCTCCTCCTTGCCCTCCTCTGTGCCCGGCAGTGCCCGTGCGGCAGGGCTGCGGCCTCCTCCCAGGCCGTGACGGCCCGGCTGGCGGCGAAGTGGCCGGCGACCCCGCTGCTGCTGGAGGCGAGGTGCGTGCAGCCTCTACCTCCCGCTGCCGCCTTCCTCGGCTGCCGCAGGCCGGGGCGGGGGAGCAGCGGGGACACCTCCCTTGGCTGTCTCTGGGGGGCGGGGGCGCCTCGCTGCGGGGGCCGGAGGAGGGAGGGGCCCCTTTCTTCTCTCGGCGGGCTGAGAGGGAAGGTGGGCTAGCGGAGAGGGGTGGCCGCGGTTCTCTGCTCTCCACCTCTGCCAGAGGCTGTCTTAAAGCTCTCTTGGCGTAAGTCCTAACTGTCGTTTGCTCACGTTGTAAAATGTTTTGGGGAGCGCTGACAGGCTTTCCCCACGCTTTGAGCGCGCTGTTTAAATGGCTTTATCTTGAACCACCTCAGACGTTTGCAGGTTAGGTTGAGGAGATGCAATGGGCCAATCTATGCAATCCCTGCCTTCTGCTGAGGAACGGTATTTCTTCAGCTCACCCCACGTAGTTTACTGAATGAAATAATTAGCTGTACAGGTATTAGTGACCACGTGAAGCTGTAACAGTAAAATATAACTTTTTTTTTTTTTTTTCTAAATGGCACTGTTAACTTGTAATCACAGTTTCAAAATAGGAGGTGAAGATGCTTTCCAGTATTACTTGTTTGTGCCTCCCCTACCAGTTTGGTTTAAAATCTTTGTTGTTGTTGTTTTCTCTTTTAAACTTACTTGCTGCTGTTTGGAGAACTCCCATGAAAGGGAGGATTGCAAGCTTCTGTAATCAAAGGAGTGGCAAACTTCCAAAGTAAAGATTAGAAAACAATACACTCGTGCTAGCAAGTAGATCTTTTTGGCAGACTTAAGGGGGGAAACTGCAACTGATGTTCCGTTAAGAAGAAACACAAAGCTAAAAAGTGTTACCAGTAAATGAAAGAATACTATAGAGAATAAACCAAGCCTTACCTTTCATGCTTTATAAGAATTAACCCATCTTTGAAAGTGTTCCAGAGACTGGGGACCTCTCTTGCATAGCAAAGTAGATGTTGTAATCAATAAGAGCCTGTAATTTAATTAAAAAGTATAATTTGACAGAGTGCGTGTTCTTATTTGTATATTTAGCCACTATTAAATACAGTTTGTGTGCTGAATTGATTTTATTTTTATTTATGACTGTATATGGGAACACCTGTGGAAAAATAAAGTGAAAAAAAAAGTGTTTATTTCTGTATCAGAGACTAGTCTGCTTGCTTTACAGCTCTGATTGTTGAGTTCAGATTGGTAGTATTTTGTTCAAAGTTCCTTTTAACCAAAATACACCACCATTCAGTGGGTTTTTTGCTACAGACATGCTAGATGGTTATTGAATACTTTGTCATTGCTGGGTATTTGTTACTTTAAACAACTGAAGAATTGTGCTGTGGTACATCTTTGGACAGAGTCAACCTATGGACAATTCATTTTTATTTTTAAACAGTGAATTTATTGCAGAAGATGGTAACGAGAAGTTTTGGCAGTTCTTGGAAACTGTACGAGAATTAACAGTTTATAAGCAAAGAGGTAAGTTAAATAGCATGCTGCTTTTAATATACTTAGTTTGCACTGTATTTAACTTTTAACCATCCAGCTAACACGTTAACTGGTTCCAGTCAGGTAAATCCTAACTCTTCCACTATTGCTTACCAGGTAGTTCTCTTTCAGAAAGGTGTGAAAGCTCTGCCTGGAGGGGAGTCCTTAAGGCGAGGCAGATGAGACAGACTGAACTGCAGTTACAGTATGGGATGGAAGTATAAAAATGAGAGATACCTACCTTCTTACATGACTCAGCAAGAGTTTTTTTGTGTAAGATGGATGTTACTAGGGCAGAGAATCCCACAAATAACTAAAATGGGAATACTAGCTAAAGGAAAATGAATAACCAAAAAAAGGTTTAATATTTGTAGATGGCATAGAGACTGTTTTCTAGCAGCAATACTGGTGTTTTAGAATAAATGTTTATCACTGTCAAAATCGGAATAAAAAACACCCAAATCAACCAACCTTCATGATTAGACAGAAGAATATTAAGTTATTAGATGGTCGGAGAGAAGAGCAAAGTATCAAATCCAGAAAACGAAGCATGAAAGTGAGCCAGCTCAGAAGATACCTTGGAGAGCAGTTTACTAGAAATGATCATGGTAATGAAAAGTTTGGAAACCTTACCAGGCTTTACAACAGGTTGGTCAGTATTAGACCCCCTTGGTACAGCAACAGATGAACAAGGTGAAAAAAGCTTCAAAACAAGGTAAGACTGTTTCATTTTGCTCTTTACTTGAGAACGGTACAGCTCTTTAGGCATGAGCATGAGGACCTAACCGTCACTAGAAGAGACTTCAGGCAAACTGAATGTTACATTAATAGTCAAAAACTAACAAATTGTATGAAGACCAGTCAGGAAATGGCAATGAGAAGACAGAAGTGAATCCTTGTTATGTGCAAAGCACTGCCTATTGGAGGGAGAAAAACACCACATGTCGACAATCGTTGAACACAAGAAGAGATTATGATGTCCATGTGGATAGGTCAGTGAGAATATCAAGCGCTCAGCAATGCTCAAAGCAGACAACAGACAAAAAATTACTAGGAAAGGAACAGGGACCCTCATGGTGAGCAACATTTTTCTGCTTATGATTCCATGAGGCCATTTTGAGTAAAACATGATCATCTTCACTGTCTCCCTGTGTTTTCCTCTTTGTTTCTTTAGAAAGACGTGCTAAAACTGTGATTGTAGTTGTGGGATACCAACTGGATAGGTGAAGAAAAAACAATCAAACAAAAAAACCCAACAACAACAACAAAGCCCAAACAGAAAAAACCCAACAAACCCAGAAATTACTGGGAGCTAATGAAAACTTGGAGTGATCTGAGGTCAGACATATAAACAAACCCAGAAAGAATTACTGAGACCAGTGGGCCTGGGTGGTGAACGCTGCTCAGAGCCATTCTGTGCAAGGGCACGAGGGCACAGGAAATCGAAGTAGGTGCAGAATTTGACCTGTGGCCAGCTGCTAGTAGCATTTATTGAGGCAAATACTGTTGACTAATGCTGTTTGAGGTCTTTGCCAATGCATGGGACAGTGGTATGTCTTACACAATCCACAGGGTTGTGAATGACTGAAAAGTAAGAGGTGAAAGTGAGAAGCTAGAGGGTTGGGCTGCCATTAGAGGGACCTTGGCAGGCTGGAGAGACAGGCCAACAGAAACGTCGGTATGTTCAGCAAAAGTGATGAAGACTCGCACACTTGGGCTGGAATAATGTCAGTGATGGTGCACCCTGGGTGCTGACTGACTGGAAAGTGGGTTTTGACAAATAGATTTGGGGGTTCTGGTCAACAGTGAGTTGCATTAGATTTTTATGCCTGAGGCAGCCAACAACATGCTAGGCTGCATCAGCAAGAGTGTAGCCAGCAGATGAAGAAAAGTGATTGGTCCACTGTATATGGCTCTTGCAGGATCACCTCTGGAGTCAGGTTGGGGCACCCTGTTGAAAGAAAGATAGTACATAAGAAGGAAATTCTTCACTCTGAGGGTGAGGAGACATGGGAACAGGTTGCCCATGGAACTTGTGGATGCTCCATCACCGGATGTGTTCAAATCGAGATTGGAGGGGGCCTTGAGCAACCTGGTGTAGTGCCATGGTGCCATGGCAGGGGAGATGGAACTAGAGGATCTTTAAGGTCCCTTCAATCCCAAATCATTCTGATTCTACATACTGGAGCAAATCTAGGAGAGTTTTGCCACAGTGATTAGGGAACTGGAGCACATTTATGAGGAAAGGATGGGAGAACTGGGATTTACTCAACCTCAGGAAGAGAGGACCTGAGAGGTAAGGAAAGACCTGGTATCTCCAACTTGCTATTAGAAAGGTGTGGAGAAGGTAGAACGAGAACCTTCCTGAAGATATACAATAATATGAAAAAAAAGTGATGAGCACAATCTGAAACATGGAAATGTTGCTTAGATACTAGGGAAAATGTTTCTGCCGTGGGGTTGGGGAAACACGGGAACAGACTGTCCCAGGAGGATGTGGAATTTATGTTCTCAGAGACACTCAAAACTCTGTTTTGGAAGCCCCTGAGCAGCCTAAGCAAGTACTGAAATGAGATTTCCTCTTAGTCAAAGTTTGGATAAGGAGACCTCCAAGAGTCAGCTTTGACTTGAATTATTCTTGTTTTTTTCTTAAGTGGTTTAGATGCCACAGGTGTTGCCTTGAGACAAGACTGATGTATTAGATGACGTGAGTTAAAGAAGCACAGCTCAAGCCCTGGCTTTCCCGAAGCAGAGTCTCAGGCATAAAATCTCATAAAAATAATTTAATAGAATGCTACAGCAGCAGCAGCAGCTCAAGCTGAGTGCCTCCAGAGAGGGACCCCAAACAAAGAAATCCCCAGGCATTCATACTCTTGCAGACCATGCAAGTGATCTTCACATGCCTATCACGCACCCTGTGGTCCAGTGGTGATTCTGGCTTGGGATCCCTTGACAACTTCTGGCTCCATCCTGGATTCCTTCAGTGTCTCCAGGTAGCAGGCTGCTACCTTGACTCGTTGCAGCTGCCATTGGTGGTTGTGGTCTTGAAGCCTCCTTATCTTTTGATTTACTCTGGTTCAGAAGGCCTTGTTCTAAGTAGGTACAGTTCAGCAAACCTGAATGGAAACACACAGGTTGCAGCCTAAGGCTTTGGCAGACGTAGCTACTCATGGTAAGGAAGTAAAGCTGAGCAGAGGGGACCCTGAAGCACACAGCATTGTATCTCCAAGTGATTCATTCCATATAAAGCATACTTACCTAAGATAAACAAATAGTATTTCTTAACAATGTCTTAAGGTTTTTTCATCAGGCTTCTCTTCTCTGCTTGCTTGAACCAACTTTCTAAGGAACTAGAAGCTTTAGTGATATTTATTATTAGTGACACAGATATCTGTTAAAATTAGCTGTTAGCTACATACCTCACCTGCTTCACCTGGACAAACTCTATTGAGAATAGATAAGTTACAAGTAGGATGATCTGCATGGCCTGTCTTGCTAATGAATTGTTAAGATGCTGGAAGTGGGGAACCTTGAGAATGTACTAAAATGTCATTTTAGTTAAGCATATTAAGCAATCGATGTGTATATTTGTCATTATGGCCAACGATCTTCTGTGTTTATAATGCAGGAAAACATTTAAAGTTCTGGCTTCAAGTGGTCTTCCTAAAAGTCAGTTCATAGTTGGGGTAGTATTATACAAGCAAACCAATGCTCTTTATGAACAGGATGAGAAGGAAAGATTCAGTTTTGGTAGGACAAGATGATGACAAAATCATCAATATCGATTCTTCCAACTTAGAGTGTCTTACTAAAGACAATGTACTAAGTGTAAAATAGACCTATTACGAGGATCGCATGTAGCCGGCAGTAGTTAATCCACTTTCAGTACAGACACCTACAACAACGTGGTCAGCCAGAGTGAAGAGTACTGATACTGGAATACTGGAGTGGCACAATTACTGAGAGGTGTGTAATAGTGAGCCTTTCTGGATGGTGTGGAATGGGTTCCCTCTTAGCCCTTGATCAAGAGACATTGACACAGAGGGTTGTTCATGATGTATTAAGGCTGAACTAACAATACCTACTTGAGCAAATCAAAGCATCTGGCTTAAAAGGGGATTGGTTGGGGTGACTGATTTTTCACTTCTGCTCTGGGTGGTATCAAGAGTAGATAGGATGGATAACTGGGAAATGAAACACATTATTTTTAAATAGAAGGTAAAGAATTAGTAGATTTGAAGCTAAAAAAAAATGGGTGCATAGGAGGATTGGCTGATAGATTTGTATTTTAACCTACTGTTGAGTATTTTGTAAGAGTCATGAAGTATTAAAGCTAAAAGTTAACTTGAAAGAATCAAATACTGTAGTGTTCTTGTTGTTGTTGATTTGATTATTTTCTGTTAGTTTGTTTGTTTGGGGTTTTTTTGTTTGTTTCAGGTTTTGTGGTGGTGGTGATGGTGGGGTTTTTTTTGGTTAGGTTTTTTTCTTTTAAATCATCCCTTGGATGATTTCCAATCCATTGTTTATCAGTACTTAAAACTTGTTACTTTAAATTTGGAATAACCAAATAAAAAATCTGTTGTTAACTTGCTCATTTGAAATATTCAGCCTTAGCAAATTAGGTCTAGTGTGGTCTGTTCAGCTATGGTGTATGTAGCAATTTAATGGATTTGGGAGGAACAACGTACGTGGAATTAGTGTGATGTATTTGGTTGTTTTAACATTTTCTTTAATATAAACTCATATCATTTTGGGCATTGTTGAGATTATACACTATGAAAAACATCAAAAAGTTAATGGAATGTGCTGTATTAAATTAGTGTGAGGTCTTCAGGTAGCACAGACAGTATTGTGTATGTCCACTTTATATGCAACACAGTGCCAGGCTTGGGGAAGATTTGGAAATGCAAGTGATGTTATTTTGGGCTGCGTGTATGTTATAAAGAAACGAAAGCTGCAAAAATTTCTTCTCAAAAACAGCACAGTTACAAAACATGGAAGATTGCTCTTTAAACTTGCTGCTGCTTTTGTATCTCAAAAGGTTAATTTAGGAGCACAGAGTGAAGGTAAGTAGCTAGTTCCCTGCTGACTAATTGTAACTTGAGTGTTTACTGTCTTCTTAAGTGGTTCTGTTTATATATTGAATTTTCAGCAGCCTCTTAAACGTATACATTAGAAAAAACCCCACAAACCACACTAACATATTAATAGGGAAACTATTTTATCTAAAAAACTATAACAGTGTATTGCATATGAACAACAGTCATGCAAATTATTTGTTGTAATCTAGAAGACTACATACTATTCACAACTAAATTAGGTATTTTTTAGGTACATATCAGCCTTAACGATTCAAGAAGAATCAGTTTCACAAGCATGGGAATTCTATAACAATCATGCAATAAAATAAAGCATTCCCTCTCTACTGGCATCTTGTTTGACTGTTCCAGGGATTCAGCTGGCCAGTGACTGCTTGAGCTGCTGTTACCTGGGATCTCTAATTCCGTAGCTGGTCTGTAGCTCCAGATATACACTTCTATGCATTTGGAACAATCCCCATATTCCCATCCTTCAAAATAATGATCCCATCACCCTGTCCTCTTCTGACTAATTACGTCCTTTATGTTTTCTCTCCCAACCTCCTGTGCCTCATTACTTTGAATTCTTCTATGGGCCAGCAGCATATAGTCAGCTTACTTCTGTGCTGCCTGTGCATGGGATCTGAGGAGCTGTGATACAGACCTTTCCTTTTGGGACTGTCCTGATAATTTGTTAATTATATTTAACCTACCTGTAATGTGAGATACTGCTGGAGATTATGGGTAGTATATGTTGATGTTCAAATATGAGTCTGCTTAGCTAGCTCTTTAGTTCTTGTAGTAGTTGGTCTAATTGATTTGGCCACAGGAGCTGAGAGTGCTATTCAGCTGACAAATTTAGGTGTCTTTAGAGTGAGCTAAATAGCTTTTCAGGTTTTGTTGGCTGTCAGGCTCTCTCTTTCTTGGCTAGAACAGAAGTATACAGATGTGTAGCTCATACACGTGTTCAGATGTCTGAAATCTGGAGCTGTATCCTCTTAATATTGTGTCATCTATTTATTTTTAAATCAACTTTGTTAATTAATGTAGTGTAATTTGCTATCACGTTGCATTTTATAACCAAAAATCTGTTTCTTCATGGTTCACTTGAACATCCTAAGAAAATTTATTATGACTTTGACTCAGAGTGAGTGTTAAAATGTTCCTGGAGGGTAAGTAGTTATCAAGTTGCAAGGAGCAAATATCTGAAAATAATTTGCAAAACTGCAACCATGGTTCTTTATGTAATAAACTTTAAAAAAAAAAAAAAAAAAGGTTTTGCATTAGGTGGATCATATGGCATTTGATGTGGATTAATATATCTTGCTGTAGCTTAAAGTATAGTTTTAGTTTGAATGAAGCCAGCAATGTTAATAGAAGTTGAAGAGGTGGGAGTGGATGCATGGTTTGATAAATGTGACCTTGTCAATATGTTGTACAATCATTTTTTGAAGGCACATGATAAATTTTCATTTTTCTCTTTAGCTTATTAAAATCATCATTGTCTTAACCACCTTCCAGAGCAAAAATGTCAGCTGTTTCATACACAGCAGTGAAAGCACAGCTGCAATTTATAAGTCAAAGAATGTAAAGACTTGTGGTAAAAAGATTTTATTGAGGAGGTATTTTTAGAATTACATATTTAATTACTCTTCATTATGTTCAATAGGATGTTGTTTGGGGTTGAGTGCAGAGGTAGATATTTCAGATCAGGTTTTTATTTTTGTGATGATAATTTGAAGAAAATTTGAAAGTATAGTTATTGGAAAGATGTTTCAATCTGGACGTATTTGCCACTGACACAGTTTAGGGTCAAGGCAGCCCACTACACCTATAACAGATGCTCTCCGTTAACCCCCCTCCCACCCCAAAGGGGAAGAGAAAGGGAATAAGGGAGAGACACTGAGCATTTAGAAAAGGAAACTAGAACAGTTTTAATGAAAATGCTAATAATAAAAATGGAATATATACAAGTATGTACAAAACCAGTATTGAACCCACCCCCCCCGATGGCATTTATGTCATCATCACCACTGATGCTGTGGAGCAGGCACTGGGAGAGGACTGGGCCCAGCAGCAAACAGGAGCTGGGTTCAGGATCTGGATTCTGGTACTGGGTTCAGGAACACACAGATCAGGATCAAACACAATGAACAGAGTCCTCCTTGGATGCTGGACATTGATGAAGTGAGGAAGAAGACGGAAAAGCTGAGCAGTGCCAAATGGGACTCTCATGACCCCTCAGCTTTACACCAAATATGCCGTATAGGGGCTGGAATCCCTCGTTGGTCAGTTTGGGGTCACCTGTCCTGTCCTCTCCTCCCTGCAGGTGCAGCCTTTCGCTTTCTGCACCCCCCAATGTGGTACACAAGACCCATCAGTGCCCTTGGTCTGCACACCAACCCTTGGCAGTGACTCTAACCATGGGGTGTTATCACTGTTAGAAGCAGACACTGCCTGTGAGAACAGGCTGCTACCTTCAGACAGTGCAGTTAGTTAGAACTGAGCTGAAAAGTAAAAGCACTCAACAGAATTAGTTCTGTTCTCACCCAAACCAGGACAGCACTTTCAAGTATTTTACATTCACTGCTTGGAAACCAAATTTATCTCATTTGAGTTCTGCCAGGGCTATGTGTAAAACATAGAGGAAATGGAATTTTTTTTGATCCATTGAATTTAATGTTAGAAGTAATGATCATGTGTAACTTATGGCAAGGCAGTTTCTGGAAATGCAGATCGTACACTTTTGTTACCTAATTTATTTTTTTTCTAGTGAATTACAGCAAACTGAGCCTTTCCAAAGAATGAGTTTGAAGAAGGAGGCAAAGGCAGAAAGGTCGTAAAGAGGAAAGTGAGAGGCTGGGAAGTGCTTAGTTATGAAGTTGTTTACAAAATTGCTGGGAGCAGTTGGTGGATATTTCCGAAACTATGGCCTGCGGGGCTGTTGTGTTTGGTCTGATGTTTTTCTGGAACCTAGGCCATGGTGAGGGAATAGCATTTTGACTGCTGTACTCGTCATTAGATACATACGCTTCTGAGATCTACTGCAGCTGAGGCATGTAAAATCTGGCAGTTAAAATCACATGAGATGATTTTCACACTGCATTAAAATATGGTGCCAGTGCGTGGACCCCTAAGGGTGTTTCCTACAGGGACAATCATTCCACTTTCACAGCAAGAACACCTTTAAAATATGGTGTTGACCTAAGAACACAGATACATTCAAACTGGATGGCTAGAATGGTTTTTCCCCGCAGCTCACTTTCCCTTTGCTGCAAATTTTCACCTTTATAGGAGAGTATTTGAATTACATGTGAAAAAGATCTTGAATCACTGCAGTTGCCGGGTAGGATCTGTCAATGTAAGTAAAATACATGCTGACTACATAGATTGGGGGTGAGGTGGGGGGGTGGAGTGGGGCATAAATTGGCAATTCTGGACTGCTTCATGTGTGTTTCAGCAGTTTCTCCTTTGGAAGAGCAACCTCTGGAACAGGGAAGGCACAATGCTTGGTATGGACACAGCTTTGGTTCTTTGACTAATTTGCTTGTGTTCAAGAGTATCGTGTAGTACAGTGTATACAGCCTGACTGAAAGTTTTGGTGAGCATTATTCCTGTCCTGGTTTCAGCTGGGATGGAGTCAGTTTTCTTCCTAGTAGCTGGGGCAGTGCTGTGTTTTGGATTTAGTGTGAGAATAATGTTGATAGCACACTGATGTTATAGTCGTTGCTAAGTAGCACTTATCCCAAGTTAAGGATTTTTCAATTTTCTGTGGTCTGCCAGCAAGGAGCTGCATAAGAAGCTGGGAGGGAGCATGGCCAGGATAACTGAGCCCAACTAACCAAAGGGATATTCCATAGCATAGGACATCATGCTCAGTATAAAAACTGGGGGGACTTGGCTTGAGGTTGGGCAGATCAGATTGCTGGTCAAGGACTGTCTGGGCATTGGTCAGTGACTGGTGAGCAGTCGCATTGTGCATCACTTGTCTTTCTTGGGTTTTATTTTACTCTCTTTTTGTTATATTCCTTTTGTTACATTAATATTCCTCTTCACCATCATCATCATTATTATTATTAATAATAATAATTAACAACTTCTTATCTGAACCCATGAGTTTACTGCTTCTCTGGTTTTCCTTCCCAGCCCACCAGTGTTGGAGGAGTGAGCAATCAGCTGCGTGGTGCTTAGTTGCCAGTTGGGGTTAAACCATGACAGTTCCTTAAACACATACAGGTCTTTTTCACAACTTGATAAAACAGCATTATAACCTCTTTCTAATTAGGCTTCTTTGCCTCACAATCCAAGGACAGCATGAGAATATTCACTTGAATATGCCTCTAAAAGAAGAAATGAAGGTTTATTCATTCCAACCAATATTCTTTATTACCACTTCTGTCATTCCCAGACATCCTCCACTTTCCTTCTTACTTGGAGTGCTAATTTTGGACTTGAGAAGGCGAGATATACAGGGAAGGGGAAAGCCACTTCACATGTTGCATCCATTCTCATATTCTCAGTATATATCTTAAAGGAAGAAACAGGATATGTGAGAGTAGCCCAAAGAATGGCACCTTTAGAAGATTTTTTATTTATGTAAGTTGCCTGGTTAGAGTGTTCCAGCAGTAAATTTAAGGAAATAATTTGTGAAATAATTCTCGTTGAAAGTAAGTAATCTTCAAAATTTATGTTAAAAGGCTAACCTAAGCTTGACAAACAGAAATAAATTAATAAGCTCTATTCAAAACTTTCCATATGGATCCTCAGAGAGACATTATTGCCTTGAGTGGATTTTTACATTGCTGAAAATTATTTATAGTATTGTGCTTGCTTTTTCTTGTATTTATGTTGCATTAGTCCTTTAACATTGATAGTAAAGGAAACAATTATCAGTGGACAGCATTCAAGACTTTTGAACTGCCAAGCAATGCTAACATCATATTTGCCCATTATCTAGCACAAATGCCACATGATGTTACATCATTTACGGCTAAATACTAACATTTTTTTTTTTTTTTTTTTTTACACATTCAGAGCATTTCTATTACAATTTAATCTTGAAGAAAGCAGGACAATTTTTATCCAATTTGCAAATCAATCTGTTGAAGTTTGCACTTTCCATACGGGCATATTCTCCGACTGTTCAGATGTTTCAGCAGGTGACTATATAATCTGATATATTTGGTACATGATTTTATGTAGTATTTTGGAGTAAAGAATGTTTGTTATTACATATATGTGGACATTATTTGGAATCAAATATAATCCATTTATAAAGGTGATGCTTTATAAGCTGATGATATTGACGTGAGCAAATATTTGTGTTTAATTATACAGATAGCATTATTTTCAGGGTAGAATTTTTGGAATTTGTAATTTTTAAAACTCATGTTGTGAATTTATTTATTTATTTTTTAAATTGCATTAAATAATCCCATGGAAACTGAGACATTCCCAGAGTAGGACACTTCCTGTATCTTTCAGCTTGTAAATCCAGAGTCTTTCACCTGCAGTCATATGATTCCCACTTGACATGGAAATAGCTGAATAGAGTTTAAAAAAAAAAAAAAGGAGGTGGGGGAGTAGGAAGGAGGGAGAACCAACACTTGACATTAATTCTTTGTGATTTATTGGTTAGCAGTCAAATCTTTGCACATTAACATGACTACTGATAGAAACTAAAATTAAAAATGTCTCAGAGTAAAGGCTGTGATTTCAGCTTGTGGAGGAGATTTCTCAGCCCTGTCCTTACAGAGTGTAATTGGACTTACATTTTCTGGAGCATGACTGCATTTGATAGACTACATCTTACAAAGGTTATAAGGTCTTAATCTTCTAATATTTCCATTACTTTTTTCACATGTACCAAATTTTGAATGGGCTTAATGAGAAACACAACTCAATGGCAGCTGTTGAGTTATTTTAATCAAGGGGATGTGAGTTTAAGTTGAAGTGCAATCAAAGCATTCTGGTTGAGTATAATTGTTGAAATATTAGATTGCAGCTGATGAACCTGCACCAGAAGGCTGCAGTGCATTTGTGGTTATCCATGAGAAGCACACCTGTAAGACTAATGAAATAAAAAAGCTGCTGAAGAAGGCTACTAAGAGGTAAATGTGATGATCTGTTTTAAGAGGAAAAATAGATTACTAAAGAGGAAAATGTATTATTGCATAAATACTAATAGTATTTTGAAATTTTATCTTCTACTTACTTGATAATGTCAAGCCCATAAATCCCTGTTTACTGGATATTTAAAGATATACCCATTTAAAGTACATGTTATTTGATGAAAAGATTTACTTTTGGTTTTGAAATATTTTAAACGTTTACTATTATGAAAATTCATCAATTATGAAACAAAGTAGGATTTTAAAATAAAATCATAGAGATTTGCTCCTCTAACCACGTGGATAACTTTGTATTTCTTCCTTTTGGTTGGGTTTTCTTTTGTATGGAGTAGTCAAATTTCAGTGGAATTTCTATACAAACTCGACATTTAGGGCATCTGAGACTGTACTTCTTCTGACAGACCTTTCTGTGTAGTCAGTGCTGCTGCTTTTAAGGTTTTTGGGATTGTAAGGGCTTGGCACAGGAGTGGAAGAGGAGTCTACCTCAGCTGGCATAACCTTTCCTCACCTTGGGCTAGACTTTGCACCTCTCGAGCTTTTCTGCAGGTTTTGTCCTGTGGAAACTCTAATCAGTCCAGAATGAATTTGGGCTGTGAAATAAAATATGTAGAACCTATCAAAGTATCAAATAATAACAAAGTAATGAAAGAAAAATGTATAATCTCTAGAAAAGAAAAAAAAAAAAAAGAAAGGAAAAATAATTAATTTGTATTTTTTTCAAGACCTGTATGTAACATACTTTTGTTTGAGATTTTTCCTGCAATGATCAAGGTCACCATAATGTACATTAGTGTCTGTACCCTGAACTGCTTCATGGATAGAACTCATTCATATGTAGAACTGAATAATTATTTTGTAGACCATATTTATTGGATTTTGCTTTCTATTAAACATAGATAAAAAGACACACAAACCTGAAAACCTATAAAATTGTGTCTTTGGGGATGATTGCTTCTGAAAACAATTGGTTAAAAATTGGTTAAGTGATTGGGATTTCATGCTAGATGTCTGATTTATGGTATTTTCTAAGTCAATTGTTAAAATTACAAACAACTAAAACAGTGTCTTTTTCAATAAGCAAGATTTTTGCAAAAGCACTGTCTAGTCTGCAATCTCCCATTTTTACCTATTACATTCTGCCTAACAAATGTCTCTTACTTTCTTACATAAATTATTTGTACTATATTTTAGCTTTTAAAATTATGTATTCTTCTGGTCATAGATTAAAGCATCATGAGACCTTAATATTTTGTCACAATTTCTGAATATACTTTTCTTCTAAAGCAGTTAACTGCATTCAGCACATTCTCCTTCCTGGAGATACGATCATCAGATTTACAAGAATCTGAAAAATCACCATACTATACAATAGAATCCTGAAGTATTCATAATTGAAAGGGTTAGACTTATAGAAACCACTAAGAACTCACAACAACACTGAAGTTCTTTCTATTAAATTTTTCTTGTGTTTTGGATAGTTTTGGGTGCACCAGTTACATTACAACCTTCAGACCTGCAGGAACAAAATCCTGATAAATTTCCTCTCCTTCTCCCTGCTCCAAAAGTAGTTGCGTCACTCAAATATTTACAGTTCCTGGAGCTAGACTTTAAGAAAAACATGTTCATCTTCAGGTAATTTTTTTTCCCCTGTTGTTTTCAGTTGTCCTCTGGGTAGCAGATGCTTTTCACTTGTGCTGGAGATGTTTAGCCTAGGTGATACAGATAGGGCTGTTCTCCGTTCTTTTCTATATGGTGAACAAGTGGTCTGTCATGCATGTCAAGATCCCAGTTTTTTCTTCATCCTGTTGTTTATGCAGCAGCTACCATGACTTGGTCGGTTGTGCTTTCAGCCATGTTGCAACAGATTGCACGGCTTTCATTGGAAGGGTTTTGTGTGGAGGTGCAGGGGACTGCTCAAAGGCTCTGGATGTGTCAAGGGAAGACCTTCAGTCGTTAAGTGATTGGGATTGCTTATCTTACTAACTGTCCAAAACAGAGCACTAAGATTTCTGGGGCTATTGCTGCCAAGAGCAGAAGCATTGATGTGAATCACACTTTGCTCAAAGCAATCAATGCCTTGGAAGGTTTGTCAGTATGCACGTCTACTGTCTTCTATCCATCATGCTCCTTCTGCATCCCATCTTGGCAACTCTCGAGGCCAGTATATAATTGCCTGTACTACCCTAGTAACTGGTTAGCAAATGCTGAACTCCACATCCATGTGTTGTGGTTCTTTTAGTCCTTTTTTTTCGTCTGTCCAACTGCTGTTCCTTCCCTTTCAGGCAGCCTTCTCATGAGAATCTCTTATGCAGAAAGTTAATTATCTTTCAGCTCTAAGAGTAAGAGAATCAATTCCTTCTGACTACTATTCAGTGTCAAAGAGAAGCAGAATGGAGGCTTATCTTGGATTTACAAGGGCTGAGTGCTTTAATTCTCCAATCCAAGGTCATTATGGTAGCCCTATGCAGTGTTACTTCACTGCAGCACTTCAGTTTTTAATGAAGCATGTTTGTTACAGTATTAAAAATTTCCTTTGAGATTGTCAGTGTTCAAGAAAGTCATTGCAGCACTTGGTATTCACCTTTTGAGAACAAGAGTCACTCTTCTGCTATACCTAGTTGACTAGTTAAGAGAAGGTCCCTTAATTTAGGTTTTCAGCTCCCTGTAAGTGACTGTGGCAATTCTTATCTCTCTGGATATGAGGAGGAAGTTGCACAAGTCACATCTCATATGTATGCTTTCACTGGGGCAAATCCTGGATCTGCTACTGGGGAGAGCTTACTCATTCAAGAGTCGTTTCAAACTCCCCGACAATGCTTACTTTGTCTTGTCCTATGATGACCATGGGACAGCTTGCCTGATGTTTCTCTGACGCGTGGCTGCACGCATCTAAATTGATTTTGAAATCAGGCCCCTCCTTTTGACTCTACCTTAGAAATGTGGTCTTTGCATACCTACCAAGCTTATATAGGATGTTGATGTGAAGGTCCTGAGTAACCTGATACAAATTGTCCCTGCTTTGCTTAAGAGTTTGAAACAGATGACCTCCAAAGTTCCTTTGCAGTGTAAATTACTCTATGATTTTATATTGAAGATATTCCTAATCTTTGCATCACAGAAACTGGCATGTGGTGTTCTGCTCACACCTTTCCAGTATGACTTTTCTATGAGCATCTATTACACATATTTCTGTTGTGCATGTTGGCTTAAGAGTTTCTGAAATTGTCTTGGAGAGGTTTGGAGGGAGTTTACTGGTCTTTTAAGTATGACTATGTGAAGGCAATTTTGAAAACAAAGTGTACTTGTCAATAATTAGCACCTTGAGTGTATTACTCAATTGTCTGTTACTTTTCCATCCCAAAAATGTTTGCAAGTCATCTAAGAAATCTTTGCAGGCATAGAAAAAGCAACTTTTCTAGACATGGCTTTCAGTGAGGAGGGTAGGTAGTCAGACAAAATTTGCAAAATTAGCTAAATTTTGTGTGATGGTGTTTATGTATAACCCCAGTTAGTTTCCATGAACATTAGAAGCTTTCCCAAACTTTACTGAATATCCCTCTGTTAGTCACTGATAGCTCTGTACATCTCTAATAGATTTAATACATCATTTAAATTAAAAGCTTCAAGCTGTAATTGACTGTTGTACAAAATCTCAATGTGTCATTTGCTCTTTGTCTTGTGATTTGATATAATTTATTAAAAATATTTATAATTGATGCTGATTTTTCAGTTTCTTAGACTTTACTTTCCAAACTTGGAGTTCTAAGTTGGTTTGTGAGCAATCGTGATTACTTTGTGATGATTTTAACGTGGTTTGTGTACTTCTAGTGTATAAGCCCTTACTAGTATTTTCCCTCATGACGCAGAAAAACTGCCACTGTTTTAATTTCTATTCAGAATATATAATGCCACAATTGTTTGTTTTTAAAACCAGACCCAGGCCATATCTTTTTAAGGGAGATCATAAATTCCCAACTCTCAAAGAGGATGGACCAGTGGTTATTCTTTATGCAGAAATGGGTACAAGAGACTTTGTCAAATTCCACAAGATTTTATCTGAGAAGGCGCAAAAGGAGGAGATTGTTTATGTTCTCCGGCACTATGTTCAGGTATGCAATGCAAAGTAACATTGATTCAGTAAACTGTTTCTGTTCTGACTTTATTTTGCTTGCTTTTTGATACAACATTTTCTACATATTTTTGCATTTGTCTAAACCATGTGCAGTGTGTATTCTAATCTTAAAACTTTCTAGGTGAAGTGATTCATACAATTTTTAAGTCATACAATCTGAGAATACATGATCATATTATCTAAGCCTGCATGCAAACACTGTTTGCATCATTGGTGGATCTTGAAAAGTCTCATTTTTGGTTATATGTCTGAGTTTTGTACACTGTACAAAGACCTTGAGTGAATCTTGGTGCAGCAGGCTGAACGTGTTAGTAAAAAGAATTAGAGAAATGGGAAGTGGAATAGAAAATCAATCTGGAAAATAATTAATCACACTTAAAAGTTTATATATTCTTGGTACAACCTCATATATTCATAGTAGTACAAGAGCATGGGCTATCTCAATCAACATCATTGACCAATTTTTTGATGCATGCATTCCACAGTGTCAGTATCTTAAATGTAATGTTTCTGAATGCTCTTCCTAACTTACTCTTTTCTCTGAAGCAAAACAAGACAAATACCAGTACATGGAACTATATTGTCAATTTTGATTATTGGAAGGTTTTTGTAATTTATATTCAAAGTACAGCTCTTAAATAGCGTGGCTAATATAAGAATAACCTGATGGAGTGAAAGGTTGCTATGATTTATGTAGAACAGGCATTTTGGGGAGATGAGATCCATAGTTTGCAGATGACTTTATGTTATTTGCTCACGGTAATGAAACAGAGAGTTTGAGGAAACTAGTCTTAAATTCTAAGTTGTGTGAGTTTTTACTGAACTTTCTGTTCTTTTATGCACTTTTATTTCAATTAAATACCTACAGCCTCCTTGCTCTGACTGGCTCGTGCACCATAGGCCCCTCAAATGCGCACTATCTTCCTTCCTGCACTTTTTCTCTCTTCAGACTGCCCTTCCCTTTTCTTTCTTCTTCACAACCTCCATTTTTATTCTTTGCTTCCCACTGAAACATATTCTTCCTCCTATTTTACATTAAATTCCAGAAGGTGGAGCCTTTAGAGCAAAAGAGGCACAGTCTTTCCACTGTCATCATTTTTTGATGGTATCATTGAGACTGTTTAAGAGAGTCTAGTGATCTCTCTGCATTGAGATTTGCTTAGAGGACCAACATAGAAAAACCCCAGCCCTGCTGGGCTTCCACTTGTGGTCTGGAGGATTCACAAAAAAGAAAGATTCTTAAAAATTACAAGGGTAATTAGAAAGGCTTTGAAGAAATTGCTGCTGTGGGTGTGAAAATTGCTTCTTTGGAATGGGATTTTCATACATTTTTGGCAAATTGGGTCACATGTTCAGCAACAAGTATGATCTGAGTAATTACACTATTGAATGTCAAATTTCCAGTCCAAAGTTAGAAATAACTTGTTTGTTTTTAATAAGCAGCAACCTGGTTTTAGCAGTGATACTTGAATACATTTTCTTAATCCTCCTTGTGGAAAGTGATTAACTCTTTCATCAAAACTTTTTGTTAAAGCATCAGTCTTATGAAGGAAGAGAGAATTTCCTCCCAGCATACTGAAAGTCAGGCAGAATTACAAAAAAATGAATAACAGTTTAAAATGTGAATTGTAAGGTGTCAATAATGGTACTGGATGCTACCAGCTCTTCCTGTTGTAGTCCTCCTTCTAGTATTATATTCCTCCTTATAATAGTATATTATACTACTTTGGTATGGCTTTTTGTACTTTGAATCACAAATTGAAGGGTGAATTTAAGTTATGACTGTTACAACATTTTAAAGTTACAGTTTTAGATATTGTTAAACTCCCATAAATGCATTTTTTTTAAGTTACAGTCTGTTCTGTTAATATCATCAAACAGAAACCGAGTTCCAGAAAAATGTATTTATCTGGATATGGTGTAGAACTTGCAATAAAGAGCACAGAATATAAAGCAGTAGATGACACACAGGTTAAAGGTATGTGTTGGGTTTTTTTATTATATCATCTTATTGGAGATGCTATTGAAGTGTCTTATATTCTTCAGTTGTAAATACGTCAGTAACGTTTTGAAGGTCTTACTTGATTTCTTTTTACTGAAGTAAGTTTCAGGCACTAGGAACTGGGACATCAAAATGCCTGTGAGCATCTGTAAACATCTGTGCTTAGGATACAGTTCATTACCTAAGCTCTTATTGTTGTTTTCTGTGGCTCTTCAGAACATAACCCGTTCTGCTGCCTTTCAATAAGATTGTTTAACCTTTGTTCTTTGATTACTTTTTGACATTTCTAATATGCTAATTGCTACAGTATCTGCACAGTATTAGTGTTTCAAGGGTGAGGGATTTTTTTTTTTTTCCTCAGTTTATGTGGGAATACTTTCACAATCTTCTGTATGAAAGATGTGCTGTATGATAGAATTTGGCACCAGTGTCTGTTACATGTTGAAACGAGACATTTACCACAGAAAGTGATAGCTTATAGAATTCTGACACAGAGAAATTACTTTGCATGGACATTTACAAGATAGAAAGTAAGTTAGTTAACTCCCTTTGGTAAGACTACAGTTTAATAGCCTTTGAGTCACCTCAAAAACTAGTTTCGTTCTTTTAAGGGAAAGAAACTGATCTCTGACCTACATCAAAAGCTATCTGGAGATACAAGCATTTTAAAATCAGGCTTTTAAAGCATAAATTTGATAGTGGTTGTCTGAATAAGAGTTATACCTTACAGCTTAATCAAACTCAGAAATAGCTGGTTTGGGAAGTAAACTATTTAACCATATCAATTTCACTTTTATATAAAAATGTAGCCATTGGATTAATTAAAAATTAATTTGAATATTTCTAAGTGCTATAAAGGGATTCATTCTGATGACAAAGTGTGAATAAGTATAAATCTAATTCAAATTACATCTGAGAATGACAACTTTCTAATTGTAAGTTTCTGTTAACTGTTATATAATTCATAAGAACTTAATACATCGGTAACTTCTTTGTTTATATTGTCTACATGTACTATATGTTCAGGAGCAAATGAGACAAAAGAAGAGGAAGATGATGAGGAGGAGGAAAGTGAAGTGCAAGGATTTATCTTTGGCAAATTGAAGTGAGTTGGTATAACTAAACTTCTGCATTTGTTTCTGAAACCTGAACCAAAAATAATGTGTTGGGTTTTTTTTTTTAATAGAAGAGATGAAATTTATGTTAGAAATTACTTTATTTGCACTGGTAAAAATCCTGATTTTTTTCTGGGGTGTGTATATCTTGTGAATGTAAATATGCAACAGTTGTCCATTCTGTTCATTTCAATTTATTGTTTTTAATTTTTGAATTTGAGAATACAGTAATAATTACTGTAAACTTTTTAAAGTAAAAAAAAATACCTCTGGGCAACATTCACAAAAACTTACAACACCATATTTTCATGTTTATATCTACAGTAAATTGTTGCTGCTAATTCCACTTTTAGATAATTAGAATCAAAATGTTGGTTTTCAAAATGCAAGCAGTAGCACAACAAATCCAAACCCATGTGTTGTAGCCACATAAGGTGGTTTTAAGATGGATAGTCATTCATTTCTTAGAGTTAAGAGTTGATATTTCTTGGCAGGTATGCTTATTATAGATGTCTTCTTATTTGTGAGTTTGAGAGTTTGTGTTCTGTTGTAGCAGGAACTCTTTTATCTCCAAGTTGCAATCTGTTAGGTGAAATTTGAAGCTACCCCATCAAGAACTCTTTCCAGTCCTCTGCTGGTGAACGCATTTCATGGTTGCAATCATCAAAAGTGCTTCCCCTTTCCTGTAACAGATCCATGCAGGGAATCATACGTCCTGTTTTTAAATTAACAAGGAACTCAAGAGTGTGGGTCTTCTCTAGTGTCATTCTCTCTCTTGTTTAAATTTGAGTGTAAATAAACGTGTAAATATTCTCACCAAGCTGTAGGTCTTCTCAGAGTTCAGAGCTGCTAACGATGTCTGAATTCTTGACCAACCCCTTTCTGCCTTTTTAAAAAGTAAACACATTGAGATAGAAGTGCAGTCAGATCTGCAGGCTTCCTTGTTGTTTTGCCTATATATTGGAGACCTTCCACAGCAGGTGGTATTAAATGTTTATGTCATATTATCTATCTAAGCTTTTTCTTCTTGGATTGTGCTAGATTTATCTATACTTAGCTTCTTGATGTTGTACTGTGACTAATTTTTGAAACTGTCAGATAGTTACTCAGGCTTTTTGACAGTTCCTAGACATTGTTTCTTCTCCTCGTACTGGAGGTGAAAGAGATGTTCAGTAATCTGTAAATTGTCTCTCAGTTATAGCCATGTCAAAGGTTATACTTTTCGCAGCTGTTAAATACTTATGAATGTAAGCAGAAGACGTAAAAATCTTCGAAATATAAACATTTGATTGTGCAGATTAACATAATTCAGTCCCACACCGTGATACATACCCAGAGAAGGGCAGCTTCTGCTAGTTTTCTGTGCATTTGATTTTGTGCCTGCACTGACCATAGTATAAGTGAACAAGAGAAATGAGGGACCAAGCATCAATAATAGGTCTTGGTTGTGGCCTGTGGCTAGGTCTTATTTGTCAGTTGCCTTTCATTCATGGAAGAATTGAAGGTTTGAACAGGGGAAAAAAAAAACCTCAAGGTACATTTGTAAAGAAGGCAGTAAACCCAGTAATTAAAGAGCTCAAGACTAGTTTGCTGTTTCGTAGAGGGATTTCCAAGAGAATGAACTATGTTTGTCATTTCTAGGTCTGTGTTACAAATAAGAAAAAAAAAGGAATTTTCTGTCTTTGCTTCCCTTTTCAGCTGAGAATGCTTTCTTTGAGGAACCTGGACTATATTTTATTTCCAGAACAACAGTCTTCATGAATGATATTTTTCTTTTTCTATAAAGAATAACCATTAATATAATCTATTATCTAAAAGTGAGGAGAGATTTCTTTTGAAACTTTTTAATATCTAAAATAAAAGATGAAATATTATAGAACTTAGTCTTAATGCTTTAGATGTCTGGTTTTTAGCTACTTTTTTGCTTCTTGTTCATTATTTTAGTAAAAGAATCTTTAGAAATCTGATGGAGATTGTTTGACATTCAGAGGTATCTTGTAGCAGGCTGAAGTCTTTTCCCTCAAAACTACTTTGCTCAATTATGGTTTATAAAAAGATAGCCAAGCTTTTTGGCATTACTCTCTTCTTCATGTCTGACCAGTGATTTGTGTGCTCAGTAGTTTCACGTCAGTGATCTTAATTTATAAAAGATGTTCTCAATGTAGTTTCGCCTCTATCTTTTGTAGGTAATACAACAAACTCTCTGTAGAGTTTGAGTTAATTCATAGTAGTGTTAGGTATACATTATGCTATAGAAAACTAACTCTACAGTTATTTGTATTGTGTGTTCTGAGTTCATGTATTCCATCAGAATTTTTGTGACAGTGTTTAAGACAGATCACTACAAAACAATTGAACTCCTTCTTGCTGCTGTTTTTTTTAGTCCTCAGAAATCACCTCTTCTCACTCCAAATCCCCATTTTTGTTTTAAGAATGAATTAAAACTAATTCTTGTAGTATTAGCTGTAAGCAGCTAATGGAAAAAAGCAGACATTGATAGATGGCATCCATTTTGGGGGTTTTGTTTGTTTGTGGTTGGTGTTTTTTTGTTGTTTGTTTGTTTTTGGGTTGTGTTTTGGTTTAGATTTTTTTTTTTTAATGTTTTATTGTAGACAGATACATCCTGATCTGAAAAATAATCTGAAAGAGTTTAGAAAACATCTAATTGAAACTGCTGACAACATGGAACCACTGAAGGCTTGGGAGCTACAGGGTATGTATTGCACTTTTCTGAATTTAATTTTCCTTCATTATGTTGATGTATCAACATTATGGTAAAAGCTCCTCTTAAAAAGAGACATGTGGTTTCATAAAAAGGCAGTATTATATCAAATATTTTAAAAGAATATGTTGGTATCTTGTCCTAGTATTATATGTTAGTAATTAAAGGAACATTGGATCATAGAATCATAGAATCATTATGGTTGGAAAGGACCTCCAGGGTCATCAAGTCCAACCTTTGTCCTAGCATTTCTCTAACCACTACACCATATCCTCAAGCTCCACATCTAACCGTTCTTTAAACACCTCTGGGGATGGTGACTCCACCACCTCCCTGGGCAGCCTGTTCCAGTGCCCAACCACCCTCTCAGTGAAGAATTTCCTCCTAGTATCTAATCTAAACCTCCCCTGATGCAACTTGAGTCCATTTCCCCTCATCCTATCATTGCTAATTTGAGAGAAGAGACCAACACCAGCCTCTCTACAACCTCCTTTTAGGTAGTTGTAGAGGGTGATAAGGTCTCCTCTCAGCCTCCTCTTCTCCAGACTAAACAAACCCAGTTCCCTCAGATGCTCTTCATAGGGCATGCTTTCCAGCCCTTTCACCAGCTTTGTTGCCCTCCTCTGCACTCGCTCCAGCACCTCAATGTCCCTCCTGTGCTGTGGTGACCAAAACTGGACACAGTACTCAAGGTGTGGTCTCACAAGTGCCCAGTATAGGGGTACGATCACTCCCTACTCCTACTGGTCACACCGTTTCTGACACAGGCCAGGATGCCATTGGCCTTCTTGGCCACCTGGGCACACTGCTGGCTCATGTTCAGCCGGCTATTGACCAACACCCCCAGGTCCTTTTCCACCAGGCAGCTCTCCAGCCACTCCTCCCCAAGCCTGTAGCGTTGCTGGGGGTGGCTGTGACCAAAGTGCATGACCCGGCACTTGGCTTTGTTAAACTCCATACAATTGAGCTCAGCCCATCTCTCCAGCCTGTCCAGACCCCGCTGCAGAGAAGTCATTTTATAAGGTGGAGAATCATAACTAGCTTTACTGATTTTAAAGACAGAAGTTATATTGCCCAGTTTTCTGCCTGGTGTGTTATATCAGATGTTAAATTTAGTTTCGGATATTTTTTTGAGAGGTCAGGCAAAAAAAAAATCATTTTAACATGGCTGGGATGAAATACAGCTTAAGACAGCTTGTTCTTTTTGATTAATAAATTCTAACTTTTATTGGTGTACTGGAGTTCACATTGATACTTTTTTTTAAAATATACATCAAATGGAAGAACAGGCTTTCAAAAGCTTTTCTGTGGAAAAGGAGAACAAATATGTAGAAGTTGATTTCTAAACAGGTTCTGTGCTGATGACTTGCAGGACATTCAATAGCTTGAATAGAATTATAAATCACTCTGAAATAGGTCCCTGAAATGTCATGACGCTTAAGTGAAGGCAACTAAATTTTTGTCTGGTACATTCTTCACTTTTACAGGACAACCTGTTCAAAACTGATTTGCCTTTATACTAGTGCAGTGAAGGAAATTGAGCAATCATCTGAGCTTCAGTTTCTTTTTGGGACCCTGACTGTTGAGGAGCTTGCTAGCCGTAGGCAGTCTGAAACCAGCTATGTGAGATAACTGTAGTTCACTTGCAGTCTTTTAACAATGAACTCCCCTTGAGCTGCAGGCTTTATCTCAGTCCAAAATTGGAAAAAAAAAAAAAATTAAAAACACTGCATTTCAGTTCTCCAGAGAAATCTACTGTGGAAATAAAAAGAAATATTTTTTTTGTCTAATTTTTTTTTTTAACATGATTGACTACCACTTTGTTCATGTTAAAGAAGAAGCAGCTGTGAAACTTTGATCCCTTTAGTGTCTACCTTCAAAAGCCTGTGTGGACTTTGCTCGGTGATGGTCTTGTCTGTGGTGTCATGCCTATATAAATAAAAAATGAAATTGATGCTGCTCACCAAGCAACCAGTTCATACACTGCTGAAAACAGTTAAGAGACAGGATGCTGTTTGTTCAGTGTCAGCACGAATGGTACTGGTTTGTGATAAGTACATTCACAGCCTTTTCATGTGGGAACTCTTCAGCCTTCTCTTTGTATGGTGCAGTTGTTTTGATACTCTAACTCCTGACATGACTGGGTGCTTTCTCTAGGTAATCATAGAATCATAGAATGGTAGGGGTTGGAAGGGACCTCTGGAGATCATCAAGTCCAACCCCCCTGCCAAAGCAGGGTCACCCAGGGCAGGCCACACAGGAACAGATCCAGATGGGTCTTGAAAGCCTCTAGAGAAGGAGACTCCACAACCTCTCTGGGCACCCTGTTCCAGGCTCTGTCACCCTCACAGTGAAGAAGTTTTTCCTCATGTAGAGGTGGAACTTCCTGTGTTTCACCTTGCTACCATTACCTCTCGTCCTAATACTTAATGACAAATTATAGTGGCCGTGGTAATGGCTCAGCTACTCTGATTTTCTTTAATTAGCTTCCAAGTAAAAATTTTACTAAATTTAACCAAAAATCCTTCAGCTACAGGGCATACTTCTATTTATAAATGACCCTAAACACCATTCAAGAGTTGTCTTTCAAGGGCCTTTATGTTTTAGATAATTAGGTTTACTATTCATAGTGAAAAGGGATGCACAGAGTACCAATGTGGTATTCCCTTTAATAACTCATTCTTTTATCTGTGTGAACAGTCTCTTGATCTCTAGTGCTTCATTAGCTTTCAAAGCATACTTTGAGATATGCTTTAAGCTCAGGATCATCTTTTCCTCAAGGTGCCCTACACTGCTCTCTCAGCTGTGTTAGGGTGCCACAAGGGGAGGTCTGTAAGTGACGGTCCCTATCCAGAGATAACCAAGAAGGTAAAAAGACATGCCACTTTGCCTCAGTGGGATTTGAATATTCATACTCTAGCTGTTCAGCTTAAAATGGAAATGATTAACACTTTATGAAGGATTTTAAGTGTATGTCCTAAGTGCACATAAGGTGTCACTATCTGTAGTAACAGCAGCAACTGGGTATTGCTTCACCTGATTACAGCTTCTGTGTCTGTCAAAAGGGATTTGCACTGTTCTTTTTGAAAACAGTGATCTCTTCATAGTTTTTGTTAAAAGTATTAAGAAATACCGTTAGCATTCCACCTCTCAGACTCACCTTGTTTTCCAGCCAAGGTACACCTTATCAGGCTAGACTGGGAATGTGTGGTGTTCATTTTTCTTCAGCTTTTTTTTTTTTAATTCCTAATTGCTTCAAAAAATTGGTGCAAAGTTCTACTAGGCAGCATCCTCTATGACTTTCTGACCAGCACTTGTTACTCCATGTGGCATCAGCTTCCCTCAAACATAGCCTGAGGCCTTAATTTTCTGCTCAAATATCTTAACTAGCAGATTATGAGGAAAAATCATCATTGCTCTGAGGTAGTTAGGCAAACTGTATCCAAAGTACATGGAAGCACCTCGTATATTACTGCCTTACACTATTGGTACCAAAATTGTATTTTCCTCAGTCTCATGAGCCAAGATTTGTTACACCCAGGTGAGATACCAGAGAAGACTAACTGAATTCCATCGTTGTTTTTCCAGTGGATAGGAAAATGAATGATAAAGTGTCCTGATATATTAAAATTTATTTCATTCTGAGAAAAAGCTTAGAGAGAGAAAAATGAGATCTCTTTAAAAATTGTGCTAGATGATTAGAAGAACTGAAATTTGCCAGGAGATTTGCCTTTCTTTCATGAGTCTCCCATTTTCTCTTCCTGTGAAATTGCTGCTACTTTTGGACATCGTACACCTCACATGCTCAATACAACCTTCTACATTTAATATATGTGTTCTCTGACATTCTTGTGAAGTCCTGGAGCTGGAAAGATCTTACTCTTTACTGCAGTTATGGGTGTCTGTGGGGTGGTGTATACCTAGGTTCGAGCATGATACCCTTGTACTACTGACATAATACCACATGATGACTTGTCTGGTTATTTTCATTGTGGTTTTGTAAGCTTATAAATTACATGTACATTGTGTATGCTCAAGATGACCAAGCAGCACTCTGGAGAAAAGCCTAAATTTGGTATTTCCAACTTTAAAGTCCGTGTGGTTTTGACCTTAGTAATGTTACTTTGTAATCTTCTACAATGTATAACTGAAACATAAAAATTATTAATAGTGAGAGTGTCTATATGAAACAGTTTTCTGATTATGGGCAGCATTGATTCAGAATGATATTTCCAGTCATTTTTTTCTGTTTTTCTAGATCTTAGTTTTCAAGCAGCTGCTCAGATTATGTCTACCCCTGTTTATGATGCCTTAAAGGTAATGAAAGACATAGCTCAGAACTTCCCGATAAGAGCCAGGTATGATACTTAAGCTTGTTTTTCAAATACTATTTTTATGTTTGCATTTGAATTTAATGACAGTAATACAGATTTATATCTGAATCCTGCAGTCAGATATTCATATTTTACACCTTGATAGATGGATTCCAGGCAATTTCCTTGAGTAGAAAAATAACTCACGGGAGAGCTCACAATTGGTATCTTAAATGTTTCCTGTCCAATGCAGGAAATGCCATGAAGGCATCCTAATCCTTCAGACATTTGTGGTTGAATACCTAGTCCTCTCAGATTTTACTGGAATGGTATTTTCCCAGGTGGAAAATTCTTTTGAATTAATAGCAAGTGTATTCACGGCAGGAAGAGGCAAAATTCTATTCATAAATTTTGTAGGGGATCCACCCACACTAGTTCTAAGCACAACATTGCTGGCAAGATTGGATGCTGGCTCCTGTATGTTAGTGTTCTCACTGAGGAAGATCTGTCTTCCATAACAGATTACTTAATAAAAGAACAAGATAAATATGAAATAAATGAGTAACATTTTCCTCTGTATTAATATTAAAAATTGCTCTCTCTTTAAGCCAGTTGTATTGTAATTGAGAAATGCTTTTTTTTTATTTAAGAAGTTCATGTAATCCTATCAGCAATATTTACGTGAATTACTGATTTAAATATTATGCTAAAAAGGGTTGTTAACTCAGTGTGATTTCATATATTGTAGCTCTTGCTTAATTATCACAGCGTTTCATTGTTATCTCTGATTTCCCATTAGAGAAAATCAACACTGTAATGTAAAAACTGTCCTTTTAGTATCTTGTTTCAAGGAAGAAAAGTAACTTTTTCAATGCCTGAAGCAAAATTGTTATGAAACAGTAACATACAAGATTACACTTAGACTAGCATTCAGAAAATGTGGCTTTTCATTAGAAGGTAGTGGAAATGTACATAATTTTGAACTGCAAGGCCAGTTCTATTCTCTAAAGGATAGAAAAAAAGTCAGTTTGAAGTATTTTAGGTGACATTTAAACAATTGATTTTAAAAGTCCTTAAATTGTTACATACCACTCCAACTCCTGCCATGTACTTCTGGCATAAGAGCACAATTTACCTACTCTTCAAATGTTTTTGGGTTCTTTTTATGGGTGGAAGTATAAGAAGACTTTAAAATTATTAAAAGGGGCATTACAGTTCATGTCCTGTGTGATTTACTTTAATATGTTAACCTAGGATGTTATTTTTAACATGAGGGCTTACAAATATTTAAAACATTTCAAGTTAATAGGTCTGCATTGATAATAAACTTAAAGGGGCATTGTGTAAAAACTGAACAAAATGTATTTCCTTAATAACCTAATCATGCTTAACCTGCTGAGTCAAAAATACTTACTTGGAATACCCCCCCCTAGAGTAAACAGGAAATGAAAATATATTGCTTATCACTTCAGATAGGCAAATGATTATTATAATAGTAGTATTTTAAAATGGTTTAAATTTCACACAATGTAGATATGAAAACAACCATTTTTAAACTACGCAAATTTGGGCTTGAAAAGGCTGTATAAAAATTTTAGCACTATAGTTATGAAAGTAAAAATGAAATATTTCATGTTCCTTGAAATGGAGAAGTTCCTTAGACCATAAAAAAAATAATGTACCGTTCTTCTGGGAGTTTCTTTCACTTTCTAGTTTATAACATGCATTTTTGTTTCTCAGTATTTCCAGTTGAAAAGGTTAGTCTGAAGTAGATTTTGCAAAATGTCATCAGATGTAGACAGTGTAACAACTGATATATGTCATAGCAACACTTTGATAATTCATTTCATAGGATATTTTTCAGCTTTGCTATATTGTATATTCATCATAATTATCTGTTACTTAAAAAGGCAATAATAAGAATTATAATGCTCCATTTCTTGCTATTCGTTTGTACATGAAAAGTTTCCTTTTTCCCCCAATATGCAGTGTTACATAGCTACATGCTCTTCCAGGTAAGAATAAAGATGCATAAAATTATATGATAGAATATATTGCAACCTTAAGGTTTTACAAGAGCCTTACTATATCATATAGAATGATAAATAGTTTCCATTTACTTTCAGACAGTGAAGTGTTTCTCTTTACTGAGTCCTTAGCTCTTAAAGTTTAGAAAAACAACCATCAAACTGTGAAGCTCTGAGCAAACTGAACAAATGACTGAACTCAAAATGAACAGATGTCGTTCATGGGTACTTTGACACTTTTTACCTCAAATTCCTAGGATGTCCTCCTCAAGGATCAACCATCACACTTTCTTCTTAAAATCATGCTAGAGTCCTGCATAGTTGACTGCTATACGTAGACAACGAGCTAGTTAATAATTCTTTAATGTATTGCTTTCTTATTACCAAAAAAGCTACCAGTAAAGCTTGCCTTTTGCTGATAAGTATTTTACTTCCTTGCTAACCTTGGGCCTGCTTTCTCTTCATCTTTCCACCTTCTGATTAGTTTCACATTCGTTTTAGATGTTTCTGCCTTACTACTGTAAGCTAATTGGAAAGATGTAGGTGGTTCTTTTTATCTGTGCAATTTTTATCACCTGTGTTTGCAGAGTGAAGCATTGATTCTGAGAGTTGCAGGCCCTGCTACCATTTATGTTGAGTTTATCAAGCTAAAAATCAGAGGGGTTTTTTTTCTGCTACAGTATTTTTAAATTCAGGACTATTGCTATAAAGTCAGAATAATAGTTGTGGTAGTACTGCCACACATTGAATTCCTACCTTGCTGTGGAGTCCTTCTGTTAAATAGCTGGTTTTCTTCGTTGGTTAAGTAAATTCTCAGTAATAATTCCCATCATTTACAGATGTTCTTTTAAAGATAAAAGTTTTCTAGTGTTTCTGAACTATGTCTGTTGCTGGTAGAAGGTCACTTAAAGCAGCTTTTGAGACTTTTGACCTGATTGTGTTTTTTCCTAATCCTTCTCTATTTTTCCAAATCTAAATTTGGCTTCAGATGTTCTTTCTTTGTACTTACAGTTATAAAAATATTTATAGTTTTTTTCTTTCTGTTCTACAATTTTAATTTCAAAAGTAGTGAACATAGAAGATAGTACAGTATAAGATATAGTTACTCTGCATTGAATACACTTAATACATTCTTTACATGCATAGAGAGTACCTAACAGTATGATTATAAAAGCTTTATGAGGAAGACTTTAGATTAGCTGAACAATAATAAGCAAGTTATTAAGCTCATCCTCCAATGACTACGGAATATATATTTGAACAGTGTTGACTGTTTTTTGGTACTGTCTTTGATGGCACAGTTTGAGTTGCACCTCTCATTTTGAGCTAATGAAAGCCCACCAAGTGTGAGTTGGTATTAATACAGCTCCGTCTTGATCCCTTATTGCCCTTTTATCATGCGGTCCAGAAGGGATTCACAGTGGTGAAAATAATCTGCCAGAATATTTAGAGGAAGTGAATGAGAAAAGGGGATTTAATAGAGAATAATTGTATAATATTTAAAAAACAAAGCTTGGAAATCGTATTGTTTGCATTTATGAAGAAGTATTTTTGATTGCCTGGAAGACTTGCGTATTTGTTTAAAGCAAACTGATTTTATGTCTTACGTTTTTATGTACTGTGAAAAATGTAGAGTTTACTAGCAAGATCTGTTCTAAATCAGTTTGGTTTGGGGGGGATGTGAGTATTTATATTATTAAATCACTGCTTTATTATCCATAACTATTAGAGTTGGCTTAGTAGGATTGTTCTCGGCTTGTTTAGTTACATGTCAGGTTTAAGATGACTCCATTTTTTTCCTTAAGGCCCCATACTGATTTGCTAAAATATGTACAATCACGTTTTGAAAACAAATATTTGTGTAGACTAGTATTTATTTTGGCAATAATTGAGAGAATCAGATTCAGGTTAATATGATTTTAGGGTTACTTATAGATTAATTTGCCCCTGAGAGTATTTTATGATAGCCTAGTAATTACAAACCTCCCATACAACACATTGTGACAGAGGAAGTTAAAACAGTCTTCCACAGTGTTCTTGAAAGGTAAAAAAGACAAATAAGTGGATTATCTTCTAATGGTAGAATGGCTAAAGAAACTAAAATTTTGACTGTCTGCGAATACTTAACATTTTCAAGGATCTCAATCTGTAAACCTGCTTATTCTTTCCATGTTTTCCTTGTCTTAGGCCAAAACTTCAAGTTGTATCCTTGGCTGCCTGTGCTATAATGTTGAGTAGCATGGACTTAGAATAATATTAACTGAAAATATACAAATGTGGCATTATTTAGGTAATAATTAGGTAGTAATTTTCCAGAAAAAAAAATCCTAGAGGAAATATTTAGAGCAGTAGAAAATACGCTGATAATATTACTTAGACTAAACTGGGCCTAAATTTGAAACCTGAGTTTACTATGGCAACACAGAACAAAATATTTGTTTTGAAAATAAAGTATTTATGACACAGAATTACTCTTCTTTATAAGTCTAAATTACAGTATTCTTCAATTAAAGTGTTTTGCATGTGGTATTAAAATACAGATTTCACATTATTTAATGCTTTTTAAAAAATACTGTGGTTGAGTGATACGAGTATTTTATTTTTACAGATCACTGACCAGAGTGCTTGTAGACAAGAAAATGCGAAATGAAATAGAAGAAAATCAGAAGGTTTGTTTTGATTTCTTCAAGTGGATACTTGAGTTACTATCATATTACTGCTTTTGGAGATTTTTATTAGTTTAGCGACTTTCACATGGTTTCTCTCAGAGATAAAGGGATAGTTGTTCTCTTACTAAATAGATCTTTTTAATAACTACATCAAATATTTTCTTAAATAAATAGCACTGAAATATTCTATTCAAATTTGTCACTTTTTGCTCTTCTTGGCACTTTTCTCCTTCTCTCTTTTGATTTTTACAGAATTAGGCAAGGACGAACAAATTTTACGGAGCATTATGTTCAGTCAGAAACTGCTGTGAAAGCAAAATAGGTATAAGTTAATTTTTCTAGAGCTTTGGTGTTGAATCCAGGCTTGCTGCTTATATTATGGTCATCGCACGCTAGCTTTGAGCTTTCCACACTCTCAGAATCACACATGCAACTGTACCTCAGGGTATTTTGAACATTGCCTGTGGTAGCTGGTGGTTTCGTTTTCATCTTTGATGTACTGCATTTTTCGTATCACGTGAGGAGTCATCGTTCATGTGACTTTTGACTGATCTGAGATGTATCCTGAGATGTCACTTTTGTGTTTGTTAACAGAGTTGTGGCATCTGTTATATTTTCTGTCTCAGTTCAGAGCTTGGACTTTTTTCTTTCAAGTTGAGTGTTAAAATTAAATGTTAGTCACCGTGCTTTTAGGACTAGTTGTGTGAAATGAAGTCCATAGTGCTGTCCTTAATCTTGATCTTCAGAGCATGTATTTTTTTACTTCGTGCATTCCTGTACTTTTGCAACATTTCTGTGTATCATTTTGAGATTCAGGCATTTTCCTCTGCCCCTGTCAAGACCACTATCTCCAGGAGAAAACCTTTTTAGTTTCTTCAATCTTCCACAACAGTGAAAGCAAACAATATCCCTGCATCCTTCTCGTAAAGAGCTTATCATCTCCATTGTAGGAAAAGTTTCACATAGATGTGTTAGAGCTCTCCACCGTACAAAACTGAAGTAACGCTTTTCAGTCGAGTATTTTCCACCCAAACAGTGACAGACCCAAGTGTTACATCCTTGTAAACAGTTACGCAAACAATTATACAGGGCTTTTTTCATCCATAGGTGATTACATGTGGGACTGGTCTGTTGAGAATACACTTCACATATCCCAGATGTTCACATTCTTGAGCCCTTCAGCTTTCCTGTGTGAAGGGTGAACATTTGATTCTTGGGTTTTCACAGAGATCTTAGAGCGGGCTCAATAATTTTTCAGGACTCTTGTTTCTTGCACTAGTGAGAAATGCCATAGTTTTTGCTCAAGGGAGCAAATCCATATCCGTGCCTTGCTTCATTGCTTTCTTCAGCAGCTGAGATACATATTTACTCATGTCCCATAGTTGTTAGGGTTATAGTCAAGGTAAAGCAAAACGAAGCCCTGATGATCACAATTTCTCCATAGTACAAGTGTTGCTACCAGGACTTTCCTCATTTCCTGATGAAGTATTTACAATGTCTTTCACCAGTTGCAGCTGTGTTAACACAGGAAATCAAAACCAACTGCTTCATCAAAAACTACTTCTCTATCACAAAGAAAAAAAAGAATATATAACAGGAATTAAAATGGCTATTATTACTAAATATAAGGATTGTTAAAAGTAAGATTTGGTTTGAAATTATGGTATCTGCATTTAAGCACGTCTGCATAGGTATCTAAACTCCTGTTATAACAATGAAGACTTACTCAATGGATATCAAAACTGATTTAGCTCACTCAGTCGCTGTTTTGCAGGACATGACTGAGTTGCTGAAACCTGGATTTCTGATGCCATTTGAGATGCCATGGACTATTCAGGATAGCCAAACAGGTCTGGTGGATGTTGCCACTGGGACATCCGTTCCTTTCCAATTGACCTGTACTTTCCTGTCCAAAACACCTTAGCCTGAGACCTTGCAATTTCTCCAATGACACTGGTTATCAGCTGGAATCACTCCTATCAGTCCATAGGTTATATTAAATACATTAACTATAAGAGGATCTTAGACACCTATCAGGCTAAATTTAGAGTTTGTGCTACATCCTACCTGAGGCTACAGGCCTTTAGACAGCTAAGAGCTAAAATCCATTGAATAGAAGTAGGGAAACTTCGGGAACACAACTGCTAGAGCACGGTAAATTGGAATGTGCGTTCTTGAGCTGCAGTACATCCATCTAGCAGCAGGAGAGATGTAACCACATGCTGTGTGTAACTGGATGATTCCTTCTCAAGATAATGAAAGTTGAATAGGAAATGCAGCAGGAGGAAATAAAGGTATTAAAAGTTGAAGGGTATGTGATGATTTAGATGTAAAGAATTGATATCTAAGAAATTGTCCTGATTTTGGCTGGGATAATTACTTTTCTTTCTACTAGATGGTGCAGTGCTGTGTTTTGGATTTAGTGTGAGAATAATGTTGATAACACACTGTTGCTAAGTAGCTCTTACCACAAATTAAGGACTTTTCAGTTTCCTATGCTCTGCCAGCAAGGAGGTGCACAAGAAGCTGGGAGGGAGCATGGCCAGGACAGCTGAGCTTACCTAGCCATAGGGATATTCCATACCACAGGATGTCAGTATGTAAACTAGGGGGAGTTGGCTGGGAGGGGCAGATGGCTTCTTGGGCATCTGTCCGCCAGTAGTGAGCAATTGCATTGTGCATCACTTGTCTTGGGGTTTATTTCTTCCTCTTTGGGTTATCTTCCTTTTTGTTACTATTATTATTGTTTATATTTAATTATATTTCATTTATTAAACTGTTCTTATCTCAACCGATGACTTTTACCTGTTTTTCCAGTTCTCCTCCCCATCCCACTGGGAGTGGAGAAGTGAGTGATCAGCTGCACGGTGCTTAGTTGCTGGCTGGGGTTAAACCTTGAGAGAAATAGACAAAGAACTGCTATGAACAGAAATAAAAATAAAATCTTATTTAACACAACTCACAACTTCCAGTGCAATGATTTGCTGACAGTTTATCAAGAAAATACTGTATCAGTATTATCAGTATTTAATTCTAGTCTTGGATACCCAAGTGCTCCTTTCATCAAAGCTGTTAGAGCAAATGGATGTTCTCCTGATCATCAAAATGGTTTAATTGGTTTCAGCACTGTTCTTTTCCTACTGCAGTACTGAAGGATTCAAAAAACTTTTAGATTCCCATATTAATAGTCAGTGGCTGATACTTTTCAGGCATACTTAGTACTTTGGGTGCTTCTCTGCCTGGTGTAGAGGAGTCTCATCACTGTCTGTCTGTCTGTTTTCTTTTGTTCCATCTTGCCCATTTTGCTTGTGTCTTAGGATCAAACTCTGTGTAAGTAAAGTGATCAAAAATTTCACCTACTGCAAGGGCACTTCGCATTGTCAGGATCTATGAATTTTGGCTGCTTAGAAAGGGTGTGTAGAGTGAGACCTTGGGAGGGCATGTAATTCTGTGTGAAGCTGTGGTAGAAAAATGTAATTCTCAGGCACCACCCACTACTTCTAGTTTTTGTTTTAATGGTTGCCTGAGGTTTAACAAAGATAAATATGAAGTCCCGCACTTGAGCCAGAGTAAGCCAGTTAGTTATAAAGTAGATGGAAGATCTTCTTTTCCTGTACCATGTTTTGGGACATACCAGAATAACTCATTTCTGTAATTTACATGAATATAAGATAGAGAATAAAGTGAGTTTTAGAAATTAAGAAAGTAATTAAATTATCTCTCTTTTTCCTTACCTGACCATAGGAGAATTACTGTGTTTATGCTCTTCATTTTTGAAAGGCTTGCTGACATCCATTTTTTATGTGCTTACTAAAACTTTCATGAAAGGTAATGACTAACAATTTACAACAAACAAACAAACAAAAAAATGCTTTTGTGTTATTTTTTAGTCTTAGTGGGATGCAGTACCCTCCAAATCCACCATATTCTTCACATATCTGAGTTTGAGTAGTTTTATGTAGTATAGGTACTTTATATTAAACTTAAGTAATTACTACTCTTCTGTAAAAGACAGAAAAGCAATGAAAGCACTACAAAGTTCAGCTTCTGCCATTAGAAAAAAAAAAAATTCAAAAATTTCTTTTCAAGAGCAGGTTTTGGGCCTTCATAACAATTCTTTCAGTGTTAAGCTCAAGCTTAGCACAGCTACATTTTTCCTCCATGAAGAGCCCTGCCTTTCATACGTGGATATTAGGTGCCATTACATATTTCCATCCTGCTTTGGGTTGTGAAAACTTTTCTGTATACTAAGAAATATGAATGAACGATGAGTTGTCTCATTTACGTAGAGATGCACTTACAATGCCACAAACCAGTTAGGTTTGAGTTAACTTACGTTTAACTGTGTGAACGTAACCACACCTCTTTAAAGGAATAATATCACTTTCAATGTTATTCCATTTTTTTCCTGTCATTTATTCAATGACAAGCTCATAAATGGGGTAAAATACACAGCCTGAGCTGCTTGCTCTAAGCACGCTTTTGCTTGAAGGGCATGTTTTGTTCACACTCATTTTGTTCAGGAAGTGGGAACTAAATGGGGAAAAAAACATGTTATCTTTTTCAACTTGCTTTTTTTTTTCTGCGTGTTTTTTGGGCTTTCCATTCCTCTGTTGGGAATTAAAACAGATCTGGAAATCTGACTGCTCCTTATGGGGAGGGTTAGAATAAACTACTGCTCCTGCTCCTGTTACTCCTCCCCATAACAACTGCAACTACACATGTTATGGAATTATGAAAGATGGTTTCAAGTGGAGATCTGAAGGATACATATAAGGTCTTCCTTTGAAGGAATATGTAGGAGTAATTTTTCAAAAGCTTACAAGCCCCATTTCTATATGTGTTTGTATTTTCACTTTCTATTGGCAGACACTGAGAATGTGTCCTTGTACAGGCAGGGGTTTTGTAAGTTGCTTGGGAGGGGATTATCAGCTATTTTCAGTTGTATTTCTACATTAGAAGTGTGTTAAATAGCACTCATAAAAGTATTTTGATGATATTTTTACCAACAGCACTCAGTTAAAAGAAGAAATTACGTGGAAGAGATTTGATGTGTCTGTTTTGCAGAATTACTTAAAGTTTTGCATGTATATATAATATTTATATCTATAAATATGTGTGTTAGTGTTGACATATGCCTAAATAACTTACCAGTACTTTATACCTTTTAGCATTTTCAAGAAATGCTTGGAATCCAACCTGGAGAAGCACGTTTATTTCTAAATGGCCTTCATATTGACCTGGATTTTCATGATCCTTTTAGGTAAGATGCTGTATTTTGTTTGAGGATTGCAGAATTACTAACAATTCCAGAGAAGTTGTGCTCATGGCACTAGAGAACCTCATCTGGTGCATTTTGGGGGCCAGCAAGTTCTCCAGTAGAGAGAATACTGATTTACAGTGGTTTTGCTTTGAATATAAACATTGTGTAAGTAGCTGAAAACAGATTTTTCTGTTGGAATATGTTTTCTGATTTGCTTAGAATTTTACAAATCACCACATAAAATTAGTTTGCAAATGGAAGGAATCCGACTTGTATGTATAAAAAAAAGGGGGAAAGCACTTTATAAAAAGCAAGTTGAGTGTTTTCACATCCCTATTTTTTAATATTTTTTTTTTTTTTTTATTGCAGACATTAAATTTAGATACAAAACACCTTGGGTAGTTTTTGGCAATATTCACAGAATCACAGAATCACTCAGGTTGGAAAAGACCCTTGGGATCATCATGTCCAATCACTAGCCCTACTCTATACAAGTTCATCCCTGGACCACATCCCCCAACACCACATCCAAGCGATGTTTAAACACATCCAGGGATGGTGACTCAATCACCTCCCTGGGCAGCCCATTCCAATATTTCACTACCCTGTATGTGAAGAACTTTTTCCTATTGTGAGTCTATGTCTGGCCACCTTTTTATACTAAGGTCTGTTAATGGAGGACTCATACACTTTTTGGTATATGAAATCTTTTTCTAGTTTGAGTAGTTATAATTATTTTGGGTGTGACTTGCCTCTTCTAGCAAGCAAGCACTCAAACTGTAAACATTTCCCCTTGCATTCTTCTGTATGTTGTCAACAGCAGGACAGACATGGATACTTTGAAATGCTCTTTGGTGGCCTACAAACTGTCAGGAAATCTGCTGATGCTAAGGCTAAGTGGTTTGGGGTTTTTTCATGTTCCTATGATTTGTCAGATTTTACAATTCTTTATTTTCTGGTTTTTTTAACTCAAAATATCATCTTCTCTCCTCCATGGAGATTCTTAAACTTTCTTGGGTTTAGCATTTATACTTGCAATTTTTACTTTTTTTTTTTCTCAGACAGAGTTTTGAGATGGAGTCACTTGCATCTTTTTTTGGTAATGATGCAAATATTATTAGTGATTTTTAATGCTAGTGCTAGGTTTAATTACAATATATTTTAGAGGAAACCTTTTAGAGTAGAGAATACTCAAAGCAAGATAGAAATACAGACCTTTGTAAATCATGCCTGCTGTTTTCTGCTGGTGAGTACTTCAGGTTTGTTTCCATTTTCAGATTGCAACAAATGTTCCAGAGTCCTTTTGGGCCTTCTGGGAAAGGGTCTTCTAGAGATGTAGCTATGGGTTTTCCTCCATGCTGTTCTCATGGTTCTGCCATGATGCAGACTTAGAGCTCATCTGTGCCTCCATCACTTACTGCCTGCTTCTCTACACACTTGTAAAGCTTCTTCTTAAAGTACCCCTTAAAGATTGGGTTTCTGCCACAGCCGGGACAATGCAGCAAGAAACCTTCTACTATGCTGTCCTGCCACATCTTACTAAAGATGGATGAAATTCCTTCATATAAAAGAAACATGAATGAACAAAAGACTTGTATCATCTGTTGTAATTTTGTTTTGAAATAAGTTGGAGATATACAGTGGTATTAATTGATTTTGTTTTAAACATTTGACCGCAGGAAAATAAAAACATTTTTAATACAAAAAATAATCCTCACAATAATAGTCTTTTAATTTTTTTTTTTTTTTTTTTTTTTTTTTTTTTTATATCATGACAACACTTTTATGTAGACATTATGCATTTTGTCTTCCTCTAAAAGTATCTTAGAGACTCTTAAACTGGAAGGAAAAGTGATGCATGGCCTTCATGAACTTGGAATCAAAGAAGAAATCCTCAGTAAATTTATGAGGTTGCATATACATGCTACAAATGACAGTTATGCACTAGATATTCGTCACTCTTCGATAACAGTAAGCACTTAACAAATTATTTATTTAAATATTACATATTTGATAATGCTATGTATGAGACAGTCTATATTTTTTCTTTTTTTTGTAGTGTTATCAAAATACTAGGCATAAGACCATATATTGATAAGCAGTTTAAAATGTTTTGGAGGGTGGTATCTCCTCAATATCTCTTAGGAGCAATTTTCTCTAGCCTATACCTTATTAAAATTTTAAGATGTAGGATGTTTAAAAGAAGAGAGGAATGTATGTAAGAGTAGATTGCACTTACAGCTATAGAACTTGACTTTACAGCAATTAGTCTAGCTAGATAACTTCTTTGTATTATGCAAGGGTGCTAAATGTACTTTATAAGTGAATTGTGGGCAACTGAATTATTTTGAATTCTACAATTACTCTTCTTTTTACCCTTCTTCAGAATTTATACAGTTTTCATTACAAAAACCTTTGTACTCCAGTGCAAAAGGCACTAGAATGCTAATTTTCTTCACCTGAAAGAACCATATTTCCCTCTCCTGTTTGCCAAGTATAGACAGACTTGCACAGAAAACAGTAGAACGAATTTGCTGTATATTAATTAGTTAGATTTATCTAAAGTGCTTCTGTGGGTTATAGATAAATACTGTATTTGGCTTACAAGATGGTTTTGCTGTTTTACACACATCTGGGTGATATATTATGACCTTTGTATTGTGAAAGCTGTTTCCACACTCGAAAAAGTGGTTTTATTCGCATCCTGATACAGTGTACAGGTTGTCCATCCATTATTAGTTTTATCATCTACTGCAAATAAGAACCCATTTGATTGAAAAGAAAAAAAAATAGTAAGTTTAGAAGTTATTTTCTGTTACTATTTCAAAAAGAAGAGAAAACATTTTACTTTTTTTAGGCTTTACATGTGTTTTAAAATATCTGTATGCATACATAGTTTACTCAACATTTAATGTGCCTTTTTTAAATGGCTGCCTTTTTTGTTTCAGTGGGTTAATAATATAGAACAAGATCACAGCTATAGCACATGGCCTGCAAGCTATCAGGAGCTGCTAAACCCCACATTCCCCAGAGTCATACAGCAGATTAGACGCAATTTATTTAATTTGGTAAGTTTGAAGAACTTGATTTTTTTGCATAGTGAATGCGTTAATATGTGCACAGACAATTTAATGAAAAATACCCATGTGGTATTCATTGTTGAGAGGTTAGAATTTTGTCTTTTCTATGTGGGTCTGCTAACAGTAGTGAAAATCTGTTTTTTTCTAATGAGTCATATGTGATTATTAGTCTGATTTCCAGAAGAGGACTTGGGCCCAGTTTTGTCAGGAGTTTTTCTGTTCCTTTCCATGCTACATATAGATAATTCACTACCATCAATGAATTTTCTTAATAGTGCTCCACAGAGACAAGGTAATGATAAATGTCCTTGTGAACTGAGGTGCAAAAAGACTAGTTATAAATGTCTTGTAGCCCAATTTTTGCTCTATCGATAGCATTCTGTATCACTTTGTAAGTTAAGGAAACACGTATTGATGATTTAAACTGAAATTTAAATGACAAAGGTAGTTGGATGAATCATAGAATGTTTTGGGTTGGAAGGGACCTTAGGAGGTCATCTAGTCCACTCCCCCTTGCAGTGAACAGGGACATCTTCAGCTAGATCAGGTTGCTCAGAGCCCTTTCAAACCTGACCTTGAACACTTCCAGTGATGGGACATCCACAACTTGTCTGGGCAACCTGTTCCCCTGTGACACCTGTGGCATCACACCACCTTAATTTCTTCATATCCTATCTAAATCTACCCTCTTTTAGTTTAAAATTGTTACCTCTTGTTCTGTCACTATGGTGACACTACTGCTCTCCAAAAAGCCTCTGGTAAAAAGCCTCTTGGCATCTTTGTCATAGGCCTCCTTTAAGTACTGAATGGCTGCAATGAGGTATCCTTGGAGACTCCACTTCTCCAGGCTGAACAATCCCAACTCTCTCAGCCTTTCTTCACAGGAGAGGTGTTCCAGCCCTTTGATCAATTTTGGGGCCCTCCTCTGGGCAGGTTCATATCTTCCCAGTGTGGAGGACTCCAGAGCTAAACACAATACTCCAGATGTGGTCTCATAAGAGTGGAATAGAGTGGGAGAATCACTTCCCTTGACCTGCTGGCTACACTTCTTTTGATGTAGCCTAGGATACGGTTGGCTTTCTGGACTGTGAGCACACATTGCTGGTTCATGTCCAGCTTTTCATTCAGCTTTTCATGCACCAGTACCCTCAAGTCCTTCTCCACAGGGCTGTTCATGATCCCTTCATCCCCCAGCCCATATTGGTACTGGGGATTGCCCTGACCCAGGTGCAGGACCTTGCACTTGGCCTTGTTGAACCTCATGACATTCAAATTCGCCCACTTCTCAAGTTTGTCCAGGTCTGTCAAGTTGACATCCCAACCTTCAGGCATGTCAACCACACCACTCAGCTGGGTGTCATCTGCAGACTTACTGAAGGTGCACTTGATCCCATTGTTTATATCATCGATGAAGATATTAAGGAGCACTGGTCCCAGTATGGACCCCTGAGGGACACCACTTGTAACCAATATCCATCTGGACATCAAGCTGTTGACCACTGCCCTCAGACAATTCCTTATCCACTGAATAGTCCATCCATCAAATCTGTATCTCTCCAGTTTAGAGAGAAGGATGTTATGGGGGACCATGTTAAAGGCCTTACAGAAGTCCAGGGAGGTTACATTAGTAGCTCTTCCCTTGCCCACTGGTGTAGTCACTACAAGTGATATGAAGTTCAGTACATAAAAAGACAAGCAAAATACAAGCAATAGGTAATAATAATAAAAAAAATGTGTATTTATAATAAAGCATAAAATGTGTGTGATATGAAGTAGATTGCATTATGAATTCAAAGTTAAATATTGGCATAGATGTATAAAACAGCAATATTATAGAAATCTGCAACGTAGCATTTAACTATAATCTGAGGGGGAGGGAGTGTTCAAAAGTTTTAAAATTGTTCTGCTGCATTTCAGCTACTGTAGCAAAATCATAACAAATTCTACGGAAGTTGCAGTGCAAAGCTGAATAAGGTACCAATGTCATAATTAAATCAGCATAAGGATAATCCATCTTTGCACACAGATCCCAGTTTCAGACTCTGTACGTGCCTGAAAGCTTTGATTTTACACTTCAAGCTACAATAAGTGAAAGAGTGAATACAGAGATATGTGAGACGGGAAGGAAGCATTCTTTCCCAGTGCTCCATTTTTTAATTAAAGTTTTAAGATGGTACATTCTGTTTATTTTAGTTTTGTTTTCACAACAGAAGAGAGTTAGTTGAAAGACATAATAGAAGAATCAGCACTAGATCCTTTTTAATTATATATCAAGGTGATAAAATAAACCCAAGTATTGGCACAGTCTTTCAAAGGAGAGTACTGATATCATTTGGTTTGAAGTTTAATAAGCAGTTAAATCCTGGTTTTGGTATTTGGTCCAAATTCATTAATTCTGAGGTTATTTTCATTTATACTCGATATTTTTTTTTACAGTGAATGCTCTAGGAAATTGAAAACAGTTGGGGTGCAGAGCTCCTTTGGAAATTTCTGTTCCTATCTTAGATTTTATATCTGAAAAAAAAAGTTAAAAACAGACATCAAGAATAAATATTGGCTGTATAATGTGTTTCTCTTCTTAGGTACTTTTTGTTGATCCTGTCCAAGAAGATACAGGTGATTATATGAAACTGGCAGAATTATTCTATCATCATAATGTACCACTTAGGTAAGGAAAACTGAAAATCTTGAAGAAAACGTGTAAAATAAGGTTGCTTTCCTTTTTAATTCTTCATCTTCTTTTCAATTCGGCAAAGATGTGAATTCAAATGAGTCCAATGCAGCAACATTCTAATAAGACACTTTGGTTATCCACTTGTGTTAAACTTACTGGGGTATTAAGTATTCTTAAGCAAACAGGTTGCAAGGGATAACATACCTGAGTGTGTGGAAAATGAACTGTAGAAGTCTGATAAAAAAATGAGCCTGTCAAATAGTCCCACTGGATGTCCATGTGAAGTTGTACTCTAAGCAAAATATACTGTGAATAAAACATGATTTGAGGACATTTTTTAATTTAGTTCTTTCAATTGAAGTTTTTTTGCCTAATTTTGGTTTTATTTAGATACCAAAGTGAGATTATCGTCACCAGGTTTTGAATTTCTAAAAGTTAGTTGTCTGTGCCTGAACCAGTCATCATCTGACAGAAGGAGACACTTTTGAGGAAGAATCTGTTTGATCTGAGATGCCTAATTTAAGAAAAAAATTGAATTGCTCTCAAAAGTGACTGTTTGTTTCCATAGCTTATAAAAGAAGAGGAGGGTATCCAAACTAGATTCAAGGTTAGCAACATGAATTCCATGTTAAATATTTTAACTCTTCTGTGAAATGGCTTTTTATTTCCTCAATAAATTTTAGGTTTTTCATTTTCCTTTAAAATTTTACTAGTTCTGATCACTGTTTTCATTTTCTTTGTTTTCTGTCATTCAATGACAAAAAAAGAGAAGTAATGGATGACAGACATTAGTTATCTGTATATTTTTGTCACTGTTGCCACTTCCTGGGAGGCAGTACTGCTTCAGTCCTTGAGGAAAATATAGCCTAGAACCTAATTTGCCTTTTCTAATACATAATGTAAGAGCAGCCAAACTGGGTCAGACCATTTAGGTCAGTCTGGCTACAACAAACCACAAGGAGCTGCCTATGTATGACAAAAAGAACAGGGCAAGAGGTACTTTGCCTGAGTGTTTTCCTGGCCTTCACGCATTTGGAGATCAAAACATTCCAAACCTGGAGGTAGTTTCTAAATATTTAGCAGCTCTCAATTGAATGAATCTCATCTCTGAGATGAGAGCAACAGCCATGTACACGCTGTTCAAGATGTGAACAAGCCATGGGGTCATAAAGTATTTTGCTTTGCTGACTGTTCCTATGGCACTCAGATGACACTGGACTTTAGGAAGAGTTATTTACAATAATAGATGCAAAAAATGGGAAAAGCTATTAATTGTATAACATAGTGCATCTTTATGCATTAATTATTTTTTATATCTCCTTAGGAAACTTGGTGTATTTCTCACTTCCCTCTGTCCTTTGAGCTGATGCACATTTGATTATGTTCCAGACTTCTCTCTAAAGAATTTTAGCTTGATATGAAAGATAAGTTTTAATAGTTTTAAGATATCTAATGTAAAGTGGCTATCTGAGTGAAAAGCTGACTTCCTAAATCAACTCACTGATATACTTCATACTTATAAGTATGAAGGTCTTCTGAAACCTGGGCTCAGCACTGCACACTGTCATGTTGTTGTAGTAGCTCCCATGTATCATGAGATCAGTAGGTCTCTCATGTTCTTACAGCAGCTATGTTGGAGCTGTACAATTTGTGGAAATAATTGCAAGATGCACAGTGCTTTGTATAGCAGAAACCAGTCTTGAGTCTCTGTGATACTCCTTTAGAAAGACAAAGATTCCCTTGTTCTCTCTTTCAATTTGCCTCTGTTTGATAATTGGCATAATTTTCAATCTTTCAACTGGCTGCTGCATATAGAACATTATCCAGTGTTGTCATGTGTGTAATCAGGAATAGGGAGCTCCTTAGGCAGCTGTACTTCCTAGATGGCTGCGATTGTGCAAGCCAGTTAGCACATTATTCAGTGGGTTTGGTTGCAGTTTGGCAGCCAGGGACATCCCTACCTATAGGTTGTCTAAAAAATTCAGTGTAGAGGAGAACAAAATTGAATAGTGGCTTCCATAGGGACTTTTTAAAGGAGAAACTTTTTTGTGTGCTGTTGGGTTCATCCTGGGAGAAGTGACACCTAATGGTAGAGAATTTTATTGCAAGATATTCAGGATAATTCAAGAATGTGATCTGGAAAACTACTTGAAGCTGATCCCTAAACTGCTGCAACAGCAAAGTATTCACATAACATCTCAGTTTCTGATTCATAAAAATATCTGATTTTGCCATTTCCCCATTTCTCTCTCCCATTAGACAAGCAGGCTTAATGTTGACATGGAGTGTTTGGGGGTATCCTTCTAAGCAAATTTACTGATACTAGACAGTGAAAGACTTGAAAATCCTTACAGAGGTTCTGATGGCTTTGGAGTCACAAAATTGCAGATAACAGGTAGAATCCTTCTTTCTAGTCTTCATCTCTTAATGCAGGTAGCTGTGTTCATGAATAGGCATGTATTTCTCCTCTTGGGAATTTGTATGTTCTATCTATGGATGTACATCTTCTCTGTCACGTGAGACTCAATGAAAGGATCTTTCTTGTCCTTTTCCTATACCAGGTAAGATGTGGAACTGACTGTAATTATCAAAAGTCCTTTCCATTAGTGTAGAAGAGACCACAAGGATCCTTATGTCTGCTCAGCAGGGAATATAACTTCAAATATCTTCAGCTTTAACTCTCCTGGGTCTTGATCAAGTCTGTGAAGGAATTTGCCACTATTTGCTCTCTGTTTGGCCAGATTGGATCTCCATACCAATATCTGGGACTTCTGGGCTTTCTGAAGCATATATGCCAAACCTTTCAGTGAAATATTAATGAGTTATGTGTGCAAATGATGATGGTCCATTTAATCAAAATGTTTTGTATAGACAAAAAAAGTGCCTTTTAGGTTTGAATTTCCCCTACTACTGTGTAACACCAAATCTCTTTTATACTTTATGCTGTAAAGATAGTATGGCCTGGTCAGTCCAGGGTTTTTTTTTCATTAAAACAGTATCAAAATACCACATCCATTAGGAGTTTTCTGGGCTTTTTATTCCTCTCAAGTGGATGTGTTAAAATTGGTGCGAATGGAAAATGGATGGCAACGTGAGGGTGGAGAAGACCCAGAAGGTAAAAAAAGGCAAGAGAAACAGCAGTAAGAGTGGCATGTATTAATGACAAGACATTAAGACCCCAGCATGTCTACATGCAGCTGCTCAAGACACCCATTTCAGAAAAAATAAAAGACAATGCCCAGACTAAACCAGACTCAAGCCATTAAGACATGATGGCAGAAACGTAAAGAATGTCATAAGATATTCAGACAGGTAAGGATAGAAAAGGCTGTGAGTAAATTCTAATGACTCACATAAATCTTAATTACTATCAGCTTTCAATAGTAGAAAAGACATAGCAAAAATCAATACAAGCTTGTTAACATAAACATAATCTAGGAGATGAGCATAGCTGGTATCCTCAGTGCCACCACACATAGTCATGGCAACACCACCTAGGTACAGGTGTTTGGATGGATTACTTGAACTCAGATGTCTTGTTCTATGTCAATATTAGAATGTGTGTGAAACTGATCTTGTTTTAAAACGCATAATCTCTTTTTGGTTTTTTATAGAATTGGATTTGTTTTCATTTTAAGTACAAAAGAAGAAATTGATGGAAACGAAGATGCTGGAATAGCTCTTTGGAGAACTTTTAATTACATTGCAGAGGAATATGACACCTCTCAAGCCTTTACCTCGATAATTAATGTTAGTTCTTTCACAAGAAATCACCTTTTTTCTTTTTAATTACTCATTACTTTTCTATATAGTTAGGATTTTGCTGCCTTATGACATGATACATTTGCATTTACTTTACATGGAAGTATTAAAAACATGTATAGCATTAATGTGTTGTAGAATGATTTGGATAATTGCAGCTTGCTCTTGTAGTTTTACCTAGCGGCAGGATTTCTTCAAGAGTGTAAGAAGGTAGATGCCTGCCTTACAGCTTATGCTATTTTCTTGTGAAAAACGATTCTGTATTATTTGTGATAACATGATGAGCCTGTCTTTGTGTTCTGTATCTCTTGAAGTACTGACATTTTAATATCATTTTGGCAATCCTATAAGCTTTAAAATATCCTTGGTTGTTCTCCAGCATAGAAAGTGAAACATTGTAAAATAAGGGGGTTTTTGATCATGCTTGAGCTGTTCCTGGCTGTAGAAAACACAGAAATATTCCAGGCTTGCAGCTTAATGAATGAGACAGGTTTTCAGTGTGAGAGAATGCAAGTTCATGTGAAGACAGGAATTTCAGAGGTGAGAGATGAATAAGGGATAGATAAAGCGAACATTCTATGTGATGTTTCTATAGGCACAATTACATCAGAGAATATGGTATTAATACATAACACTTTTCTTACTTTTGTTTTCTATTATTCTGTTCAGTACCGAGAAAATAATGTCATGGTTAAACTCAGAGAGCTTAAGATGGAAGGAATTGAAGTAACTGGGGATGCCTTGGAAGAGAAATAGAAATCCCCAAGTGTTAGGAGCTGACACGCATGCGTTACTATTATCCATGATCAGATCACAAAATACCAATTTACAGTGTGCTTTTTAAAATGTTGTGTTGCTCTATTTACTTGGTCTCATAATACAAAAAGGAGGGGGTGATAAATATAATTCAAGATAACAAAATCAGCATCAATAAAACACAGGTTTGATATATTCGGAGCTATAGAGAGAAATGTATTGTTCCTCATTTGAAAAGAAATGGATTTAATAATTTTCACTTCAAATTTGTATGTTTGATGAAAGTAATAAAATCTTATGCTATGAAATGAAATAGAATTGGTAAGGAAAAATTATCACTGTAGGAAAAAATATCACTAATTCAGACTTGGATTCATCCCATATTGAATCAGTAAAGGTAGTTGGGTGGTAAAGGTGGTTAGGTGGTTTATAGAAAGAATTTAAATTCCTTCTCTAATCAGCGGAGAGAAATAACCTTTCACATTCAGATCACGTAAGTGTATTTCCTTTGCCACTTCAGATTTAGACCAAAGGTACGATAAAGGATTAATCAGAACAGCGCTCTGATGAAAAACTTTGCATATGTGTGATCATGGTAATTAGTAAAGCAGTATAAAAACTGCAGTATAGCAGTAAAAACAATATAAAAGGATACCAATATAAAATTTATTAAAGCACTATAAAAATAGTTTATTGATTATTTAATTTTATTAATTTTATTAAATTATTCTTGACAGCTTATATTTTTAATATTTCTTTCTGTTATAATTCTTAAAGATGTATCATGAAGTGAAGGATGGAAACGTTCTAACAGTAAATGATGTGAAAGCTGTTCTTAGAAGTGAATACCCACATGCTGATGTTCAGAGTATACTCGATGTTCATTCCGAATACGATGAAGGGAGGAAGGTATGTTGAGAACAAAGTGGTAAGAAATACAGAGTACACAATGTATCACGTTTGCTAAGCAGAAAGATTGTTAAATGTTAAAGCAAGTAAATATAGTATCTTTGAGTAAAATTTTTCTTCGGCCACCATTCAGTCATTAGTGGAAATATTGAAAGGGTTTCTGTGTTCCTGCTCAAACTATGAAAATGTATTATTGCCTGCTGCATTCAGGAGCACAAGGATTTTTTTCTTGTAAGCACACACGGGTTTTTTTCTAGTAAATATGTCAAGAGGTCTCACTTGTGCTGCAGAAATTCTTCACTTGTGTCTTCTGGGTGAGGAGCTGAAGCCTGTCTTCTAGGTGAATCATTGTCTCCTTTAATTGTACTTTCTGGTTATAATTTCCTTTGGGAAAGAGCTGTGGATTTTGATTTAAAGGCTGTAGACAAGACATAATTTTATCTATAATTGATTATGTAGACAATTTTCTGCTAAAATATATATAAAAACCCCATTTTCTTTCATATGTCTTCAGCCATGCCATTTATAAAATCTTGTGTTTCCAACACATGCAAATTATTTATTTCCTTTAAAAAAGTATTATGTAATATATATTATGTTCCTTTAAAAAGGTGTATCTGGACAGACAGAAAAAAGGTGCTGTTTGTCTTACACTGCTTGTTCCTCACTGATGTGCATGGAGGCTTTGTATAGATGGGCAGTTTGAATCTGCCCTGGAGACAGCTGGATGCACTTAGGGGAGGAAAGTTTCCCACAGAGAATATTAAAGGAAGAAAAAATAGACAGACAACCACCAGGAAGAAGCCCCCTGTACAAGCAGGAACAATAAGATTGTGATGAAGGTCATGGAGGAGACAGTGGGATGAACGTTAGGTACTGCCATAGAGTTTGCAGCTATCCAGAAAGTGACACTGCAAGAAAACGTGGAAGGATGCAGAATTGGAAGGGGAGATGACGTACCATACAGTTTTATTTCTCTTGGTCTTGCTGAATTTCTTCTGCTTAAGGAAAAATCAGCTTGTTCTGCTTTCTGATCAACTAAGCCTTGGCTTCGGAATATAAAAGCCTTTTGAGGGTTTTTGGGTGCTGTCTCTGGGAAAAAGGTCTAGGTCGATCTACCTGAAACTATGACTGTCTTAAGGTCCTTCTCCAATGTTATTTACTTAATACTTTTTGCTAAGGATGTTAATCAAAATGAAATAATATGTCTCAGCAAGATGATAAATCAAAAGTTTAAAATGCCATATCTAGATCTATAATTTCTTTTGTCATTCCGTTTGAGAAATGAGTCCCATATGTCCTGTTTTGTTTCCATCCATTTCCTGTTTTGTCCCCGCTACTCATGAAAAGGTGTGACAGTGAATAGTGCTTGGAGATTAGAGTTGATTGTCTCTTGATATTAGTTTCATTTCTTTGCTACAGTCAGCCACAGTCTATTTAATCCTGTGATATTCTGATATGATCAGGCAGGAGCAACCTTTTATAAAAAGACTGGCCTGGGTCCGTTGCCTCAAGCTCTGTTTAATGGCGTGCCCTTTAACAGAGAAGAGATGGATGCTGCAGAGTTAGAGACAGTTATTCTTCAGAGGATTATTGATACCACCAGGTTCTTCCAGAGGGCAATGTTCATGGTATGTTTAACATTTCTGAATGAATGCATGATGAAAGATTTGGCAGTGAATTGTTTGAGTCATGTTTATATATTAATCTTTTTATAAGGATGTGGCTTGAAACTAATAATATTACAACCAAAATTACATTGTTACATTAATTTGTGGTCATGGTTTTGAAACAGTATTTTTAGATTATACAAGATTGAAGGGTCAACTAAGCATATAGTAATTCTATGGAATTTTTCAACCAGAACTGAGAATGTACTGCAGTTATTCATTGAAAAATGTGTATCCGATATTTTGAAATACTCTCTGTGTGATATTTATACATTTTTGACTTGACATTGTCCATAACTTGGTGTATATAGAAGCTTTAAGATTAGTTAAAAGATTGTACAGATACTTGGTCTTTGTTTATCTTGAAACTATAAAAGTGTAGTTAGTTTTTGGGTTTTTTTCCTCTTACTACAGGGTTTGTTAAATGATCATATGAATGCAGTGGATTTTCTTATGGATCAGCACAATGTAGTTTCCCATATAAACCCCACTATTCTTGGAGCAGAAAGAAGATACATACATTTCAGATCCACATCTGGTAACTACTCTTCTTGGACTGGCTATTGTTATTATTTTCCCTTTTTTTTTTTTTTTTTGTAAGTCTAATCTGTTGTGGTTTACATTTTGCAGTTCCATTTGATGTGGAAGACTTCTCTACTTTCTCCTTTTTGGACTCACAGGATAAAAGTGCTGTAATTTCAGACAACATGAAGTATTTAATGAAAAAGGGTATATTCATTTTCTGTATGGGTTATATATATGGGTATGACAGATAGATATTACAAGTTGTTGAAATTTGCAGCTGAAATATCCCAAGTAACTAAGTATCCCAAGGATCACATGTAAAAAACTTCCTAATATCCCAGTATCTTCTTTCAGGAACCAGATCCTATACTACTATTAAAAACATTAATTATAATGAACAATATAGTTATTTTATATTTTCTAGTTTTGAAATGGGATGGATGTCATAGTTAGTTGTTTTTTATTTTACAGACATGAAGTTAAAAAGCTTTGCAAAGCTCTTGCAGCTTCAAAATCAGACTTGGTTTTCATAGTAATATGGTTTTACTTGAGGATATTAAAGAGAATATTCAGTGTTCAGGTGACAGTTTCAGCATTGTCAAGAGAAGAATGTATAGTCTATATAATATCTACATCAAAAATAGATATTTCTGTTATTTAAGGAATACTTTTTTTTATTTCTTATTTATTAGCATTCAGTGTCTCTTTTTTCCTCTAGTTAGATTGTTTAATTTTGATATCTGAAGCTTTGTCTTCCTGCAGAAAAGAAAAAATATAAATTCTTATGGATTATCACTAATTTATACATTGTATCTTGCTAGAACTCATACTTTTTTGTACCTTTGAAATATTTTTAATGTAAAATATTCTTATTGCACATGCAAGTACTTTCCTTTGGAATCAGAAGAAATTACAACAATGGGGGCATACTGCTGCGTAGAATTTTGCAATAGTCTGTACCTTCTTAACTTCTAGGAGTAGACAGGTAACAACTGCTCATTTACATCAGACTTGTCAGGGACAAAATAATCCTTTTAACAAAGTGCTGTTCTTTCAGTAATTTTCATGCAGTATTGACATAGGCTTACTTACTACATTTTCAGAAAGGAATGACATAGACTTACATGTCTTTGCAATAAAATTACGTGACTCTATTTGAGTCTTTGTCTACAACCACAAGGATGTCCCAGGTAGCTGTCAAATGATGACTGGCTTTCAATCTGTAGGCTCATTTCTAAGAGTCAGATCTCTTGTGTAAAACCTGTAACCTTTAAACTGGCATCTACATTTCAAATCTCTGTCCCTAGTGTGTTTCTCTAAACTGCAGCAACACTTAATATCCTTTTCCTAGAATCTCACCAGATTCTTGTAGAATTCCTGTCTATATGTATTACCTTTTAGGCACTATATGGTAGACCTGAGTAGACTGATACTCCTCTGTGGATAATTTTGCAGAAATTTTCATGCACCATTGCCTTACTATGAAGAATAAAGAACAGGTGTCTGTAGGCCAGGAAAAATGAAAATTTTCAGCATATACACCTATACAGTAGCCTACTTTCTTTGGGCTGTATTTGGTATGTTCCTATTTGTGTCCAGAAATAGTTAGTTTTGTCTTGCCTGTGGCTGAAGGACTCTTCCTTTGCTGCTGGGGGAAGTGAATGGCCTAACTCATGCACTCTTTTAACTACTTAATTCTTTTAATTTCTGGCCATATGACCAGCCTCCATCAGATGTTCACAAGAAACCTCTGGTAAAGCAAATCATGTTAATTTGAGCTAGCTTACTATTTAGGGACATTTTCTTTCAGTGGTACAACAATAGGTTGACTATTTTAGTGACTCTCTCGTATTAAGATGATGAATTACCACCTAAGAATTTTATTTTCATTCAGAGGAGAATAGATTCTGATATGGTGAGGATTAGTCTTACAGTTGAAGTCAGCACTCAAGCATACACAAACTTCAAAATCTCAAACAGAATTAATTCATTATTCGTTAGTCATGAGAAGAATCTCCAGAATGTAAAGCAGGATTATCTTTAATTTTCAGATGAAGATGCATTATATGCTGTTACTATCTGGATTATTGCTGATTTTGAGAAGCCAGCTGGGAGACGATTGCTATCTAATGCCTTGAAATACTTGGTGAGTTTCTATCAGTTTTTATTAAAATAATTATCATTAATATGTTCTTAACAACACCCTGCACATTCCAAAATTATTCTTTTAAGGAAATTTTTAACCATTTTTCTTTTTTTTTTTTTTTTTTTTTTTTCTGGTGGGTCAGGTGCAGACTTCTGAGACAGTGCTTTCATTTTGCCCTACTCTTTTGCAGCACTAGCATCTTACAGGCCTGTAAATGATCATTCAGTTCATGGTCTCCTGACACAGGAGACAAACTATGATACTATGCATTAAAAGGATGAATTTCTTTCCCATTGCAGATGTTCTCCCATGGGGTCATAACCTAGCATGTTACCTAAGACAAAAGTTAGGAAGTTAGGATAATGTTGATGTGAACCATTTTGGAGTGTTCTCCTGTATCGTATGACATAGCTGTGGCCATGAAGTGAGCATTTTTTCCATGTACTGCTTGTATGCTTCTGAGAGAGAGTACTTTTTTTTTTTTTTTTTTTTTTTTTTTAATTTTAATATGCTAGGAGGATCCATCCACATTTATGGGTTTACTTATTTTTAAGTTCTTCAGTATTAATAATAGGATTTAAAGTATACAAGTACATGGCACATGAATATAAATGACAAAAAACCCCTCAGTTCTGGGAAGGTTAGAAGTGTAATTAGACTGCAATTGGGAAGACATCTAGATTTACTAATCAGGAATGAACCTAATCAGGAACCACCATGAGGGAATTATAAAATCAGTATGTTACAGGGAGTGTGAGATACCAAATACGTCTTAAACTGCAAAAAGCAATATGAAGTACAGGTCCTTGTTACATGAAAACATTTCATTTATCTCGTTTCTAGATCTGTGACCCAAGCTTGACAGATATATTCCCCCTGTAGTTTGATGATTTTTTTACTTTTTTTTTACTCCTCTTCAGTGGGGAAAATATATAATAGCTCCGAACTAGGAAGTGAGAACTGTCTGGGCAAGTCCCCATGTGTTAGTGAGAAGAACCTAGGAAAAACATTAGATAAAGCTGTTGGAATAAGGTTTGTTGGATCTTCTATGAAATAGCAGTTTAATTGGTTATCTTCATTCAAATACATTGATTTGACTTAGATAAACCTCAGGTACTGCTTGGTCTAGTGATTTCCAGGTTTTATGACAAAAAGAGAATACCAAAAGTTGTTTAAAAGTCCATTGGTTTGTGTGGAGATCACACATGCAGTGTGGAGATCACCTCATCCTGGGCTGCCTCGAAAGAAGCATGGCCAGCAGATTGAGAGGTGATTTTGCCACTCTGCGCTGGTGAGACCTCACCTGGAATACTGTGTCCAGCTCTGGAGCCCTCAACACAGGAAGGACATGGACCACTTGCAGTGAGTCCAGAGCAGGGCCACAAAAATGATCAGAGGGCTGGAACACCCCTCCTGTAAGGAAAAGCTGAGAGAGTTGGGGTTGTTCAGCCTGGACAAGAGGAGGCTCTGGAGAGACCCTGTTGTGGCTTTGCAGTACCTGGAGGGGGCTACAGGAAAACTGGGGAGGGACTGTTCACAAGGGCTTGTAGTGATAGGATGAGGGGCAATGGTTTTAAACTAGAGAAGGGTAGATTTAGATTGGACATCAGGAAGAAGTTCTTTACTACTAGAGTGGTGGAACACTGGAATGGGTTGCCCAGGAAGGCGGTGGAGGCCCCATCCCTGGAGACGTTCAAGGTCAGGCCCGATGGGGCTCTGAGCAACCTGATCTAGTGAAGATGTCCCTGCTCACTGCAGGGGGTGGGACTAGATGACCTTTGAAGGTCCCTTTCAACTTAAACAATTCTGTGATTCTCTACTCCTTTTGTCTTTTGGGTCAGGGTCCAGTAGAATTTCTGGTAGGTGCAGAACTGGCACAGACACTGCGTGTGTGACTTGCCATCGGAATTTGAAGGAAATCATGCAAGAATCCGGGAGGGGAAGCGGTTGAAGGGAACTTGCTTTTAACTATTCCAGTTAATATATAATATTTTGAAAACTACTAACATGTTTTTACTTCATTTGAAAAAAATAGGGATGTCTTAGCTGGAAGAGACCTCTGGAGGTCATCTGGTTCAGCCTCCCACTTTGGGATCATTGCCATCATTAGATCAGATCACCTGTAGGTTTGTCTGAAGGAGTCCTGAAAATCTCCAAGGAGACAACTCCATCCCCTCCCTTGACAAGTTGCTCTGGTGTTGTACTGCCTTCATAGTGTAGTTTTTCCTGCTAGGCCAACGTTTGTGACCACTGCCATTACTTATTATACTCTTTGCTGCTGTGAAGAAGAGTGTGTCCCTCTCATATTTTTCACTCCCTCTTCAGTAGTTGCTGGTTGTTACTGCAGTTCTCTGTAGCCTCCTTTTTGCCAGACTAAGCAAGCCCAGCTTCTACAATGCCTTCTCATAGGCCTCTCACCATCTTGGTCATCCTTCACTGAATCCTCTCCAGCATCTCAACATCCTTACTATACTGAAGGGACCAAAACCAGGCCCATCAGTCCAAGTGCATCCTCACAAATATTGAGTAGAGGAGAACAAGAACTTCCTTTGATTGGTTTGCCATGTGTCTCCTGATGTAGCCTAATATGCCACCCATCTTCTTTCCAGCAAGAGCACGCTTCTCAGGAACAGTTTGAAGAGCAAATTTTCTAGCTTTTCAAATAAGTGTTTTAAGAAAACTTTTCTCAAGGGCTGCAGTTTAAGTTTGCCATTTAAATATGTTGAATACCATTGATTTTGTTCTTGATTTTTGTATTCTTTACTGAATAGAGTCCCTTTACTTTTTCGTCAGTTGATGATGCTATGTGATCCTACCTTAGAATCATCAGTCTCTAGTAAAATTTAAGAGGCATCACTGATTTTAGCAAGTGAAAACTTTTCCTGCTGATTATAGTAATAAGTGGATACATTTTCTTGGATTTATTTTATGCTTAGTTTGATAGTTTTTGAAAAATAGAAAAGCATTTACAAAACCAGTAATGAAGTCTGTAAATGAACATTTTTGTATGTCCTTTGTTAAAAAGTACACTTCTTCACAATGCTCCAAGGCAATTGTTCTGTTAAAAGAAAAAAAATCTATTTAAAATATATGCTACAGAATAGGTCAATTCTTACTAATAGCATTTTTACTTCTAGTTGAAATTCTGAATTAGGCATTGATGTATGTTTTCTAAAGACAAATAGCTGCAAAAAATTAAATACTTAAGGGCATTTCACAGAGTTGTAATAGATATGAATACATTAGGTAACAGCAGATGGAACTGTAAAATTGTGTATTACTCTGTTTTTGTCTTTGCAGAAAACAAGCAGTCATACACGAATTGGGATTTTGAACAATCCTTCATCAAAAATAAAGGAAGATAACACAGCTGTTGCAAGAGGAATTTTGGCTGCTTTTCTAACCCAAAACAACAGATACTTAAAAAGTTTCCTAAGTAAACTCACTAAGGAAGAGACAGCAAAATCCCTTGCTGCTGGAACTAAAATAACCAAATTCCTCATCCCAGTGAGTGCAAATTAAATTAGACTACTTTTTTTATTATTATTATTATTATTATTTAATGTATATTTTTATTGTAAAGAGATGTTGTTAAGAGTAACAGTGTTTGGCCAAATTATGTAGAGTTTATAACCCTTATGTGGTTTCTGCTCAAACAGATTTGGATTTTTGACAACTTTTATATGATGGAAGTATAAAGAATTTCTTTAAAGTAAAGGAAGAAAATATGAGAGCACTGAAAACTACAGGGAACAGATGCTGGATTACCAAAATCAAAATAATTTGTGTTTTAATTGTTGATTATTCTTTTTTAATAGCTCTCTTTTAGTTCAAATTACAGTATCAGTTTTCATCAGGAATTAAAGACTTCAGAAGCAACTGTTTTTATCTTGCTGTTGTGGTTTTTGAGCAGCAATAGACAGAGACTGAAGTGGTTGAGGTTAATGAGCACTGTATACTTCTGGCAAACATTTTCTGCTGTGTTTCTATGAAAATTCATTGTTTTAAAAAACAATTGTTGCTGATTTCAAAGTTCACTCATGGAGTGGAGCTGAATTATGAAATAATAGAGGCAAACAGCATTTTTTGTTTCAGAAGGAGCTGTAAATTGGGGTGTTTTTACATAGGAAGATTTGGAAGATGAGGAGAGCTCTCTGGCACCATACTGGAAAATCAGTTAGCTGGTTTGGGTCATGCTTCTGTTGCATCGTCTAATAAATTTTGAAAGACATTAAGGTAGTTAATTAGGCAGTATATGCATGTTACTAATTTATTTTGTTGTATTGCTTGTATCTGAATGAATCTGTTTGCTTGGTCTGCGTATTTCTAATATAGAAATAAATACATATCAGTAGAGTTGAAAATAGCAGGATAGTTTTAGCAGATGAGGCACAGTGCCATTGTGCACATGGCAAAGTTTCCAGAATGTCTTTTTTCCCCACTTTAAACACTTGATTTGCATGGATGATGTTGGCTTCCCCCAAAACATATTTAAACTCTATCCAATGACCCCATTAAAACAACTGGTTGTTTTTTAGAGTGTTATGGGGGTTTTTTATATCTTTCTCCTAAAAGTGAGAATACAGTTCAATTGTTAATGAAGAATGTTTTTTTTCCAGGCAGCTGTGGTTCTGGATTACAGAAAAAGTGCCTAACCTCAGGCTCAGCTTTCCTCTCATTACCATTCACAGTTGACCAAGGGTGAAAACTGTACACACTAGTTGGGAGCCTGTGGCATCACACCAACAGTCATGTACTTTCATGTACTTACACTGAAGCTGAGGTTTTTAGTTTATTTTTAGTTATGGTTACCACAGAACTTGAAGAAAATATTTGTTTACTTCAGCTGCTACAAACTCTATTTTTGTTGAATCGTTACACCATTTTATGCTTTACCTTTGCTTTAGGGAATGGATGACAAGACTTTTGAGAAGAAGTACAACACTTTAGGAGTGGATTTAATTAAAACCCACCAGATGTTCTGCCAGGAGGTTCTTAAACTGCTTCCTGGGCAAATGGCTGTTACGAGCAATGGCAGGGTAAGCTAGAAATTAAGTCATCTCTCAGTCTTTTTGTAGGTATTTTTGACTTACTGGAACTTCAGTTTCAAGATAAAAAAAATGCAGTATATTGAATTCCCATTTTTCCAGCCTGTTGTTAGAGAATGGTATGAAAATTTGCCTTGGTTCTTATTTTGTTTTACTCCTCATTTGTTTATTAGCTCCATTCCATTGAAGTTACTATTTACATATATCATTCCCACAGCTGTTGAAGAGTTAATCTAACAAAATTCCTTAAATAGATGTATTATTAATTACATTTAAGAATAAATTTTGATCCTGAAGTTACCTATATTTTACATATTTGGGATAGGATATATAAACTGTGGCATACATAATGAAAAATTACATTGGGTAGTATTTCAAGCTCTAAGCCTTCAAATTGTTTACTAATAAAATTAAATTGTTCTGTAGTCTTAACTTTCAAATAGAAATATAGTATTTTTGTTGTTTCATTTTCTTGTATGTATATTCTGAAACCAATAGCCTTACAGTGTGGCTATAGATGAACTGTGATTAAAAAAGACAATATTGGGTTCAATATTTAGTACTTGTTAATGACACTTTACATTAGAAACACAATTTATACAAACTACTCTTTGAGTTAACTAATTTCTATTTATTGCTGCACAATTAGAAAGAAATAGAGATATCATGTTAGCATCTCATTACTGGAAACTCTCTTTAAATTGTGTTCTTAATTACTCTTGCCCACCAGAAATGGTGTTTGAGATACAACTGAAATACCACTAACAAGCCCACAGAAAGTGTTTTTCTTGATGAAGCACAGAAGATGTGTGTTGATTTTTTCTGTCAAATCCCCACCCCCTGTAACTAAATATGAAATGTTATTTTAGAAGTCGTTGTTGCTGTTTTCTGTGCCTAAAAAAGCTTAAGTAATATCATATTTTAAGTTTTGAGGAATTATGTTTCTTAAAAAACACTTGGATAAATTTGGTAATAGATACTCATCTATCTGAAAGTTTTGTATTTATGAGCAAATTTTTATTTTCTAATTATGACTTCTAGAAAAGTAGCGTGGTATTCCATAATCACACTATGGATTTGTCTATCTCATGCATTATTAGTATTAATAAAAAATTCAGAAGTGTAATTTTGTTAGATAACCTCTCATTTCTAGGAAACAGTTGAATTTTGGGAGAGAGACATTCAGCACCAAACTTACAGCATGACTTTCTACATCCTGGGAGCCCTGTAGGCTCTTGAAGTTGACATGGGTCAGTTTAGCCTGGTAGACTATGGGGAGGAAATCCAAACATCATCCTCAAAGCTATTTTCTGGGACTTGGGGGCACCTTCTTTTCCTTCAGACACCAAAAAAAATATTTCTGTTTCTTGCCTCTGGATAGGCTGCATTTCTTATCCTTTGCTCTTTTCTTCTTTTCTATCCATTCTGCTGCTTCTGAGAAGCCTTGAGAAGTTAAATCTATGTTCACAGAATTTAACAAAATTAAAGAGTGTGGTAGGCAGATAGGAATTTGAATTTCAGTTTAAAATCATGTACCTGACAAGGCTTTTTCTTAAGCTTAGATTTGTTATTTCTAAATAGTGTACACCTTTATAGTATACTCCTCTACATGTATAAAGAAAAGCATTGTGCATATTTCCATTGCAGCTGTTCTTTGTGATTGAAAATTAACTGTATGACTGTAAAAACCTAATCCTACATAGTTACTATACAGTTGAGTACTATACAGTTAATAACATTGATGTATATATGACTGGGGGTTGCATATTGAATATTCTGCATTCATTTAAAATATTAGTATCTTTTTACTTACAGAAGAAACATTATTGGAACAGTCTATGCTTAGTAACATTTTTTTTTTCACTATCTAAGGTACTGGGTCCTTTAAGTGAAAATGAATTCTCTGCAGAAGATTTTAATTTGTTAGAAAAAATAACATACAGTACCTCAGCAGAGAAGATTAAAGCTATTGTCAAAGAGATGGGAAACAGTAGTAAAAGGTAAAATTCTTTTGCATTTTGAGGCTTTATGATGTACTGCCTTGTTTATTTCCTGTGACAAATTAATCGTCCTTTTGCATGTGATATATCAACAAAGATTCAAAGATACAGTCATAGTACTCTTTGTACTATATACTCTTATATATACACAAACACATACTCTACATGCACTTAAAGTGTTTGGGTTTTGCATGCTATATATTTGCTGACCTCTTACAATCTGAGTGCTTCTGCTTTGACAGGTTTAACTGTCCATCATTTCCTTTTTAAGCATTTCCTTGATAGACTTAGCATACTTTCCTACTCAGACCCTCGCCCTATTTTCTAGGAAAAAATGGTACATCTGCTAGATTTTGTATCACCTTTGGCTAATTATGCTATTTAACCTAGTTTTTCACTGTATACATAAAATGTATACGTTGGGTTTCAACATCATGTGTCATCTGCCCTGCTGCTGACAGCCTCTTTGGTACATTATTGTTACAAGATCATATGTGTGATGAGACTAAGGCATAAGAGATCACTGCATGTCCAAAAAATCATATCCTCTCCAACTTGACTCATGACGTGTGCAGCTCTGCTAAATTGCTCCAAATACTTTATCCACTTCCACTGTGCTTACAACTAAAGGACGAGTATAGCTAACTGTAAAAAGAAAATCCTACTGGCTTTTGTTTACTTAAGAGTAATTACAACGAATAATAATAAGCTTGATAAAATCCAGAGCATCTTGAAACCACAGTAATATCCAAGTATTGATATTTGAAGTAAGAAAGTGCATTGTCCTGGGAATCATTAGAAAAAGCAGATGTGATGCTCTGACATCCTGCTAGACAGCATTCACACAGCTGTTAATTGAAGTTTAAAGATGAGTTCTTGCCAGCTTTTAATTGAAGGATCCAGTTTGTGTACAAAGAATAGAGCAAAACTGTATTATTTTTACAAATCTATTGACTTTCTCTGAGTCAGTAAATTCTGTTATCTGGAGGGACAGGCACAACTGAAAGAATAAGTACCAGAAAAATAAAATCAAGAAGGGGTAAAACTATCAAGGAGTTAGGCAGTGAGAAGCAAAACATATTTAAATCAAATATTAGGACTTAGTGACACTGAAATAGAACTACTAAGGTTTCTAAGGGAATTCCAGTAAGAAAAAAACTAAATTGAAAGATGTGGCCAAGTAAGCACGAAACTTGTTCATTTATGTCTGTTTCTAGATGTTGTCACAAAGGGAAACATTTGCAAAATAAATGAATAAAGAGATACAAATGTCTGCAGACTGTACCATGCAAACTGTGAGGCTGAATGGTAATTTTGCTCGTTCTCCACCAGTTAATTATAAGAAGTGTCCACTCCACAAGCTCCAAGGCAGTAGTGGTTCTTGGGCGTTGTCATGCTAAAGGTTTTACTCAAAGCTACGAATCTCAAGGTGATAATCATTTTAAAAACTCCAGGTTTGGGATGTGGGCTTTTAAAATACCCCTTATGCAGACAGACATACATTAAAATGTGAATGTTTTACTCCTTTTCTAATGAAAAAACCCCTCATATGTGCCTTATTTAATATAGTGGCAGTGACTTGATTATGAAAATAGATTCCCTACTGTCATCTTTACCTGAAACAGAGATGAGACAAGATGCTGAACTACTCAAAGAACAGCACAGGTAAGTTCTGGCTATGATAATGTTGTTACAGTACTTTCATACTGAAAGTAGAATGTACTGAAGACTACATAAGGTCTTTGGAAACTTGAATGAGTATTCTAGTTTGTAAAAGAGGTTGTGGATTCTGTGGTTGTATGAACAACCTGTTTGTCTGCCCTAACCTAATGTAACCCTCTTTTGTAATAAATTAATTAATAATACCTAGTGATTTTCCAGCCTTTGCTGGAAAAAAGAGTCATTACAATTGATGTGAATAGAAAGGGTGATCTGAAGTTAGAAAACTTGAAGTCCATACACTTACTAAAATGTTAGAAGTAGTTTCACAGATACTCCATCTGGTGTAATTACAGCACAGGTTTACTAACATTTCCTCCCTGTAGATCCAGAGTATTTGAATTAGAGTCTCCTTGACTTAGTCTAATCACATTTATCAAACTAAATTATATTCTGGAATGCATGAAGCTAATCTGTACTACGTAGTGTCACACTTCTCATTTGCCATGCCTCTCATTGTATTTTTTAACATTATGTCACCACGAGCACTTGTCAAAACTGATGATTCTAGATACCAGTGAAAGAAACTATAGACCAGGGACAAAAAAGCCATTTAAAAAAATTTGCTATGTGTTTTCATTTTATTAATTTTGTTATCGGGCTTGTAGTTAATCAATAACCAGTAAGAAACTATGTAGATTAATGATATATTTTTACTTGATATTCATGTTTAGCTTTCCTAGTGATATCACAGGGAGCAATAATGGTTACTGCCTGAAATGAGGTAAAGAACTTCATGTGCAGTAAAATCTAAAGTGCCTCTGATATTACAAATTTGTGCCTAAAAATGTTTGCTATTTCCACAAATTCAGTTTAGAGTTCTCATGCCAGTTTTTTGTTTTGTTTTGTTTTTTAAACAGCGTGGTAAAAATTGATCCCCAACAGAATGAACCATTCTATGATGTTATTGCTATTGTGGATCCATTGACAAGAGAAGCACAGAAGATGTCTCATTTATTGATTGTAAGATGGTGGCCATTTCTTTTCATTTCCATATCTGTAGTAATTTTTACTAAACCTTTCCTAATTTCCATGTACAATGTAGTAAAGAGATAAACAAAATTTAAAAAAAAAATTATTTATCTGTTTACATTCATATAAAAAGCTGGGGATGATCTAATTCATCACTGAAGTGCTTTATTTGCAATAAAAATTCAGATGTCCCATGTTCTTTATAGATGGAAAGGAGGAGATTGTCTGCATAATATAGAGGGAAAAGATCTTCCATCTCAAAATCTTAAGAGGCAAATGCTTCTTACCATTAAACCAAATCACCTTAGTTTTCCAAGGTACCTGAATGAGGTGGTCTAAATCTGACCTGTAGTATCATCATAAGAAGATTGGACCATAAAGCTTTCAGCTTCTGGAAGGGTATTTCTCAGTTGATTAATGCTACCAAGTACATCTGCAAGTCTTCCATTTTGTGTAGCTATTGATCATCTAAGGAGAAACTGTCCTAAAACACAGCTCCTAAAATGATTTTCTTTTTTCACTAGCTGCAGAGTATCACTCTACCTCAGGTTCCTTTATAGTTTCCTATAAAAATGTAAATTTTGTCTTTTCTTTATACGCTGTTACAATTCTAAAGCCTGTAATTTGATTTTTGTGGCATCCTGGTTTATCTTTTTCTCTGCAGTAATTATGAAAGTTTCATAAATTCTTATATTGTTTTCCCCTCCCATTTTGATGCCCTTTTATGCCTTTTGTATCAAATGTTGAAGCATCCATTCACTATTACTTTGCTTCACTATTATATAACAAAACACTTTTAAAAATCATTAAAATTCTGATATTTCAAGACTTAGAAACAGTATCTTTTCTCTAGAACCAGATCTTTCATTTCGCCATTCCCAGTTAAAATGAAAGCTCGATATTAACAAATGAAGATTATTTTAATTTTGGAATTGAGTGGAAACTCCATCCATTCATCCAGAAGTTCATAATATGAGAAGTTGCCTCAAGGACCTTGTAGCTCAGATCAGGAGCTTCAATTTCTCCTAGTGCAACAGGCTGCCTAATGAGCAATATCTTCCCTAACACATGCCTAGGCAGATGGCTCCTATGGTGTACCAAGCTGTTCAGCCATCACAGATCCTACCTGATTCATAGGAGCTGTAGTCTTATTCAAGAAGACAACTCTTAAGAGAGAATAATGAAATGCTGTTGAAACTAAACAAATCAGAAATATTTTAATGTAGATGAAACTTTTATATTTTTTTTAATGACAACTAAAATAACCTTAAAAATAAAATAAGAAAAAAAAATTAAAATAATTTAAAAAAATTAAAATCAATAAAAAATTATCTAGAAAGCCACCACCTCCTGGTGTAGAGACAAAACATACGTACATATACAGCAAGCCCCAAATTCAAAGTTCGTTGATGGATGCTTTTCTTGTTACCTTGCTATATGTAAGTGACTGAAATGCTGTAAACTTTAAGCACTGAGATATATTTGGATCTTCTTTTGAATAACATAATTGGATTAGTGCCCAGTATGTGGGATGGTAGCTATTCGTTGTGCAAAATGTGCATAGTAACAAAGAAGACTGGAGCCAGTCTTTTTGCAGTGGTGCCCAGTAACAGGTGCAAACCTGTACTTTGTGTAGTTTATCAAGTTCCATCTGGACATGAGGAGGAACTTTCTTACTTTGAGAGTGACAGAGCACTGGAACAGGCTGCCCAGAGAGGTGGAGTTTCCGTCTCTGGAGAATTTCAAAACCCGCCTGGACACGTTCATGTGCAACCTGCTCTAGGTGAACCTGTTCTGGCAGCGTGGTTGAACTTGATCTCCAAAGGTCCCTTCTAACCCCTGTCATTCTGTGATTTTGTAACTACCACAGCAAAGCGCATGATTCTTGCCCCAGTCCGTGCTGAATTATGTCCATGTTATGTTTATTTTTCCCCCTGGTGAAAGCATGCTATTATATCACTTTCTGTCACTTGATAGTCACTTCAAATATATCTCTTGGTAGTTGTTTTTTTTTTTTACATATAAACAAAAAGTTGAGTGTAAATAGCTATAGGTAAACTGTAATCTACACCTTGCTGTTTTGGCCTTGTTGACCTCATGGGGTTTGCACAGGCCCACCTCAAGCCTGTCAAGATCCTCCTGGATGGCATCCTGTCCCTTCAGCATGTCAACCACACCACTCAGCTTGGTGTCATCAGCAAACTTACTGAGGGTGCTCTCAATCCCCCTGTCCATGTCACCTTTTTGGATGCAACATCTTTCTGAAACCATTTTCTTTAATGTCGAAAACTCTGGGTATGTTTTAGTAGATGAGACCAGACAGCGCTGGTTACAGGTGCCTTTTATTCAGAATGCTAGATGTATAGAATCATAGAATCATTAAGGCTGGAAACAACCTTAAACATCATCATGTCCAACCATCTACTAAATGTTATCATGACCACTAAACTATATCCTGAAGTGCCACATCTAGACATTTTTTTAATACCTCCAGGGATGGTGAGTCCACGACCTTCCTGGTCAGTCTGTTCCAGTGCCTCACCACTCAGTAAAGAAATTTTTCCTAATATCCAACCTAAACCTTCCCCTGGTACAACTAAAGCCCATTTCCTGTTGTCCTATCACTAGTTACCTGGGAGAAGAGACCAACACCCACCTTGCTACAGCCTCCTTTCAAGTAGTTGCAGAGAGCAGTACGGTCTCCTCTCAGCCTCCTCTTCTCCAGACTAGACAGTCCTAGGTCCCTCAGGTGCTTCTTGTAAGACATTTTCTCCAGACCCTTTGCCAGCTTTGTTGCTTCTCTGGACCCGCTCCAGCACCTCAATGTCTTTTTTATGCTACGGCGCCCAAAACTGAACACAGTACTCAAGGTGTGGCCTCACCAGTGCCGAGTACTGTGGCACAATCACTTCTCTACTCCTGCTGGACACATTGGTTTTTGATACAGACCAGGATGCCATTGGCCTTCTTGGCCACCTGGGCACACTGCTGCCTCGTGTTCAGTCGGGTTTCGACCAACACCCCCAGGTCCTTTTCTGCCGTGCAGCTTTCCAGCCACTCCTCCCCAAGGTTATGGATGTACTTGAGTCACTTTGATGTCTATTTTGATTTTGGTGGTTTTTAACCCATGCTATATAATACTTTCTTATTCTTTTGGTGCTTGTTTCCCACTTCTTCACTTGTTCTCACCCTTATGCCATTCCATAGTCTTTATTTTTTGCTCAGTAGCATTTCAGTGATGGTATTCAGATGACACCAAGGATGAAAATGAGAAACTAGGAGCAGAACAGGTCCCTAGGACTATGTAATGCTATAACACTACAATAAAGAATATGTGAAGCCATGGGTTGAACTGAGGAAACTGAAAAAATAGTTATAATTAAAGAGAGGTTTAAGGATGACCATTGTCTTGCTTTGTTCCCAATTTACTTGCTATTACACTAATTTTAGATTTAAGCCTTAGTGTTACCAGTATTTTAACTTAGTATCTTATTTGCTTTTCTAATAATATCCTTAAAGGTAGACACAGTTGTTCTGTGCATTCAAATAATTACTTTGGATCAAACATCACAGAAAATAAGACAGCTTGGTAAAGGTTATTAAGAGTGCTTTAAAGAAATTAATAACTTTGTCAACTTTAAACAAAATAGATTGCTCACAAAAATAAGAAAAAAATACTGGCTTAATATTATGGTTCCTTTATAACAGCATCCAGAAAATCAGCATTTTAGAAATGAACAGATGAAGGAACTGAGAAAGTAGAAGCATTTTAACTTACTGGAATGTTTTGAAGATGATTGAATCGTTTAACACATTATTAATCTATTACTGGCATTTAAAATTATTAAGTAATTAACTGTTAAAATAATTCTCTGACCTTTACTACATCCAACAATTTACTGTGTACATCAACTTTAATGAAAGTGAAAGTCATCATTTTAAGATGGTTATTGAATAAAAGGCAAGCGTTGTACTTACAAACTTTGAAGTGCTTTAAAATCTTCTAGAAAGCACAATATTAGAAAGATGATAATTTAATTTACTCAAGCATTGGAAAATGGGGATAGCTGCTCTTTAAAAAATTGCATCACTAGAGGAAAACATTAACACTCTGACTATGAACAATCTTATGTACTAAATCATGCAGTTTTAGAAAAGGTCAGATCTTTATTTGGAATATCTGACATACCCCTTAATATACAGGTATATTTAGAACTTTAAAATGGTTGAGATTTCTACTGAAGCTTGGGAAATGACAGGATGTTGAAAGGATAACTTTAGCTTTTTTCAAAGTTTGATTACCAAGAACCATTTTTTACACAGACTTTTTTTGTTGTTTTTTTCCTGTAGGTACTCAAGGACATTATCAATGTGAAACTCAGGTTGTTTTTGAACTGCAGATCTAAGCTGTCAGAAGTGCCACTGAAGAGGTAAGTAACTTATAGCTTTTCTTAGGTATATATGATCTTGCTTGGTGTGGAAAAGACAGCCTTAACAGCTTATATTCCCTTAAAAAATTAAAGAATGGTTTGTGTTTCTGGATTCTTTTGCTGCATTAGTCATTTTCTTCAAATGTAAGTTGAATGTTACCAAAGCAGTTGGTAGAGAACAATTCTAATTCTAAAGTGTCAGGAATGAGATCACAAGGGAGTGATCTAGACCATCAAATGTACCTCCCATAAACAATCCTTAGAGAAAGCAATGGAGAATCTTTCATGCCTGTGGAAACTTATGGAAGGAGATTTTTCTGCCTAACTGGGTCCCTTCTTACAGCCCAGTTACTGTGTAATTAATTTTACACATCAAGTCACTGAACTTCAGCTGAGTAAATATACAGTCTGTATATGAGATCTCTTTGTAATCCATTAAGAATGTTATACCCTGCAATTACCTACCTTAAATCGAAGTTGCTTTTAACTGACTCTAAGGACCAGGGTTCACTAATTTGGTTATAGATATTTACACTGAAGTGAACTCCCCAGAGAGAATTCCTTTCCCTGTAAGAGAAAGATTTAAGCACTGACATTCCTGTGGCAGATCTTGTATCTACAATCTCATTATGACAAAGAGCTGGTAGCCTGCACTTCACATGTCTTAAAGCCTGGTTCTTTCCCTCGAGAAGGATGAGAGGAAGAATTTTTCTGGCATAGTTGATGCACCCTCCCTGTAAGTGTTCAGGGCCAGATTGCATGGGGCTTTGAGCAGCCTGATCTAATGGAAGATGTCCCTGTCCATGGCAGGGTGGGTAGAACTAGAGGTAATGGATCAAAACTAGAGGTGGGTAGATTTGGATTAGATGTTAAGAAGTTCTTTACTGTGAGGGTAGTGAGACACTGGAACAGGTTGCCCAGAGAGTTGGTAGAAGCCCCATCCCTGGAAGGTTTTAAGGCCAAGCTGGATGGGGCTCTGAGCAACCTGATCAGTGGGAGGTGTCCCTGCCCATGCAGGGAGGTTGGAACTAGATGATCTTTAAAGTCCTTTCCAACCCTGACAATTCTGATTCTGTGATCTTTAAAGATTCCTTCCAACCCAGACCATTCTATGACTGTGGTATGGACAGGTCATGGTTTTTTTACAGCAATGGTTTCATATGAAATGCACTGACACTCTAGCCCAAATACTTTGTAGGAATTGTGTTCCTAGTGACGGGACAGGAGGCACTTTTTATACTGATTAAATGTCCCTCATACCTGTTCTTTGTTTCCAGGTAAAGCACTCTGCTTGCTGCTTTTACTCTATCTTCATTGCTTCTCTGTTCTGATTCTTTGCATTTTGTTGAATATCAATAGAGGAAGGAAGAAAATCATCATTTTGTTACCACAAGGATTTTACATGTAGAATAAATGGAGTAAGAGTAATAGACTTCTCTTTTGCTCTCTGTCTTTGCTGCTCCTAGTGTCAAAAACTATACCCAAAGACTCTTCTTCCAGCAGAGATTAGTCCTTCTGCTTAATTTAGTGATTCTGATTCTGAAAATTCAAGGCAGTTCACAGTCAAGATGTATAGAGGCACCTCGTGGGTAGTTGCCTTCCCAGCCATAAGAATGTTAATGAGAACTACGCATTTTCACTGAAAAAAAAAAAAATACTAGAAGCTACTATAGTTCTGTATTCATCTACCAGCCCATCTGAGATGCTGTAGGTATTGTCTGATAGTATTCCAAAAGAACAGGGAGCTATTGGGCCTGCAAACATCATTAATTTGGTAAACATTCACTATGTTTCTAAAGCACTTTATAAGAACTTAATGTTTGGAGCTTTATGCTTCAGTAAATTTTTTTTTTTGATCACTTCTTTTTCAACAGCTTCTACCGTTTTGTCCTGGAACCAGAATTAACTTATGGGATCAACAAGCACCTTCCTTCTGAACCTGTGGCGAAATTCCTAGAATTGCCAGAATCGCCCCTTTTGACTCTAAACATGATCACTCCTGAAAGCTGGTTGGTTGAAGCAGTAAACAGTTCCTGTGATCTCGATAACATTCATTTACAGGATGTAAGTAATAGTTTGCAAACATTGTAAAACTTGTGTTGGACCTTCTACCTCAGGAGGAAAATAGATATCTTGTGGGATTTTTGTCTTTTGTTTCCCAAAAGTGATTTCTGTGGTAATTGATTGTTTGGTCAGTATTGTACCATTTTTATTTTCATCATCTTTTTCACATTCTCTCTTCCTTTAAAGGACCCCAAGTTGTAAAAGAAAACAGAAAAATTAAACAGTCAGAATGCAGAATCCAAGTAAAAGCAATTTATCTGCTGTACTGAGCTTTATAATGTTTATGGAAATACTCTTTTTCTTACAGATAAAAATAAAGCAGTTAAGGGATTCTGTGTGCTAGCTTTCTATGTCTCTGTTTTGTAAATATTTTTTGTATTAGTAGGTTTAACATAGGTAAATCTTCAAATAAACCCAACTATATTGCTGTTTATTAATATAAATTATAATGCATTTGACCTTTTTTAGTTCACATTTTTTTTAAATTACATTTTTAATCCCTTAGATCTAAAATCACTAGATGTGTTTCAGTCACTAAACCTGTCCAAAATATTGAGGATGTTTAATCCACCCAAGCTGTGTATTTGGAAGGTGTATTGTGGAAATAAACGTTGGGATTTACCTTACCAAAGTTGAGGTCCTTCAGCTTCCTCAACAGTCAATGGAGAGAAGGTTCCTCCAAACTGATTCATCTTCTTTACCTTTGATATATGTTTTGAAATTTAATTAATTTCCTTCTGGAAGGTCCTTTCTCTTTTTTTGGGCAGTTTAATTTAGGTGAGGTAAATCCCACATATGTTTGTTCTTGTTGTATGTTGCTTTTCCCACTGAGTTAAATGACATAGCTTACTGATGAAATGTTCCTTCTACAGATAAAAGGGACAGCTATAGCAGAATATGAACTAGAATATATATTGCTTGAAGGACATTGCTTTGATGTGACAACTGGACAGCCTCCTCGAGGGTTACAGTTCACTCTGGGCACAAAGAATAATCCTGTTATGGTTGATACTATTGTGATGGCCAACCTGGTAAGTGTCAAGTACAGAAATAGTCATTACAATTGCACACTCTCTAAGAGAATTCTTTATGGGCTCCTTGTTCTTTAAATGCATTTCTCTGTGTTGCAAGCTTAGTAATGTTAAAAGTAACAGTAGTATCCTGGATTTAGACCACCTGCAAAAGAAAATGTGCATTTCTAATTTGCTGAGCTTTCTCGTCTCCTCTTCTGATATTGGTTTGGATATAGCCTAATTTTAGATCCTTATGTGAAATGCCTAAACTGGGCATCTAATTGCCTTACGTAGATGGTAGGAGGTAGTTATATTCAGATGGAGATTCCACCAACAAAGGTAAGGTTTGAATCACATTTCAATTAAAATAACCATTTTTGTTACATAATGATCCAGAGAAAAGAAGGTTCCTAGTTTAGATGTTTCAGTTAAGTGCTTAAAGCCTCTGTGGGACAAATCCACACCTGAGAATTCCTCTGTTCATCCAAAGTAATTATGTTTGGCTTTAGCAGGCTGTAGAACAGAATCAAAGAATGGCTTGTGTCGAAGGGACCTTAAAGATCGTCTAGTTCCAACCCCTCTGCCATGGCAGGGATACCTCCCACTAAATCAGGTTGCTCAAGGCCCCATCTACTCTGGATTTGAACACATCCAGTGATGGAGCATCCACAACTTCCCTGGGCAGCCTGTTCCAGTGTCCCACCACCCTCAGACTGAAGAATTTCCTTCTGATTTCCAATCTACATCTACCCCAGTTTCAAACCTTTGCCCCTCATTCTATCACTACAGACCTTTGTAAAAAGTCCCTCCTCAGACTTCTTGTATATTGGCCCCCTTCAGATACTGGTAGAATATCTTGTGATTTCCAAAGCAAAAGATTTATTTTCTATTGGCTAAGGTAATTTGATAGGGAAAAACTAATTTTGATGCAAAGATCAGTTACTTACCTGCTATTTTCTGCAAATGCTGCATCATAAGAAATAAAATGCTTAATGATTAATAAACTGTGAGTCTATTTTTACTCAGCAGTAGATGGTGTTCAACATGATGAGACTTTTAATGATCTTTCACATTTCAAAGCTTGCTTCATCTGGCTTTTACATGGTGATAGCTGTATGCAGTGTTCCTAAACTGGGCAGGAGCTGTGGTGTCTTGAAAAGCTGTTTCAGACAAAACTTTTAAGTTTCAAAGAAAATGTTCAATTTTGGGTCAGTTAAATAATTTATATCTTTACTGTTAGCTTGCTTCCTGTTCTAGGTGGGGATTTTGTACACAGCTCAAATTCATCTAGAAACAAAAGGACCCCTAGAAGGCATTAATATGGACCTGCAGGAAAGGTGATACTTGGTTATGTCACTGCCATATTATTTTCAGGGGCAGTTTGACAGCAGGCAATGGTTGCTAACTTTGGCTGCAGTGCCAAATGTTGGATAATTGTTGGTTGTGTGTGTACATGATTGATTCTGAAATGTTGACAGAACAAGTGACTTTCTTTCCTACTTTTCCTAGGGGTATTTTCAGCTGAAAGCAAATCCAGGTGCTTGGACACTGCGATTGCGTAAAGGAAGATCTGAAGAGATTTATCAGGTTTTTTCGTGAGTATTAATCCATCTTTTGCAAACATACATATAAATGAATTTGAAAGTATTTTGGAAGAGCTGACATTACTGAAGGAAAATACGCAAAAAATAGCAAATAGAATAAGAAGCAAATGGTGATTTAAAATTTATAAGAGATACCTTATTTCCTGATAGTGTAAATTGTTGTTTGATTTCTCCACGTGTTCTTGAAGGCATTTGGATATGTTAATGCATAATAAGCCTAAGCCATTCAGCTAGACTTGATGCTAGCAGTCTCTTGCTACACAGCTACCAGACACTTGCCCTGTCAGTTCAAGCGTAGTTCATGTTACCATGCAACTGCTTGCACCAAATTCTGTAGAAATGTCCCTCATGGTTTTGTTGATTAATATTCTGGCATTCCCAACATACTTAACACGTAAGTTTGATGCTCTAGACTGGTGGAGTATTGCTAGAGCTCCAGCAGCGTCTTGATGGGCTGGAGGAAATGCCATGAATTTCCCTCTCATAACTTTTTACAACCTTGAGGGCCCCTCTAAATGCAGTGTTATTGAGGGGTGGCAACTTTTTTTTACCAGGAGCATTATATTAATTTCAGCTCTAGACTTTTTTCTTCTATTAATTCTGAGTGTTTCTTTGTCATCTAAGTCATTTAAGATTCACTGTGGTTACACCTTCACCTTAGGATGTAGAAGCACCTTTCACTTGTGTACCCTGGCTGCATGTTGTCTGCACCCCCTTTCCCCCTCTTGGGAGAAACCCCTATGAATGGAAAGGAGTCACACTGTACTCCATGAACTGGCATTTAGTTGGCACCTACATGGCTTGTAGATCTGTAATTTCCATGGTTGATTTTCATATGAGGAACACGTGATAGCCATCATTCCCCCTATTTCTTGGAAGAATCCTCTTAAACTCATGTTTTATGTAACAGCACAGATCTGTAGCACATGGGAGCTTCCCCTTGAAGCTTTGGATCAGATCCCTTTTAGGAGAACAGTATTGTTTATCATTTTCTCTTATTTCAGCTTCAGTTCTTCTTTCTTTTTTTTTTTTTTTTTCTTTTCTCCCTCCCTGTAATTCTATGGGCTGAAACAGGTCTATTTCTTACAAAACTTTTATTATCACACAGACTCCAGGAACACATAGTTCAATACGGTGTTTAGTCATCAGCTACAATTAAAAAAAAAAAGTATTGATTAACATCTTTGCTGTTTTCAATATTTAGTCGATGCATCAATTTCAGTGTTACAGGAAGAAATGTTAATGGGTATTAGGCTCATTCTATTTGTTTGCAATTCTCATTTTTTTCAAAAACCACTCGTAATCTGTTGGAAAAGCAGAAAAACATAATCTTTATTCTAAGAAGTTCACTTAATTTCCACCAACTGTAGCTGTATCATTTGTCTAATTTAACATTCGTTTCTTAAGATACATAAAGTGATTCATGAAAGGTATCATTGTTAAAAACAATCATTTAGTTGAATTTAAAAAAGAAACAAAATAAAACAGAACCACTCTACATTCTAGGCTGGATCAAAACTTAAATCATCTGGTGTTTTTTAAGATTATTGATTTTCACTAAGAATACAAATGAGCTTAATTGAGCTCAACAAAGTTACGTAAAAATTAATACTTAACAAGAAACCAAAAAAAAAAATGTTATTTCATTTATTTATTAGAAACTGTAGGCTTAGAGTATGACAGCTGAAGTATGTTTGGGAGGCTATACCAGGGTCTTTGATATTTTTTGTACTTACATCCGTGTTAATTGTATGAAATTTCTATCAGAACTCAAACAACTATTTGAGAGGCTGGAATTTTGCCAAGAGGCATTGCAGAATATTCTCTATCCTTGTGTACTAGTCATATCCACTCCTGATGAACCAAGACTTGTTTTCTTTGAGGCACAGGCCTGTACATTATAATGGAAGTTTTATGAGTAATAGAAGATTTACATCATATTTTACACCTCTAGGATGTATTTGCTTCTCTTATAGTAGCATCTGATGCACATGCAAGTAATTTTATATAAGTATACAGCTTTTGGGAGAAAAAAAAAAGTAAGCTTATTTCCAACTGCTTCTAACAAGGATTATTATTTTGAGGCAATCACATTTGTAAAACAATTTGGTATTAATAAGTTATTATGAATAGTAATTGATCAACAGCCACCTGAACATGAGCCAGAAGTGTGCCCAGGTGTCCAAGAAGACCAACAGTATCCTGGTCTGCATCAGAAATAGTGTGTCCATCAGGACAAGAGAAGTGATTATCCCCCTGTAGGTTGGACTGCTGAGGTTGCACCTCAAATACTGGGTTCAGTTTTAGCCCCACTCCAAAGAAGGACATTGAGATGCTGGAGCAGGTCAAAGAAGGGCAACGAAGCTGGTGAAGGGTCTAGATCACAAGAGGAACAACTGAGGTAACTGAGATTGTTTAGCCTGGAGAAAAGGATGCTGAGGGGAGACCTTATCTCTCCATGAGTACCTGAAAGGAGGTTGTAGAGAGCTGGGTGCTAGTTTCTTCTTCCCAAGTTACAAGTAATAGGACAAGAGGAAACGGCCTGAAGTTGCACCAGTGGAGGTTTAGGTTGGACATGAGGAAAAATGTCTTCCCCGAAAGGGCTGTAAAGTGCTGGAACAGGCTGCCCAGGGAGGTGGTGGAGTCAACGTCCCTGGAAGTGTTTAAAAGACGTATAGATGTGGTGCTTAGTAACATGGTTTAGTGGTGGTCTTGGCAGTGTTAGAGTAATGGTTGGACACAATGATCTTAAACATCTTTTCCAACTGAAATGATTCTATGACTCTATGCATATTAAGTAAGATGAAAATTGGTATACTCGGCAACAGTCTAAGCTCTGCTTATGATTGGAACTTTGATTCTGTGATGTTGCTATGCAAACAGGTAGGTATTGCAAAATAAGACTCTGCCACAAATGCTTTAGATATAAAGATATATGTATATGTAAGCTCCTGCTGAATATTGATTTTTTTAAAAAGGCAGGTAGATATAATTTATTATATTTTCATGGTATGCAGAATGCTTAACTGAAAGTTGTATCTTCTATAGTTTGGGCAGGGAGTTTTTTCTTTCTTTGTGTCAATATTTCAAAGAGTCTCCATTTGTTGAACATGAATGTTTTGTTCTCCATATGGGAAATTATAGTTTATATTGATATTTATGTGTATTTATGTTAAAAATATGTAGGTGTTTTGAAACATTTTAAAGCTGAAATGTATATATTCTGCAGGACATGTTCAGTTTTGTACAATGGTTACATAACAACAGTTATTGTTAAATATTTAACTGTCCTGTCAGTGTGCCAGACATTTTGCTTGGATGTAAAAAGGAAGTTCTGTCTATTTTCAGTGAGTATACAAACTAAGTTACCGAACAGTATTCAGTACCTTTTGGACAAAACACAAAATCCTTCTTGGTTTTGTTAAGGGATCATAAATCACGATCCCGGTTCTTCCAAACCCCAGGTCACATTCAGAACCTTATTCACATGATTGCTCATTTGAAGTGTGCGTCTATTACACGAAAAAAGTCACAACATGCTGAATAGAGACAGAGGGAGGACAAGAGGTCCTGCATAAGATTCAGCACACTGATTAAAAATTAGAGAACAGTGCAACGGATTCAGTTTTCTTTCAGAGAGATGCCCGCCTACAACCAAGTGGATATCCTAGTCTGTAACTAGCCATTGGGCACATAGTTGGGTGACTAGGAATTGAAATGAAGTACGCTGACAGGAAAAGAGGTTACTGTACTGTAACAGTAGGGAGTATACAAAGATGTGGATGGAGAAACAGATAACTTGGATCTTGAGACCAACGTTAACGTGTCGAAGTGATGTCCAACTAATGGTGACTATCACTATTTTCAGTACATTGTTCATACTGGGACAGAAATTCATCACACTGAGTGCTGTGCAGAGTGAAATGATTGGTACGTAGTAGAGATGGCCCTGACACTGAGGGATCCACAGAAGAGATTCAGGGAGAGAAAGCGATGTTTTTAAATTTACAGACAAACCAAACACTTTGAGAATATTGTTCAGTGTGCCCTTGTGGCCAGGAAAGACAATGGTATCCTGGGGTGCCCAGGTTCTCCTCCCCCTCTACTCCACATCTGGAGTATTGTGTCCAGTTCTGGGCTCTCCAGTTCAACAGGAACAGAGATCTACTTGAGAGTCCAACGGAGGGCTAAGAGTATGATTAAGGGACTGGAATACCTGCCTTATGAGGAAAGGCTGAGAGACCTGGGGCTCTTTAGTCTGGAGGGGAGAAGACTGAGAGGGGATATGATTAATGTCTATGAATACATGAGGTCTGGCAGGCACAACCTCTTTTCACTTGTGTCCTGTGATAGCATGAGGCACAATGGATTCAAGCTCGAGTACAGGAAGTTCCACCTCAACATGAGGAAGAACTTCTTTACTCAGAGGGTTACAGAGCACTGGAACACACTCCCCAGAGAGGTTTTGGAGTCTCTTCTCTGAAGACTTTCAAGACCTGTCTGGATGTTCTGAGTTATCTGCCCTAGTTTTGGTTCTGCTCTGGCAGAAGGGTTGGACTTGATGATCTTCAGACGTCCCTTCCAACCCCCAACATTCTGTGATTCTGTGATAAAGACTTTGGAAAAACATCTTCATCTGCAGAGGCAGCTACAGAACTCACAACATAGGCATTTTGAGGTAACTGAGTGAATGACAGAGAATAATTTGATTGTACAAAAACTGAGCGCAAAAATGGGAACACTGTGCCAGGTGCTGCCATTTCTGCTATCACCAGTTTGTGTTTGGCTCTAGTTTTACTATTTTAGAGCTTTTTAGTGACACGCTTTATTTAAAATGGAGATCTGTGCCCTTTAATACTGAGTAGTGTACATCCCTTTGATAAAGTGAGTTCTTGTCTGAGGGTTCATTTATGAGGTATTTTAGAAGAGTGACAATGGAACTCATCAAGAAGAAAAGTTAAGATAATCCTGAACTTTGTTCTGTGCAAGAACCAGCCTTCTCTATGAAACTTAGTAATCACAGTCCATTTCTGTAAAATGTGCCTGAGTAGAAATTTCAGATAACTACATAAAATCCTGTCATTTTTAGGTAAGAAGTATGCAACAGACTGAAACAAGGTTTAAATATTTCTGTGTTCTAGGCAAAAACAAAAAACAAAAAAAAAAACCAAACAAAAAAAAAAAATCAAGCCTAAGGCCTAGAAGATTACTTTCTTAAACCCTTTTATTTATGTACATAGCCTTAGCAAGAGGAAACTTCCTAATGCTGTTAAAAGACAGAGGATTGAAGGAAAAAGATGTGGTTTATTGAGGTATAAGAACTGTAACACGTGAGAATTATGTTATTACGCTGTATCACAGAATGATGGCAATATTTTTCATACTTGTTACTCTGTGGACTGCAGCACAGTTTTGAGATGCCTGAATGGCTTTAAAGTGGTGTTCAGTTGGGCAGATGTTCATGTGCTGCCTTGCACAGCTGTGTATTTACAGGTACAGTTACCAAAACCAACCAGATGGAAGACAAGATTTCCCTAGGATGCTTAGAGCAGATTTATTTTAAAAGTACATTTAATTTCTAAGATGTTTCCCTATTTGAAAAATAAAATGTAGTTTAGTATTTGAATGTAATATATACTTGTGTAAAACATAATAATGTATTCAGGTTGAGGCTGCTGCAGGTTTGCATCGGTTGATAAAGTTTCCTGTGAAAATCCAAATTAATAAGTGACTGCTACCACTGTGAACAATGTAGTGATGAGTAAAACTCAGAAAGTTTCTGAAGTTAAGATATAGTTAGGTGCAAGTGAAGTAATTTTATTTCTAGAAACATCATCAATTCTAAACCTTGTATGCTAATTAAACACAGTTAATAATGCATGTTTTAATGACCCAGTACATTTTTATGTTTTGGGGTTTTTTTCTCCTCACAGCCATGAAGGAACAGACTCTGTAGCTGACCTGACAGATGTTATCGTGGTACTAAACAACTTCAGAAGCAAAATTATCAAAGTCCAGGTATGTAAAGAGATACCTTTTTTGTCTGCAGTATTTCCTTATATGACATATGACTAATGCTTACATGTCTTAGCCTATATTTAATTGGAAGATGCATACTGAAATATATAATTTAGATTTTGTATAATTAAATGGAGGAGGGTGTGCTAGTTAATGTAGTTAATTTGATCCGATCAGATTATACTAATTGCATGGGAGGTTGTTAAGTAGCTATTAAAATAATACATCCACGTGTGTAACTCTAGGATTTATCTCATCTAGCTTGACGTAACTGAGTGTAGTCTAGGTGCCTTCAACTCCCTCTCTGCTTAGTAGAATGAGACAGTCCAGAGGACTGCTCATCCCAGCTCGTGCATGTGCTTAAACCAAGAGGATGACCACCTCTTGAGACATCCAGTTCTCTCCTGTGACTGGGTAGGAATCTTCCATGAAGTCCAGACACCAGAGTGGAAGTTAAAATTAGGTATGTCGAATTCTACCCTAAGCTACCAAATTTGTGTAAATGAAATTACATTACTTTCCTTCTTAAAGATGTATCAGAAAACAGATAACGAAACATGAGGTATATTAAGGAAGAAACTCATGGTATTACGTGGTTTCCACTCTGTTGTAAATAACATTTTGTGTAGTTGTCCTTGGTACATTATATCCTTTTTTTAACACAGTTCAGTATTTTGCTGAAATAGAAATTGGTAAGGTGTTGGTTCAGCTCTAGCCAGTAAGAACACCATAGTTAGATATCACAGCTGAAGTAGTTAGTGTTATCAACTAACTTCCCAAATTATACACATACATTTATTTTAATGACTAGGTACAGAAAAAGCCTGATAAAGTGAATGAAGAGCTCCTGACTGATGGAACAACTGGAAAAAAAGGACATTGGGAATCGGTTACAAGGTAATGCATTATTTTCCTGTACTTTAACATGCTAGAACATGTTTATTATTACTCACAGCAAGTAAGTGTTTCTTACTTGATAGTGATACAAATATATGAAAAGGCTCCCCAAGGGATTTTTAATGTAAATAAACGAGGGGGGGGGGGGAGGGGGGAGGATAAGCTATAATGTCTTGTACATCTGTATTTATTTTCTTTTCCTTTCCTCCTTTGCAATTCTAGTTCCTGTTCATTTTCTACATTGGCATTATTTTTATTTTGTTGTGGCAGGGAACCGATCTCAATGTGAAAATCTCAGCCAGTAATGTGGTGCTCACATGTATCAAACTGAGCATCAAAAAACATGTTAAGATACTGCTTGTCTGCTGCTAGGCATAATTTATGAAAGCTCAAGAAGTGCTTCTGTATTTGTCAGTAAAATACCTTTTACTTTCAAGTTTGAGTTCTATAAAAAATCATAATAAAAGTTTGAAACTTTACCTCTGTCCCTAATAACATGGAGGTACTTCTAATTTGCTGTATACCATTGTAAAATTTTGGGTTCAGTTGCTCATAATTATTTTTCTGTGGATGGTGTGTGGATCAGGCTGGTTTTTTAAATTTAATTATGTTTTATTAATAAGATACAAATTCCTATGAACTTGTTACATCATTTTTGAGAATAAGATAAAAAAGGATGTTTCGTCTTTTCTTAGAAAAAGAATTTTAGAATTATTTTAATAGACTAGTATATAAGTGCTGTGGATCAGAACATGGGGTGTTGTATCAGTTTCCAAGGCATATTAATTGTCCCTTCTACAGCATTTAAATCAGATGACCTTTGGCCAACATATTGTAGAACCAGTGACCAGGATGCTCTCCGAGCATTCTTTCCTTGTAACACCAGAGACCTTTTTCACCAGAAACATCTCAAAAAGCTAATGTTCTCAAGTGTGAAAAGTGGGGCACTGGCAAAAATACTAACTGAATCCCCAAGGATTTGATTTCTTTATGCCAAAGAAGAATGAGCTTGGGTCTTTAATCTGGAAGGCTGGTAATGCAATAAATTGATCCACTCTTTCAAGGTGATGATAACTCCTCTTCTGGATCTTCAAGGCTGTTGAGGGCAGGGACTTAATTTGCAATACATTGTTTCCCTACTTGACTTCATCCACTTTGTAGGAAACAGTCATGTTCACTTGGGGGAACTCTGATATCCAGCACAAGGTTTTTTCTGCAGTATGCTACTAAGTGCTAAGCTGTCGTGTCTGTACGATTGCAAAGGCAAGGAATTGAAAGTAATGCTTTCTGAAATAACCAATTCAGGGCTAATGACCTGACTGAGTAAACAACTTAATACAAGTAATCACAGATCTCTTTGCCCTGAAAGAAAAATGAAATTGCAGTAGCTTTGTCTATAAGTACCTGAATTTAGAGGCTGACTCTTCCATTATTCAGGAGAACATCTCTGGATTATAATTCGTCCAGTAAGAAAGGCATAATGTCAGTATGAGGGACTGAAGGAGAACGGGGCCGGGGAGGGGGGTTGTCACTACTTTGTACCACTGAAGTCTTTCTGGCCTCAAACAATTGCTGCAAGACTCCAAAAAGGTTTTCTTCCATTTTCAGTAGCCTTGGCAATGGTTGTCAGTCACAAAGAATGACAGAGAAGATAAAGAAAAGGTGTAGCAGTTTTACTTTATCTGGTACACAGTTGACTCCAGTTAATCCTGAACACACATTTCTTGGTAGATCCAGGACTGGCTTCTGTTTCAGCTTTATCATTTCTCCCAACAAGGCCTCTCTTATCTCAGGTACCTTGTGATGCAGAATGCACGTGGATGAGACTTGAAAAAGAAATGTTGCTGATTTTAAAAATAATCAGTTCTGAAGATATTTTGGCTGTGTGTAATTCCGATTTTTTGCTTTGATCAAACACGGAGTTCTTGCCTAATTTGGGTTCTGTTTGGCTGAAAATATTGGAGACTGCAGTTATGCCATTGTTTGTCCCGAGTGACTGCGTATGAGGTGTTGCTCCCAAAAGCTTTTGGTATCATAGGTATGTACACTAGGAGTAGAAGATAAGTGTATTCAATTGCTATAGGATGAGTACTTTTTAAATGTTTTTTCTTCATTTTGATTCTTTACAGGCTTAAGGTTAATGTAGTGGTGTTTTCTTTCTGTAATAATTCTCTAGTTTTTTTCTTAGATTCTCAGAAGAAATTCCAACAGAAGACGATGAAAAGAAAAGTGATATTCTTAACATTTTTTCAGTTGCTTCAGGCCATTTATATGAACGTTTTTTAAGGTAAGGAAAGGTAAAAGGGAAATGACAATTTCCTAGGATTACTGTAAATGTTTAATATGCAGCAGCTTAAGGAAACTGACTTTTCAAATAAGGTGTAAATAATGAATTGTCCAAACATAGAGAAGCTTTATACAGTGAGGACCAAATTCACCTTTGAGAACATGGGGATTCAACATATAGATGTTCAAAATTACCAATCTTTGGTAAGAGAAAAATGTTCTGTCTTCAATGAGTTCATGTGCAAAGTGTGAACACAAAGGCTGAAGTTCAGCCTCTCTTTCTAAAGACATTACAGCAGTGGCTTGATTAGACTTTTATCTATTTATGTTTAGTTCAAACTATGGATGCTACTATATGCACATATGGCCTTACCTCAGTGTTCAGTAAGCAATGATTGCTTTGAAGCAATTCTTGCAGTATCACCTAATCTGTTCACAACCATCTCTTGTTACTTTTTTGCCATCTTTGAGTATAGGTGTCAGATTCAGTCAGATTTCCTGTCCTAAAATGGAATTTCACAATTCTTTCACACATATTTATTTGGAAACCAGCATTTAGTATGTATTCATTTTTATTTCTTAGTAGTCTGACACAGTTTGAACATCTTTCTTTCCTTCAACCTACAACAACCTTCACAAAGGGAAAGACTTGTTTATTTTAAAGGAGAAAATAGTAATTTGAAAAGATTTTACATGCTTTTTTACCTTATTTTAAAGTTTATTATTTCTTAATTTTAAGGCAGACTGGACCTCTTGTAAGGTTGTAAGTTTTGCTTATCGGTCTTGTTACACCAAACAAATGCTACAATAGTGAAAGAAAAAAAAAAACCCTCAAAATAGTGATTTTTACCATTATCAAGGGTTGTCTGAAGAGGATCTTAATTTGAACTATCCTTTCTCTTTTCCACTGTTTTTCATTTCAGCAGCCTATTCAACTCAACCAATGTATTTCTAAATAAGTTCTCTCCTTAGCCAAGTTAATATAAGGTATTGTTATTCGAACTTTGTCAGATGCCTCTCTTAGCATACAACTTGGTAACACATCAAAGTGTTAACAACATTCCTTAAATTGTTTCCCTATCACCTAGCCAACCTGGACTGAATAAATCCACCTCAAAGCAGTCTTGAACACATGCTCTTCAGAGCTTTGAATTAGAAATAGAAATTTCTGCTTAAACTGGGTGAAAGAGAATGATAAAGTTTTAGCACCTTTTAGGTGCAGTTGAAATTTAATGACCTGTGTGTATTTGTTCATTTACTATAGACTTGTATTTCCACAGAATTATGATGCTTTCTGTCCTACGGCATACAAAAACACCAGTTAAATTTTGGTTTCTGAAAAACTATCTCTCCCCAACATTTAAGGTAGGAGAAACATCTTCCTTTTCTTATTTTTTCTTACAACTTTTAAGTAGGTTGTGTTTTGTTGTGGGCTTTTTTAAATTGTAATTGAGTAATTCTATAATTCAAATTAAATTTTCACAGTTGGAAAGGATCTCTGCATGCATTAAATACCAATAGTTTTAAAAGTCTCATGTGTAAGGTTCTTTTCTGGAATGCAAAGCCCAGTTATATATTATAATAATTTATTCTCTTCTGATAGTCTCTGTAAGCTTGAAGGAAGTGCTTTTTATATTTTTGTAGCTGAGGATACTGCTAGAACTAAAGAAACACTTTAAAATAATAATGTATGTAGTCAGTAAGGCCAGCACAGCTGCAACCATGTTTCAGCATTCCCTCTTTTACTAAGTACTTGTGTGACTTATAGTTTTGTGGTTCTTCTTCTAGGATGTTATTCCTCACATGGCTAAAAAGTATGGGTTTAAGTATGAACTAGTACAGTATAAGTGGCCCCGCTGGCTTTATCAACAGACAGAAAAACAAAGGATTATCTGGGGCTACAAAATACTTTTTTTGGATGTTCTTTTCCCTTTGGCTGTGGATAAAATAATATTTGTTGATGCTGACCAGGTAAGAAAAAATAATATTGTATAAACATATGAGGAAAATCACTTGAACTTAATTGTTCCATTTTCATTCCCTGTGGCCATTTTATCCAAATTTTGGTCTCATAAGTTGTGTGAACAGAACAAGTAGAGATGAAGAATGTGAAATGGAATTATTTCACTTGTGTTTAGTCATGTAGAAATTAAGAATCTCATCAGACTAATCGCTCTAAACTGACTCAAATGCTCTTGGAGAGAGAAAGGCACCTGGAGAAATATCTGTGATCAAAAACACCTAAGGCATATTCAATTTATTCAGTCTCTCAGCTGATACTGAAAGGGTTTTTCCACTCACTATGGAAGGGGTCTGAGCTGATGATGAAGATGAATCCTCCCTCTTTTGTTCTTAAATTTGTATTGCAGTCTTTCACTCAGAAATGAATATTGTGTAACATACTGAAAGGTAAAATGCTGTCTCAAACGGATGAGACATTGAAGGTTCCATCATGTGGTTATTAAAAACCTCAGAAGAAATATTATGTAATTTGGTCCTTTTCCAAAGCTTGAAAATAAATTAAATTTAGATGTAGCAATGCAGACTGCAGCTTTCTGCTATTTCATCTGAATACAGTGGTAGCAGTACGGGTTGTCTGTCCTACCTGCTCTGTGGATTTCTCTGTACTCTGAAACAAGTAAAACGTTTTATCACTGATTAATTCATTTGTGGGATTTGATGGAAGAATGATTGATTAGTAAGTAAATAAGGGATATTTGTAAAATGTCCTTATAACCTATTTTTAAAAGTATATTGCTACCAGATACAAAAATTTTCAAGTGATGCTTTTATTTCCAAGTGCCCAGGTGAACGTAACAAATAGGAAGGATTTTTTAGCAAGGAGATGCTCTGTAGATTTTGAAAGTTATATTCTTGCATGAAAGAAATTAATACTGGGCAATCAGAAACACCGGTCTATACATTAAAAATGTTCTGCATGCTTTATTTAATTTACTTATTAAATGTGTTCCACAGATGGCCATAGAATAAACATATGTTTTCTTGTCTTGAACAATAATTTGGTGGAATTCCAGTGGAATACTTTAGCTATACTCCATTGTTGTAGTGTCTCCATTTTGTTTTGGTTTTTAATTAAAATTAAACTTTGGGAAGGTTGTTGAAATAACTATCCTCCCATGCACACCTTAAAACTAGTATCAAATTACAAAAAGAAATCATTTTTTGTTTAGATTGTGAGAAGTGACTTAAAAGAACTCAGGGATCTAGATCTAAATGGAGCTCCCTATGGATACACACCTTTCTGTGACAGCCGGAAAGAAATGGATGGGTATCGCTTCTGGAAATCGGGATACTGGGCATCACATCTTGGGAAAAGGAAATACCATATTAGGTAGGAAAACTCCTTACATGTTTTTGTGCAGTTTGTGAATTTGATTAAAATCTGAGTTGGTGGTATCGATCACTGAGGCATTCAAAGGCAATTGTCCTATAGGCATTCTCAGATTCTCAGCAAGAGATGAATGAGGCATGACTTCTGATGACATATTGAGTTCACTTTTTTATTGTAGCTTCAGCTACTTAATTAAAAAAAAGGTATTCCTTTAGGATGGGAATAGGGTTTGGCTTCGTGTTACTTTTATTAACGTTATCAAAAATGAACGTGAAACTCCACAAACCTTAATTTTTTTTTTAATTGTTTTTTTGTTTGTATGTTTGTTTGTTTGTTTTATTAACCTCTGCAGTGCCTTATATGTTGTGGATCTTAAGAAGTTCAGAAAGATTGCAGCTGGAGATAGGCTTCGGGGCCAGTACCAGGCTCTTAGTCAAGATCCAAACAGCCTGTCCAATCTAGATCAGGTATATATGGCTTTAAGCAAATTGGGGGTTGTTTTCTTTCTCTTTCTCAAAATGCATGGAATCATTTTGTATTTCAAATGATATGTTATATAATTCTGAAACTGTTTGCCCTTTATTGCTCTTTTAGCATATTTTCAGGTGTGGATATGAGCAGAGTTCGGAAAGCTGAACGCTAAATGACAATTACTTTAAATAATTGTTTAACATGAAAAACTGAGGAAAAAACAGCATAGAGGACTGCTGTCCTTTATTTGTAGTTGTCCTGTGTGCATTTTCAGTTTTCTAATGCTAATCCTCTGTTCTGATAATGAAAATTATATTGTTATTTAGCAAGAGCTTTTTCCTCTTTCATCTTTCTTTTTTGCTTTTTCCATTAATGTGAATTTAATTTTTGTAAGCTAACTGCTAGTGCACTCTGGTGCTTGCTGTACAGTGCCACCCTGGGGTGACCGTAGTCTTCATCTACAGAACTCCACCAAGTTTTAAAGCTAGGTGGGGTAAGTCAGGGTGCAGTCCACAAGCATGTAAGTAGATACCAGAGGTACAGAACGGACTTACCTTCTTCTGCAGCAGAGGTTCTCAACAGAAGACTGCTAATACAGCTCATCCAATTCCTGCCTCAGTAAATAATACTTTTTATTAATATCTCTCTGTGGGTGAACTTCAGAAGGCTTTGTAAGTGAGGCTGTCCCTGCTTTTGTAATTTTCCTTGTGGAATTAGTAAAGCACAGGAAGTTTTTAGCTGCCTGTGGCAGTAAAGGGATCCCCCAGGAGGAAAGCTTGTGTCTCTCAGAGCCTGCATCCCGCCCCCTTCCTCAGTGAGTGAGTTTCTCTTTCTTGTGTAAGTATGTTATGGCCACTTGCAGTTTTTCCCAGAAATAAATCTAAACATTGAAAATAGCAATTCTTATGATGCTGTACAAAGTGGAAATAAAGCTACAAACTTGAACTAGACTGGCCCCAGGGATCTGAACCAGCCTGTAGCTGTAACTGTTAACAGCAAAAGACTGATCCAGCAACAACAGTCAGGTTTTTACCTCTCTTTCCTGGGCAGCAGAATGAATTACTGGCCCTGTATTGGACACTTAGGGTGTCCCGATGTGATTCACACACAGACATACCCATATGTACAAGATGTCTTTCAGAAAGACCTTTAAGATTCAGAAGTTGGTTACAGACCTTCTACCATAATGCTGCTTTTCAGAAAGAGTAATTAGTTTTATCTAATGTTCTCAAAATATTAACTCTGTGCATCTTTCTGTTGTAAGGTTCTTACATTTTCAAATACAGGATTAATACATGATAGCGTATAACTCTTCCAAGCCTGTTGGATCCAATCAAAAGCCACTTAAGTGTGAGCTACCCTTCCTTCAGCACGTCAGTGCTGAGAGCAGAGGTTCAGGTAGCTGCATCTTGACAGAATGGAACTGGGATTACTTTGGAAAGGGAAATATTTCGCAGTAACATTTTCACAGTAATCTCCCTTCTGACTCTATCAATAGGAATCGCTTTCTGTCTTCATTGCTACTACTTACCCAAGTACAGCATCATTCCTAGAAATACAAACCACAGCGCAATATATTTTGCAAGAGTCCTGGAGAGCTTTTATCTACTGATAGGGATGCATTATGATAAATTAATTTTATCTGACTGGAGTGCTCACTGCCCTTCATAAAGAAGCAGCAATTTCAGCTCTTTGCTACTCTTGCCAGCACTGTTGCCTTCATGAGTGGTAGTTACAGTTATGATAATATAAACCACAAAATAGGAGTAGAGTGGAGAAAGAGGTACTTTTAAATGCCAAGTATAGCAAGTAAAGAACTCTTAGGGAGAAAAATTACACATGGTAAAAACTAGACCTCCAGTACAGTATATTTAATTCTTACCTTTTAGAGAAGCATGGCAATGTCTATGTAAAGGTGGTGAAACAAATACTTGGCAAGTATTTATACTCCTAGCAATTCATTTAAAAATAGTTAATTAATGTTATTGTTCTTTAAGTAAAGATACAAATCAGTGGAAATGAATGTAAGAGTAGATAGAGTCTTTTGTGAAAAGAAAATGGTTTCTATTTTTTCAATTTAGCTTTTGTTTTCTAATAAGGATGCTGCTGTAGAGGAGTCCCCCTTTAAAGTTATGTAGGTCACCTGCCTAAAAGTGCAAACACTCAAACTGTAAATCAAATCAAAGAGCAAATTTTAAATGCTGTGTGTGAAAGTCTAGAAGACTTTCATTTCAGCAGTTTACATACTTTGGATAAGCAAGAATTTTGACACTGGCAGTAAAAACAATCTGGTCTTACCCTTGTTCTTTTATTTTTCTGACTCATTACTCATTACTTTTTCTTTGATCTTCTAGATGTATTTTAGTGTTTTTGAGGATAAACCACTTCTGAAAGGATAAGCAACTTTTTTGTTCTGATTTTTTTTTTTTGTTAGTTAATTAAATTTGCTGCTATTTACTTCAAATCCTGGGACTAGCAGCTGCCTCTCTACTCCATATAACAATTTGTAACTTCATAACTTTTGAAGTTCCCATGGTAACTCAGGAATCGTGATTTCATTTAGCAGGCACAACAGAAAAGCACTCTCTTTTCTCTTGAAAACGAGAGATAGACCATTTATTTTATCTCCTTAAAATTCATGGAATTGAAGTTTTTCAAGAACAAAACCATTATTTAAAGGTTTAAATGTCTTGACTCTCACTATACTGATATTTGATGTAATTTTCCTGTACTAATGTCTACATTTGAATTAAATGATATGCCTCTTATAATGCAGGTATATATGCTATTTTATTCTGGCAGGTTTAGCAACATGAATTGTCAAAGTAAGATGTGACTGGTACTCATTTGAGTACTGACATTTGTTATTTCAATATAATGTAGGGGTTGCACACGTCAAGGAGCTTACAAACGGATCTACCAATGACATGTGCTATTTGTAACTCTGGCCAGAGTACCTGCGGGCTGTGACTGCCTCAGGTTTTTCTCATTTGGAAATGCTGTTCCCTACACACAGCAAGATACTGGTTCAGAGTTTTCATGAAGAAAGTACTTGACTGTATAATAAATCTTAAAAAATAAAAAGAAAGAAGATGTGTTAAGTAAGGAAGGTAGCAAGAACAACAGCCTAACAGCTTTTCCTTTTCCACACTAATGTTTCTGGAATCCATTTTCCTAGAACGGGGCTAAATTTAGAGTAGTGGCGTAATCCTGGATTATTTGCTTTTGAGTTGTTGGTTTGGTTTGGGTTTTTTCCCAGTTTGAGGAATGGCAAGATGGTTAAGTTATGCTTTAGTAATTTCACACAGTCTCGTTCTGCTCAGTGCTGTTTACAGTCGAACATGCAGTACCTGAACCATAAGTATCAGACAGTAGGGTTGCTTATGTGAAGCTCAGGAAAGATGTTAATTACAATAAAAAATTACTCGAGAAATGAGAAGTGGAACGGGCCATCGAAATGAGCATGACTAAGTTTTCAACCTTCTTGAAGAAGAACAAGGTGAGGACTTAGAAAGAACCAGGGGAACAATTTGCAGAAGAGGTAGTAGGCTGAGACAGTCTGCTTCTAAGTAGTTGCCTGATAACGAGTTCCATTAAATTCAGTGCTAACTTTCTGTCCTTACAAAATTTGTACAGGATCTTCCCAATAATATGATTCATCAAGTAGCTATTAAGTCTCTCCCTCAGGAATGGCTCTGGTGCGAAACCTGGTGCGATGATACATCTAAGAAAAAGGCTAAAACAATAGACTTGGTGAGTTCCTTGTGAGTTAAACTGGTTTTGTAGCTGAAACATTTCACTGTCCTTTCAGTGGCTTTTGAAATGCGCAGATGTGAGGTCAGGGAGGCAGCCTTGCTGGAAGCACTGGGACACTGCTTCCCTTCCCGTACAATACAGCAACTTCTCTCCTCTGAGAACTCTCCCACTTCCTCTGCACACAATTTACTTAGGTTAAAGCTGAAAACTGTATCCAAAAATTAAACACTGCTGTCTGTAGCTGGACAGGATTGGGGTTTTTCACACCCGCACATGTATTTTCCTTACCTTTTGTTTTCATATTCAGACACATTAGTGGAATTGTGATGAAATACTGTTAGCTGTCTGGCTCTGGAGGGCTGCTGCTGCGCTCCCTACAAGGAAGGTTCCTCTAGAACACACCGTGTGGAGGACTTCATATTACCATACTTTTCTCTGTCCATCTTGCCCCTATGAGCAGGATAAAGCAGAGCTTTACAAGTGTTGATGCTGGGGAGACTATCCATATTTAGAAAGAAGAAAGTGTCTTTCTTTTGGGAATTGCAACAGAGAGAGAAAATGTTATTCTCTGTCATCATTGCCCCAGCCCGTCTTTCCCCCCCATTCTCAGTTTTTGACACCCCCTAAGTGCTACTTCAGAGACTTAATGCTGAAGAAAACCAGACTGTTGCAATCTGGTGTGAAGATTCATTATGTAAATAGCTTTGTTTTCTTTGTGTCTTTAGAGTTATTAAAAAAAGCTTTTTTTGTGCTCTTGGGTGCTCTCTATTCAAGAAAGACTGAAATGAAGTTCCTAGACCTTCTTTCAATCCCCATGACCATGCATCACTTCTTACAATGATTTTGATTTATGTTATTTTATGGAAGTAATCAATATATTTTTTTCAGCAGCACTAGAGGGAGCATCACAAAATTAATCAAAACCATATCAGATGTAATTTCAATATGTTAATGTCTATCTTGTGTCTCCCCTGTCTAAATCTCAGCAGTCTTGTGCTAGTCTCTGCTATCTATATAGTCAGGAGCACATGGGTAAATAGAAGTATTTACAATCAAATGTTTTATTTAAACAGGGTTTATTTTCAATTTCTATTGTGTGATTATATATGTATATATTTTTTTTTAGTTCATATCAAGGTAACTGACCTTGCACACTGTCCTACAACGAAACAGTAAATGCGGACAGAATTATTTTAGCTAAGTTCCTTGGAAAGGTGATATTTCCACATTTGCTTTGCTTACATCTGGTATGTTTTAAACTTTCAGTGCAACAATCCTCGAACCAAAGAACCAAAATTAAAGGCTGCTGCCCGGATAGTGCCCGAATGGGTTCACTATGATGCTGAGATAAGACAATTAATACAGCAAATAGAAAAAGAAAAGAAAAATCTAACATCATCCTTTCAAAAAGGTAATGTACATGCATATTACCTGTTAGCTCTTGAGAAAATAAATATTAATGAAATTAAGATCAGGGTCAATAGGCACGAATATCGCATTTGTGTAATTTTCCCTGCTCTTAGAGAAATTGTGTAGGTTTTAGGAGCTGTGTGATTCTTCTTTACATAGGAGTTACACCGAGAGGATAAAATCTTTCATGCCAGAATCTGAGAGAAAATGTAGTGGTGTCCTATTCTTGGGCCTCAAACACAACCAACTGTTCCATATCATTTGCACCACTCATGTTAAATAAAGCACGTTAGCTTAGACCTCACTTAAAGACTCTAAAGCTATTAGTTTTTAATATAAAGTCTCTATTAATTTGTCTCCACATCTCTTAGTCCGCGCTTATCAACGTGGGGCCTTTTTGTACCAGACTAAATGGTGGTTTAGTTTACCAGTGCATTTTAATTTCTTAGTTTAAAACAATTTCAGTAAAAGAAGTTAGTTAAATAGCATGAGAAAACACTCTTATAGGACTTCCAGTAAGACTTGACTTTTTTAGAGTAATGACAAACAAAAAAAAGTAAAGGTGATCTCATCTCTCAAGGTTGAAGAAAGAACTTTGCAGATAAATATTTAACAGCCTTGCGTCGGTGAACAAATTCACTTTTTGTTATTAAGGATTTTTAGTATTTTTTATTCTCTGTGAGAGGTGATGGTCAACATTTACGGGGCTCTAAAAATGCAGCTCATGTAGCTGAACTGACTGACTAGTGGTAAATAGGAAGTGTTTTCTCTGCATGTTGCAAAGCTACTCATTAGATCTCCATATAACTTGGGTTTATTTTTATTTATTATTTTATTACAGGTCTTAAGCACGATGAACTTTAGCACGGCCTGTAGACAGCAACTGTCTTCTGAAAAAGACTGAATGGAAGTTACAAGTGTTACGTTGGCACATTCTTTAATGTTAAATCAAATATTTTATAACTTACGTTGTTATTTAAAAAGTTTTAAATTAAATACAAAACCAGAAGAGAAATCCACGGGTACCTGATGGGTTTTTTTTTTCATCCAGCGTAGAGCCACTTTCCTAAGACCTTTGGTTTTCTTTTTCTTCCCTAAAAGACAATTTGCCCAGAGGATTTTAAAATACAAAGAACGACGTGTTCAACTCTTCAAAGATATATTGTGTCAGTCTGGGGGAAGGCACACATTAGATAAGTACATGAAAACTGTTATATGCATATTATGTGCATTAAGCTAATGTAGTAAAATACAAAGACTTTTGGTTATCTGTCCACAGTTTTGTCTCTGAAGAAATGCTGTGCCCACAAGAAAAAAATCTGAGTGTGGCAAAGATGAGACATAAAAAAAAAAAAAAAAGCTTGTATAATTTATACTACACAATTGCAGCAAGACTTCACGTGTCTTTAATGAACAGACCAGCCATTAGTGTGATAGTGTTGACGAGACAGAGCTTTAGTATTGGGAAAGCTGTCTCAGTAAGGTTCCTCTTAACCTTTTAGGAAAAAGTCACCCCTAAGAACCAGGTTCTGTTGACCCAAAGCTTGCTTAAGTGATCCAAATATCATAGAATCATAGAATCGTCTGGTTGGAAGAGACCTTTAAGAACATCAAGTCCAACTGTTCACCCTGCAGGTGTTCTGGACCCTGCCAGGGTCCCTAAACCATGTCCCTCAGCACCACATCCACAATATTGCTTTGTTGGCCTTATCATCTTAGTTTGGAAGTTGGTAGCAGATGCTGATGGAAGATGAAAAGGCTCCTCAGCAGTGGGGAGTTGATGTCCTGCTTATCTCAAGGAAGGGCTTCTTCAGGGGGCAGGAGACTCAAAGCTACTCGTTTTGCTTATGCTTTTGCACTGAGTTGGTGAATATCACTTTTTTCCTGACATCTTCTGCTGCCCTTCATTCAGACACACTCTCAAGATGTATGTTCTCAACTCTTTACCACCCTTAACATGAACTATCTGCAAGCACCTGGCATTCTCTAAAAAGAACATCTTGCAGTTAACAGCAGCAGGGAAACGTTTTGCCCAAAGAAAAATTCTTTGTATCCAGGGAGCTGATGCAAAAGCTACACCACACTCGTGTTCTGAAAACTGAACTTAGCAACATTATAAGGCCCGACAGCTGTGGCTACCTGTAGCTTCTCCTGTCTCTCTATGGTGTGTCTCTCCTGGCCGTAGTTAGGTGCATACTTTGCTTGCAGCTATGAGCCTGAGGACCAGAATGCCCCCAATCCCCCAAAGACCCCAAAACCCAAACATGCACTCCTGCTGCGACTCCTTCAGCCCTTGCAGAGTTCAGATTTCTGGAATCGCTCCTAGACCGTAACTGCTCCTCTTGCAGTTGTGCTTTGAGGTCAGGTAGGCCACAGACTCCCAAAGACAGACATGGGGAAACCCCACTAAAGAATCTCACACAAAACCTGGCCTCTTAAAGGAGTGTTCTCCAGAAATCTCATCTCGCCTTCTGTCAGCTGTGTTCACTGTCAGATGTTTGGCAGCTGCAAGCCATCTCTTTTTAAACTGGGCCACCTTTGCTCTGAGCAGCTGTGTAGGCATCTGTGCCCTGCACCGCTGTGTATACACATCCCCCCGTGGCAGTAAATTGCTTCCAACCCAGAACGCCTGAAAATCAGCAGTTGCTACAGCAAAGGTTAAGACAGTAGCACACAGGCTTTACCAACTGCTAAGGAGCTCGCTTACGTTGTCATTCACGCACATATGTGTGCTCTGGGTGACTTCAGGTACGGCTGTCATCTTTATAGACACGACAGCTGTGGTTCCACTTCATTTCCCGTGCTGCTCTGCCAGGGTGATGATGTTGGTGCCTAAGGCCTCGGTGGTGCTTTATGGCACTGTGTGTGAATCGATGCTTGCTTGGGTGAAGTCACAGACGGAGTTTGAGCTCTACTGGCAGACCTTGAGGACACCATCTGCTCAGAGGCCCATGGTGCGGTTTCTGCTCCAGCCTCCTACTGATGCCAGCTCTGCAGAGCAGCACTGCCTCTTGTTCTCTTCAGCTGGCCTCAAAAATCCAGCTGAAAGAGCTGCTGTGTCACTCCTGCAGGCTCAACTTCTCACCTGCCCACCACCTTGCAGTGCTTTTGTCAGCCTCATTGGAACATCGACTGGATTAAAAGCACTTAAACAAGAAGCCAGTTTACTGCACTTGGAGTACACTCATCTTTCCACACGCCCTCAGCCACCCTCATCTCTCCCCTGAGCTGCTGCCTGGGAGGTCCAGATGGGACTCCAAGGAGGGCCACAGAGAGGCCAGAGGCTTTCCTGGGACAGGCTGCTCCCCAGAGAGCCTGGCTGTGACTTCATCCTGCCCCCAGAACAGAGCCAGGTGGTGCTCTGGGATGGTTCCATACAGTGTTCCATGCAACCCTTCTGCCTGCTCAGCTCCAAGGAGAGGGGGCAGCACCCCTCCAGGATCCAGCTGTGTCTGTCCCAGCAGAAGAAAAGGAAACCCAAGTCTCCAAATACTGCCTCCCTCTGCACCCTTCTTGTTAGAGTCTGTCAGCTTCAGCAGGCACTGTTAAGAAACTTTCATTTCGTTCCCAAGGCAGGGCCTGGGCAACCTCAGACCGCAGTTCTGCACAGCTCTCCGACTTCAGCCTTGGAGAGCAGGACCAGGAAAGAAGGGCAGACAAACACACTGCAATGCTTTCTTGTCATCATAAATATCTTTATTGTGAAAAATACCATAAAATAATTCCCACAGTTCTAGAAAAAACAGTTCTTGCTTTTCAGATTTATGATTTTTATATAAATGTTTCAAATTATAAAATGTCTTTGATAAATCTCTGGCTAGCTTCACTGATCCTTCTTAAAACATAAAACTGCTACTTTGAGATGTGCTGAGGGCAAAAGAAACAAAATTATTCTCCCATTTGTATTTTTTTTTTTATTAGTTTATGGATAGAAGTGTGTATTACAGAGCAAACAAACAATACCTTGCAATAAGGCACTTTTAAATACAACTACCCTGCTATGCTATACTGGCCAGTTTCCAGCAAAGCTCCTACAAAATCACAGCCCTAAAAAGAATTAATTCTTACTTCAAACACTGGTCTGAAAACTGAAACGATAACAAAGCTTTATTTCTTGAAAACAAGTTTCAGCTGACACATTTTCTGTGTATGTCATAAGTTTGACCTTCTAAGTTTTAGAATTCACTTCAAATGTTTTAATACTGATTTATTAATACATCAGTATTATGCACGTATCAAAGTAAAATACACTCCCCCCCCGCCCCCCATTGTAAAACAAGTTGGAAAGTAGGCTATTCAAACCAAGAGAGAGAATTCAACAGAGAAAGTTTGCATCTACATGTAGGCCAATCATTGTAAGGTTGCTTCATGCACAACTCGGGGCTTACAAACTACCGAGACGCTGATTTCAATGGTCAATTATTGAACATTATTGCACTACAGACACCCACTAATAAATAAAAAGGTGAATTCATTTTCCCTGCACGTTGCCCACACCATTAACACTCAGTGGCACCAGTGCTTCGTCTTCTGAAGTCAAGTTGGGAAATGCACCACTGTAGCTGGAGATCTTTGGAAGGTAAAGTGGTTTCTTTTTAACACAACGTTGTCCTTCTGTATTTCCAGAAGTACCTCAGAGCTACAAGCCAGCACCTGCTCCCTTAAAACCAGCACTGGGGTAGTAACACTTCTTGGAGTTGGCAGCTGCTTCCTACCGGGAGCCTGCTCTGCGTCCTCAAGTTCTTGGGTTTGTTTTCAAGACAGTTTTCCCTCGGAGGAATCCATGAGCAGCACTTGTGAATTAATTATCATTCTCCTTCTACTGATTACTTGCAAGCCTTTGAAAAGGTTTTATTTCTTACTGTTTCTTATTGTTATTTTCCCTTTCCCAAGCATTCTCAAAATAAACAGAATCCCTTTCTATTCCTGACCGCTTCCACTGTACAGCGGAACTGTCCCTCACCTTGGAGAAGCAGACCTGCACTGCTCCAACATCAGTGCCTTCTACAAATTACTTAGGAGGGACCATCCTATTCCTTCCCTAAAAGAAAAGAATTAAAACCCAGGAAACAGATTTCTCAGGCATAGCATTTAAAAGAGAGAAGGGAGAGGGATGAGAACAAGAGCAGCTGAACAGGAGTAATCCTTTAAGTGAAGATGGATCATTTCTAGCACTTCCCAGGCACACAGAGCCATCTGTGGTGTTCAGCCAGACTTCCCCCCCAGCTCTCCTGCAGGTACAGAACAGGACCTATTGCTTACCCAGGTCCCTCAGCAGGCGTTTAAAACCAGCCCAGCCCCTTCCAGGGTGACCAAGGCAGACAGAGAAGCGTTTGCACGCAGCAGTGGCTCGCACCCCGACCCAGAGAGCGGCAGCTGCCCTGCCCGCAGCAAGCGCGGCTGTGCCCAGCTCAGCCCCGATGCCGGTTGAGCGGTGGCTGTGCCCAGCTCAGCCCCGATGGCGGTCGAGCGGCAGCTGCACGCCAACGCTGCCCACCCCCAGCCCAAAGCGCCCGCGCAGAGCCCCCGGCCCGATACGTCAGCTACGGTGCAGCGGGGCCCGAGGGCTGAGCCCTTCAGCTCCTACGAGAACCACGCCAGCCGAGAGCAGGGTGGGCAGCATCCTGAGCATCTTCTATGGAGTTTGAACAGAATGCTCTCCGACAGGTCAAAGGCAGAAGTAGGACTTGTAGAAAGACTCTCAACTTGGAAACTATCTGACACCCGGAGACTGAACCGGCTGCCGGGGTGGCTTTGTACTGTCAATTGTCAGGTACCACCACACGCTCTCCAGCTCAAAGATAAATTTCTGCTGAATGAACACTGACTTTTCAACTGCTGCCAATAAATGTTTTCCGAAGCCACACGGCCTCACAATGGTGTTTGTAAAGCACATCAGGCAGGAGACAAGGGTTAAGCTTCGATAGCAACTCCGCCTGCAGAAATAAGACCCCTAACTTTCTGCCTGAAGGCCCTATTTGCTAATTTTAATTGGTTTTACTGAGGCTACTTATGCTTTCAAATGCACGAGTTAAAGTGAGATAAGATTGCTATCAGCTGATTATTGTTTTTCAGTTAAGAGCTGATCGAGGAGAGACTGAGACACCGTGATTCTTGCGTTCTAAGAAAATGGCTGCTCCCCAAACTCCTTGTTAATTCTGATACAGTTGGTGACAGAACAAGACAACTATTCCCTCATAGCAGCTACAGTCCTGGCAACCCCTCCCCGGCAATTCACACAGTTCCATCAATACCCCAAACCAATTTAAGCTAGGTGCATACAGAAAAAAATAACCTAGCCTTTTGGCTAGGGAAGAGTCAGTCCCTCTTCCTGCAGACAGGCTGTTGTTTCTGCAGTTCTGCAGCTGTTACACGAAACACAGAATTACTCCAAACAGCTTCACGTGGTGTTAACCTCCTGTAGCATCACCCAGCAGAAAGGAGGGAGTGGTATTGCGGGGTGAGGCTTCAGTTAAAGCCGTGCTCCTACAGACCTGTGCCCGTCGGGGTGTGCGTCCAGAGAAGGCTGTCGCTGCGCCGGCGGGGAAACGTCACGGCAAATCTTTTGCTCAAAGCTCAAGCAGGCATTTTGTTGGGAGTGCAAACTACTTAAAAATGAGACTGAACCATTCTAAATCACATTTGGCAAAAAAAGTCTTTTGAAAAATAATCAGTTTTCTTTTTGTTTTTCTTTTTTTTTTTTTTTTTTTTACTTTCATAGCTGGCAATTCCCGCCAAAAGGAAGTCATCCCAATTCACTCCAGGTTAGTGAAGAAAGCGAGGAGATGTTTTCCAGCACAGCGAGACCCAAGCGCTCCTCTTTCGGAGCGACAGCGCGCAGCCTTCTCCCCGTGGCACGGCCGACAGGAGCGCAGCTCCTGGGCTCCGGGGCTTCCTCTCCGCAATACTGAGAGATGGATGGCTCCTTGGCTGAGCACGACGACCACCCATTTGTTAACGTAGAGACTATTGTAACTACCCTTCCCCTCTTTATTAGGCCCCGATTCAGAAAAATATTTACATGCATTTTTACCTTTAAGCATATACTTGAGTCCTAAATTTATGTTTAAGGTTGTCCTAAAGTAGCCTCTTACTGTTCTTTTCCATCCATAGGAATAAACACGTCCTGCACATCCACACAGACAGTCAATAACAAACCCTTCGAACCAGTATGAGCTTGTCAAGTTCACCACAAAGCAAGCCCTCGGAATACTAAGAGAGAGTAGGAGCTTTCTTCTAGAGCAGTAAGACTCTGTTAAAGACAACATTAGAAATTAAGATTTTGGGTCTTGAACTGAGAGACTTTTTATTTTTCAACGAATTACGTAAAAAACAGCAGCAGCCACCAGGAACAGTCTTGGCTCTAACTGAAGTGAAATTTGAATGTAAATGGTCCTCCTCCAGAACCGAAGGGGTTGAATCCTTGCCACGTGTTCCAGTTCCTGTGGAAAGGGTTCCCCCCACCCTGCTGACTCTCTGCATCCAGTGGGTCCTCTCCCGCATCAAACTTCCGCCTCATTTCTGAAGGAAACAAAAGCAAGGTGGAATCACGGCTCAGCAGTGAGGGCAGTAACACCAAACATCTCTGATGACCGAGAACCAATGTGGAACTTCCCCCTTGCCCTAGACCAGGGAGCTGTGATTTTCACACAGCATCTGTAGAACCTGCTTAAGCCCTTGAGATTTTCAGAGCTGTCCAGGAGACTGGCAGAGGAGAAGAGACTGACTCCAGGAAAACAGTCTATGAAAAACTTCAGGCTGGTCATTTAGATTACAAGAAGGCAAGACAGGACCTGGCTGTCCCACAGGGCAGGTATGAATGTCAACAGGGGCAGGACAGTCGCACTTTGAACAACTGTGTCCCACAAATGAGGGAAGCATTTTGTCCCTGATGAGTTCGACCTCTTCTCAGCTGCGCCCATGTTCCAGAAGGTCTGAGGACAGACTGTGCTGTTTCCTACCAATAAATTCCCAGTATTGATCGCTCAGCAATAGCATGAATGTCAGCATGCAGAGCTCCCCACTTTTTCAATCTTCTCCACATACCATTCAGGCAGAGCTGTCAGGGTGACAGCAGTTTGGAGGCAGGAAGCATGTCCTTTCAGTAGTTTTGTCCAGTGGGGACAAAGCTGAAAGCCTTTTCCAAGACCCACAGAGTAGTCACAGGCTACACTACTCTTTTATCTACACCGGCATGTCACTTTAAAGTAGCCTGCAAGCACCAGAGGGGTCCTGACCTGTCATTATTGCATCAAGAAGAGAGGGAAAGCAACACAGATGGCATTCAAAAAAAAGCCAAATATGACCGGTGATACTTTCCTTACCTTCTCTGACAGGAATGGTAAACATGACATAAGAAACAGCTTCAAGCAGAAAGTAGATGAGCAAGTCCTAGAGATGCTGACAGGATAAACAGCCTCTCAAACATTTCCAGTACATAAATCTGATGTGTTCATAATTCTGAACAACGATCACATTAACACAGAATAAAGTTTTCCGCCCAGAAGTGTTTGTAATGTAGCTCGTCACCCTCAGATCCCTCCTTCCTACAGGGAAGTCTGAGCCCATCGGCTGTTATCACTGTGATGACCCTGAACAGTTGAGTTAAAACCAGAAGCCTCTGACATCTGTCTTTCATATGCTTCTCTCTTTCCAGTGACCATACAGGAACACTTTAAAGACAAGAACCTAACAGATGGCTCTGGCTGAGGGTTTGGGTTGGTTCTGTATGTTTGTTGTTTTTTGTTTGTTTGTGGTTTGGGTTGGGGTTTTTTGTTTGTTTTGTTGGTTATTTGGTTGGGGTTTTTTAAAGGCGGTGAGACAGCCACACCACCCTGCGTTTTATTGCATTCTTTAGACTAAACAGTCCAACCCCTTCTGCTCGTGCCTTGGTGAGACAGATGTGAGAGCTCCTAGGTACCACAGCACACAGTCTCCCAGGAGACTGACCACATTCTTCACTTCTTCCCCTCCTCCAGAGCTCACCAGCAGAGAGGCAGACCTGACAGAGCTCCTTGCTACAGGGTACTGGGCTGGTCCCAGGAGCCTGGCCATAGACCAGCAGTGCGTCCGTCCTCTCCCTCAGGGCAACAGGAGCCAAGACCCCAGCCCCTTGCCCCTGGGGAAAGCTCTGTCTGCAGAGCATCTGTTTGCACAATGCATCTAGGCTTTGACAAACAAACGTGCGCCAGTTTTGAGTACTTTGGGTGCTGTTACTATCTACATGTAGCTTGCAATAGAACTTCAGGCAGAAGGAGACACCCACAATCCTTAAAGTCAGCATCTCCAGAGTTAATCAGTATAGGGAACCTCTGCAAGATGATATCCTAAAAACAGACCTTTGAAATAAGAATTTTTGTTTGACTTTAGCAATCACTAAACACAGTCAAGTAATTCCAGATTTAAAACAGACTGGATGGGAGTATTAGTGCCTTGCTTTCTCAGGATGGACAAGGGAAGAAAAGGAAAAAGGGAATGCTTGTTCTGACTTACACTTGCTGCATTTTTACCTTACTGAAAAAAGTAATTAAGTCACTGCGTTAAGAACAATCATTACCTGGGTCAGTGAGGACTTCTTTAGCAGCTGCTATATCAATGAATTTTTTCTCTGCTTTCTTCTTCTCTTCTTCACTCTGGAAGTTATCAGGGTGCCACTGGGATGCCAGCTTTCTATAAGCTTTTATGATTTCTTGCTTTCGAGCACTCCTGGATGGATCAAAATTATAGGTAACTTAGAACTTTCTCATTATTCATATGCCACACTAGTGAATCTACAGGTAATTAAGGGCATCAGGAAATTTATGAGGTGCTAGTGAACTTTCTGTGGGTAGCACTGAAGATTTTTTACACAGATGACAGAGGAAGCAGATTGCAACTTTAAACAAAGATTACTCCCTCTTTCCCTCACCACCCATTTACTCCCCTTGGAAAGACGCTACAGCCAGCTACTGTGCAAAACACAGTTCCCATCTCAAGAATTTACTATCAGGTGAGTAACAAAAAGCACCACGAGCAGAGATCAAATTAATTCACAACTGGAAGGATGACCAGTACTAGTTCATAACTTTCAGTTAGTCCTTTCAAATTCCTCCTATCAACCACATTCTCTGCCACAAATTTATTTTGTGTGGTTTTCAGTAATTCTTTCCAGTTTTCATTTCTTCTCCAACTCATTCACCTGACTCTTGATCATCTAGACTAAGAAAGTCTTGCCAGGTGATTTATTTTTCTTCCCCTCAATGCTGTTTTGTCACTCTTTCTCGAGGAACTGTGAACAAATGCTACTTAAGAAACGAACACTGGTAAACTGGTACAGGAGGAAAGTGAAGATAGTAAGATACAGAACAAAAACTAACACTTGACAGAAGAAATTCATCCCTAGATGTACTGGTTTATTAACCAATTTTCATGGCATCTTCTCAGATATGAATATCTCACCTTTTTACTCCTAAGATTTTATAATAATCCCTCTTCTGTGATTGCTTCAGCATCTTCTGGGCACGTTCCAGCCCCTCCCGTATCTGCTGGTCATTTTCACTATTGGCTTGAGCAGTCTCATAGTCTTTAATAGCTTTTATATATAAAAAAAAGTGATTGAAAAAAGATTACACAACTCTTTACAAACTTCAGCTTAAAGAACTCAACCACTTACCAAAACTGAAGCTTTCCTATTATCACATATAAACAGCCAAACTTTTATTTCAACTTGCCATGGGTATTTTTTTCCCCCAAAAAAAGAAAACCTCGGAGTAGAAGAGATTCATTTTCACATAAAAATGAGGTCATTTTCTTTCTTTAGGTTTTCAAAAAGGGAGGAGAAGAGGGGTTTCCAGTGGTAGGCCAGAACACTCTCTGGATGTTACAATAGCCACATGGATGAACAGAATGAGCACCTAGGACTGGGATGGAAGAGAAGTCAAGAAGCAAGTTTCAGCAACTAGTATTTGAAGAGCCCAGTGCACAATGTTAGTGTCACGTTGCTGTTCGACAGAAGGATGCAGAGTCTTTAAATTGATATTCCTCCTTCTCCCACGGTCTGAACTCAGTCAACATGACAGAAAGCCTCTTCCTCTTTAATGACAATAAAGACAGATTTCAGATTATCAGGAAGCTCATACTGTTAGTGAAAGACAATATTTGCTTTTTACACCTCTGCATAATACGCAGACAGTTATAATTTCAGGGTTTTTTTACAAGGTCATGATCCCAGTTTTATTTCAAGAGCTTTCACTCTTGAGGAATGCAGCAAGAGAGGTGCTGTGACGTACTCATAAATTTGTATGAAATTCCAGGTCTACATTTTTATTATTTTGGGGGGTGTGTAAACTATATTGCTTAAGATACCTAGTTTAAATATCCTTTGATATCAAGATTTATGAAGGAAAGCAAGTGTTGAAGTCTTTAATGAGACAGCTCTTCTTTCACTGTCATAATCCTCAAAGTCTCATTTGCAGATCCAAGTCTCCTAGGTTTCTCAAATTAGACAAAGCACTTGCATCAGATTATTTCCAAGCAGATGCTATTTCTCAGCAGGTGTTACATTTGTTTTTCACTGTTTCTGAGCAAGACAGCAGGAGCTGCTAATGAATTTGTATTACCAAGACATCTGATACCACTGCAATCTTGTTTTGGTTATTAAAAAAACCCAAAACAACCACCACAATTCCAAAAAGTATTTCCAGTGTCCCAACAATTTCATATCCTATTACAAACAAAACATCTATTTGACTTTCATGTTAGTGGACACTGTCATTTGCTGCTTGAACATTTTGTCTTCTGCTGATATTTTCAGTAATTTAACCAGTCATTTAAAAAACCCAAACAAAACAAACCACCCAGCCAACAAACAGGAATGTACACTAAGACATGTGCTCAATATATGCTGTCAGAAGTGATAAAAATAATAAGGGGGATTTCATGATGCTGCTTTCCTGCCCCAATAATTTCAATCACCAGCATACTTAAACTGGCTTCATGGAATAATGGGAGACCCCGTCACAATGTCCTGCCAAATGCAGGTCAGGTTGCTCAGCTTCACTGAGCAGATCACCTACAGCACGGAGCACTGCTGGGGGGTTGAGCATTTGCAGTGCCAGTGCTACAGTTCTCTGATTTTAAATTGATTCCCTTATTTAAAGGCTGCAAATATGAAACATATGGGAAGGTATGGTTTTTAGTGGTGCACGGTGGAAGCAGATTCACAGATTCCTGACCATGAGAAGTTTGATATGAAACGGGGAGACTTGTTACTAATTCATGGCAGGTCGAGGGAGTTATTTCATCAGTTCTTGGTCACTATTTCTAAAATCACTAGTGCCTCACAGACCAACACAAGAACCACTACTGCTGCTTAACCAGCCTGCTGTTTCAGAGAACATTCTTCCTTCTTTTCATCCTGTCCCACTACATGAAAGGAACAACCTGTTTCCAGCATCACTTTCATCCTAAATACTTCAGTCAAATCTAATGCTCCTTGTTTCAATCCAAGAGTCTTCATGATCTCTCAAGTAATAACTGTGTTGTCTCTGTAAGCATCTTCGCTTGGCTTTCCCATCTTTCCTGCATGTTTAAAACAGGGTGACCAAGACTGGCCGTTATTTGGTATGCAAAATTAATTTCCTATCAAACACGAGTAACTGCAGGAAACCTGTATCCCTGACAGCTCTGCTAGAGGAATCCTGAACCAGGTATGCTCTTACTGAAATAAGGACCGTTTCCTTTGCGATGTCCTGACCAATTCTGAAACAGCAAGACGGGTTTTTTTAATTCCTTTGACAAAACAGACTCCTGTGCTTACAAGGTATTACACACCTGTCTCTGTAGACAAGCCCTGGATCCCATGCAGTTATAAAATAATTAAAGCAGTTTGACAGGAATCAGAACTCAGCTGTACATACTGAAGTATATCTTGAACATTTAACAGTAATTGCCCTTAAAGTTCTGCATTACAAGTACTTTGCAACTTTCTGTCTTTGAACAGGAAAACAGGTGCCTCTAGCTTGAAATTTTCTTGAAGGAAGAATGCGAATCAGTTTGTCCCTTTAAATACAAGGCTACAGTTTTAATTGCTCTACTGTTCTCTACAGCAGAGAGAAATCAGCCATCATTTTATAGCAGTTGAAAGGATAAGTGAAGACACCTTCAGGCAGTCTAACATTAATGGACTACAATACTGCTTATGGGAGCTCTGCTGGAGGGCAGAGGGTAACCACAACCATCTCACTACTGTCAAGGGCAGAAAAAAGGCAGAGCATATGCTTAACAACAGGGATTTGGAGGAGCACAGTTCCACTGCAGCATGGCTGTCCACTCAGAACCAGGCTAGGCCAAGGCCAGCAGGCACCACCCCAGGAAATAAGCTCTCCCAGATCCCAGGTACATCCTCTCTCTGTTTCCTTATATCCCATAACAGGGAGGCATTTGCTCCAGCACAAGACCAAGCTGGCTTTGTGCATTTATGCCAAAACTTGTTACAAAACCCTTTCCCCCCCACCTCTGATTTGCAAGAATTGCCAGATTCTCTCACTCTAAAGGGACCAAAAATAGATGAGGATTTCATGGAAGATCATGTTGGAAAGATCCAAGTCAAGATTCATCAATTTCAAGAAAACAAACAGATCAATTCTGTCCAACAGTAAGAAGCAAAAGACACATCTAAGAGGACTCGCAGCAGAGCCTGTTTGGCCTGCCCCTCTCTGTAGCCTCCTCTAAGCTGAAGATTCATACACTCGGAGTGGGGGAGGGGAATAATCTTCTTCAGGTTCTCCTTTTGCTGATACTCCTTCCTCTTAAATCAAAAAAGCCTTTGTACAAGCTATAATTTACATAGATTTCTATTAAGTACCTTCAGCTATTTTTAGGCAAGTGGGTGTTTGTTTTTTTTTAATTCACTTGTAAATCTACTTTTCCCAACACCAACTGAGCTTACTTTCACTGTACCCAAGTAGAAAGAAAGATGGGGAAATGTCCAAAGAGGCCTCATCACTGTGAGATCTTCCTGAGCCTTACTTTTATGTTGATGCTGTGGTTCTAAACAATCACAAGATAGAAAAATATGACCCTAAAGAAAACCCCAAAGAACCAAGAAGGACAAATTTTCCTCAAACTTTGGTTTTGTTTTTTTTAGGGAAATCCCTTTGTATATATATCATCAGCTCTCTGAAATGCTGTTGTCTTCCACCCTTTTTCTTATAAGAAGGTCCACCAGCCTTAGCAAAGAGGGACTAGGACTAGGTCACTTCAGAGGTACAAAGTCTATGATCTGATTAAGAGGACTGCCTGAAACCACACCAATCCACTTTATACTCTCTTCATATGAGTCAAGGAGGCCTAAAAAAAGAACAAACCAGGTATCTTATTTTTGAAGTGAACTTCAAGAGGTGAGTAATATCATCTCTCAGTGATTAATTTCTCAAAGACAAAAAAAATCTGAGCATGCTATTAATAAGAACAGCTGCCTCATGAATGTTTAAAACAAAAAGATTTTTTTTTTGTTCTGTTGTAAAGGAAAAATTCAGTACCAGAATACAGAAAAGGAAAATTGTTCCATAAGTACTAAAATTAATGGAACTAATTTTCTGCAGATTTAAAGCCTGCAAGTCCTTTACCCTGTCACATTTGTCTGAAACAGCCCAATACTTCAAAACCAGCTGCATGTCTTATCACTGGGGTGGAACAGACAGATAGTCCAAACTTCCTTCTCAAGACTGGTTTCTTGTGGAAATGAGAAAATGAGATTCACTGAGTAAAATTTTGAAGATTTTTTTTTTTTTAATAGCACATTAGCTCTTAGTACTCTTAAGGAAGCTAGGTAACAACATAATGGTGTGCTCAGAGATACCCATTACCCAGTCCCTACTTCCCAAGGCTGTAGATGGAACCATGTAACAGCATACATTTTATGGAAACCCTGTACAGAAAATGCAGCCCCAAGAGTAGAATCAGTTTACTGGTTTTAGCAGCACTACAGAGATCCATGGAGGTGAAGCAATGGCCATTATCTTCCTCTGCCCTCAACATGTGCATTGCTTCATATTGCCAAGTAAAGACATGAAAATGGAGTTCCTAAAATGGATTTACATCACCGTAACTGGAATTACCTTTTAGCTCTAAAAGCAATTGTCTGACATTGCTGATTATAGAAAATGTGGTTAGGTAAGTTGAGTAAGCTCCACGGTCTCATTAAACATCCTGAGCATAGCCCACTGTTGTAAAGATGACTTCGCTGTAGATAAAACAAGCACATTCTACTTATACCAATCAAGACAAAATTATCAGCAGATATTTTAGAAAATCTGCAACTACCAGTGCTGATTGGGGATAACAACATAGTGTAGAATCAAAGTGCACGTGAAAATAAAAAGTTTTTAAAACACTGACTGCATCTTAAATGCCCACAAAAAAAAGTATGTGCAAGCTGCATAAGACTGTACCTTCTTCATACAGGTCTTCTAACAAGTAAGCTTCTGCTCTGTCTTTCAGGGCATTCACATTGGTTGGTTCCAGTTGCAGAACTTCTGTACAAACTTTTATGGCTTCTGTAGCCTGCTGATTCTGGAGAGGAGAAAGCAAAAAGCAAATTCATGTAGCTGTGGGTTTGTGTGGATGCTGAAAAGTTCCTAGCAGAGGGATTTTCTCAGGTTCTCACAATATTTGGTGACAATCCTGCCTTTCTCACGCATGTTATGAATAACAGTAGGACATTTTTTGTAAGCTAGACTAACACATGGAGTTTTGCTAAGTTCTGTTTATGGTACATTGGAAAAATATTTTGAAATGGGTGCTGAAGGACTTTAGCCAATCACCCTAGGAGATGGGTGATCACTGACCAGTTGCCCTATGGGGCTAGGGTATATAAAACAGGGTTATAAATTAATAAAGTGGCTTCTTTTGCCTGCTCTTGCTGAATTTATGTGTTGCTGAATCTCTTCGCTCCCGGTATAAACAGTGACAGGTTTGGTTTTGGTTTTTTTTAGGGTGTGGTGTTGTTTGTTTTTAAAGAAATTTAGAGAGACATAAGCAGAATTACCTTTGACAAACAGTGGCAGATCCTTTCTTTGGCACGAGTAGCATAAACCGGGACTTCTGGTTCAGTTTTTGTTACGGAATCGTATTTATTGATAGCATCTTCATACCTGTTTACATCATAAACATAAGCATAATATCATGAAAAGTTATAACTAATTTACAGATGTTAAAATTTAAAAATTCATAGGACTTCCACATCTTTCTAATGATGTACCTTGACTTTAATAGTCTTAAAGGTGTGGTGTGAGACAAGAGTATGAAGAAAACTTGCAGCCACTTCAAGAATTACATCCTCATTCCCTTTTTTGTGCTATGAGACAGAAGAGCAGGAAGCCACTATGCCTGGCAGGCTTTTGCAGAAAATAACAACTACCATCCCTCACTGTGCACAGCCAACAGTCTCTAGATTTGCCTCTTGTCCAACGTGCCACTCCGCACTTGGAAAAAAAGCATCTTCCTTTCTGATATCCAAGATGGACTAAGTCTGGAGCCTTGCTGTAAGCAATGTACTCTTTGCATTTCTTGGTACAAAAAACCCAAACCAACAGAGTTCTTCATGCCAGATTGAACTGGGCAATTGTTTTCTCCCTTCCTTCTTCTCCACAAGTCACACAGTCAAATCTATTTTTGCTGAGAAGGTTTCAAAGATGCTAAAGGTCCATGGTTTGAGTAAGAAATGGGTTAGAACATTTGCCTAAAAATGCAAGTGTGTGACTGAAGCCATGGTTTGCTACAGGCTAGGAGAAATCCAAGCTCTCCAAAGACTCCCTGAAAATGTGCTGATACTGGAGTAAACAGAAGACTGAAGTTAAGAGAGTCTAAATGGACTGCTGGCTTAATAAAATTGTCTTCAGTTGTGCCGATTCACATTCCTGGTGTAGTTAATTTTAAAAAGCCACCCTGACAATGTTTCATCAGCTGCTGGGGGTCCTTACAGTTGGACATCATGTGCTTGGGAACACAAAGCCAAAATAAAGCAAGTAGAAGGATACAGGGGTGTTGTTTATCATCTCCCAAGATGCATAAAAGAAGCCCATGAGTCAGATCCACTTTTGCTATCAAGGCACTGCAGAATTACTAGGTGGCCTTAGTCTAAAGATGTGGTTCTTTAATCACAGAATAGCTGAGGTCATCTGGCCCAACCCCTCTGCTCAAGCAGGGCCACCTAAAGTATATTGTCAAGGATCATCTACAGGCAGACTGTGAGTATCTCACAAGTGGGGAGACTCCACAATCTCTCTGGGCAGCCCACACCAGTGGAACCAAGGGGGTGGTGGGAAGCATTTCCTTACATTCCATTTCAAGGAATTTCCTGTTTCAGCTTGTGCCCACTGCCTCTGGTCCTGTCACTGCGCACCACGGAAAGGAGCCTGGCTCCAGCAACTTCGCATCCTCCCTTCAGGTATTTATCTACATAGATGAGAGCATCCTGTTGCAGAGAAGGCTCAGAGGGAACAGTCCCAGATTAATTCAGCCCTCCCTCACACCAGAGAGATGTTCCAGTCCCTCCATCACCTTACTGGCACTTTGCTGGACTTTCTCCTTCAGTAGCTTCTTGTACTGGGGAGCCCAGCACTCCAGGTGTGAGTAATAACATATGAGAGCTGACAAATATTATCCTTATCTTGGTCTTATTGCCTGCTCCACAAAGAAGTATGCAAAGAGGAGACATCAGAAGGAATTAGAATAGGATTGTCACTGTGTGAGTCAATATTTATTTCAATTGTAATTTGAGAGCTGTGCTCAGTTATCCACTTAAACTGACAGATGCAAAAATCATCACTTAATCAACTTCTCAATCAATAGCAAGCTGGTGCTTAAGTAGTGATTTTTTTCTTTCCTTTCCTTTTTTTTTTCTCTTTAATATAGCAGTGAACACTTACCTGCCTTCTCTGATGAATTCCTCTGCTGACTCAATCTGCTTATTGAGTTTCTTTACTTTCTTATAGAGAGAGAAGCATTGTTTATGGTCTTGGTCCAGTTTCAGACACTCACGGACTTCACTTTTCACAGAGAATCGGAGAGGAAAAAGAAGAAAAAAAAAACAAACCACAAAATAGAAAGACATGACTACACAGTATGAAATTCAACCTAGAGACATCTATAAGCTGTCGAGAACAACAGTTGACTTCCTTACATAATCTAGATTCATTTTTGAATTAAGGGAGAAAGTGAGAAGAAAAAACCCTGTCTTCCAAAACACAAAGAATATTGGTCTGGTTTTGGTTTAAATTTTCTTCTATTGCCAAAAATGCAGAGATTGAGTAGCATTACATTAATAACTGAATACATAGAAGAAAAATATATCCTGGGAAAGGAATTCTATTCAGCAGTTACCAAATACATCAGATTGTCTTTTTCCTGTATATCAAACTGAGCTGTATAATAAGAGCTATGCAGAAGGATATTTTATGCTGCCTGAAACAGCTTGGCGAAGACCCAAATGACCTCTTGATGAAATCTCAGCCAAGCCTGAGCCTGACTTTTCACTGTGAAGACTGTTCAGACTCTGATTAGGGCAGATATCTCTTAAAATAGTCAAAAGTCCTTAAAAATACCCTCCAGAATGCAATCATATGAAGGAATAAAAGTTTTGTATCATAGAGGCATCATAGCACAAGGAAGGTGCTATTTTCAGAAAGAGATCACAAAATCTTATTTTATTCCTAAGCACAGGCAAAAACATCTATGATTTGAACGTTTTTAAGCCTGTAGAGGTAAGAGGAAGGAGTTAAAGGAAGGACAAGATTAATCACCCAGCAAGTCCAAGAGCTATAGAACTATGTATATATGTATCTTTTGATAACAAAAATATAAAGAAGTCCTAGTGAATAACAAAGAAGAGAGGCTTATCCCTTCATTCTGATACCATTCTGTTCTTCAACAGCTCTCTCAATTCTACTTACAAAAATCTTAAGATTTGATTATTAAAAGAGGCAGTTCATGTGTGGATTTCACAGAGAAACAAGCCACCTATTCTTGAAATCACTAAGCTAAGTGATGGCCAGCTACCAAAGGCCACCACAGAAGTGATCTACGGGTTCCAGAGATTAAATATACTCTGGAAAGGGCATCCCTAATGCAAACCCATCAGATCCTGGGTGTTTACTTTTGCCCAGCCATAACGTGAATTTTTGCAACTACAATCACATGCAGTTTCCATCCACAAGCCAAATGAAACTCAGGATTTTTCAGTTACCTTCATCTCTTACTGAAGAGATTCTCTGCCAGAAACTATACTGAAAGGAGTCTGGAGATGAAGGTAGTGCATCTGGGATGATGAGATGCACAGAAACCACTTGTTTGTCAAAAGAAGGGCTTTATTACCTGCCCAGCTCAGGACAAGAGTATGCCCAGATTGGGCAAGGGCAGTTATCTGCAGGGAATAACACCTTAAATTTAATGGAATATTAATAAAAGGGTAGGGTGTTATCTATCAATAAATCATCCAAAACACTGGACACTGTCTGTGAGAATGAACAGCTCTGGATCCTCAGCTCTTCACACCTCGATGTTACTTTATTCTTAGGATTGTAAATTTTTGCTTCCACTCCTGAAAATAAAAATCTAGCCCTAAAACATAATGCATTTTTTTGTTTTGCCCTGTAAACTCAATTTGATTGGAGGTTCAAGGTTAAAAAAAGGCTCCATGAAAGCAAGTTTAGAGAAGCACTTTCTTCTAGAATGGAGAAATACAATAAAGATGGTAAATGTAAGCAACTCTTAGGGATCTGCACTATGGCTTCTAATTAAGCAGACCAGAGTCCAGTAACCATCAATAGTTGGTCTGCCAAGAATAAACATGGTGTCTTCACTGTCAGCTCTTAGCTTCTGGAAAGGAGCTTCCTTTTATCAGATCCAGACCAGAGTTGCTACTCTGTCCAAAAAAGAGACAACGCAGACATTTCATGGTTTATCGTGACCTATATCATCACATTTTCTGTCTCAATTATAATGATTACAGCAAGCAGCAAAATTACCTGAGTGATAATTCATGGTCTCCCAGCTGATAATATATTTTGCTGATTTTATAGAAGGCTTCAGTGTTATCATTCTTTAATTTGGCAGCAGCTTTCAAGTCACTAATGGCCTTGCTTGGTTCCCCTTCCTTTATATAACACTCAGCTCGAAGTTCCCGTAGCTCTGCATCCCAAACACAAACCTTGAGAAATCAAAATTAAAGCTTGGTTTTGGTCCACAATACTTCACTTCTTTTCCTCCCCAACAAAGGAAAAAATCCCATTTAATTTCACTTTGCCAACTGCAATGGCATAAGGTTCAAGCTGCATGCAGAGCACATGAAATTAGCATCTCTGCTTCCTGGTGGATGCTGTGATGCACCTGCCCAAATAGAACACAAAGGCCTGAAAAATTTGTAAATGATTCAATGAGCTCATGCAGGGAGGTGAATTAAATCTACTGGCACTGCTTAAACTGGGACAGTCTGTTGAGCCTCCAGGGAAGGATATCAGAATCATAAATTATTGTATCTTCCCAAAAGAATAGGTGTAATGAAGAGCAAGCACCAAGCTGTCAGTTGTCCTCTAGGAAGAAGCCTGTGGTTAAGATTCAGCTACGCAAGAGTTGACCTTAGTATCCAGATTTTAAAGCTGTATACAAAAGTAACAATATCAGAGTGTTTCAACAACAAATACGTTAATAGGAATTGCCCATTATAATTCGTTTTAGAGAATTTATTTTGGGTCTTATGATTTGTTTGTAAACCACCATTTTAGAGAGCAAAGCTTTTCTGCTTTTCCACATTCCCTCCCTGCTAACAAACTCCCACACTTGGGCAGTCTCTTCACCAAAAACTGGAACACTGTAGATTCAAAGTCAAAAGTGTTAATTTGTCTGTGAAGAGTCTTTTAATGTGTATTTCTATATGACACAAAAAATGTCCGTGATTGAATTATTTGCACGTGTATTAATCAGACTGCCTATACTGATTAAGGTTCAGCAAATACAGGTGTCTATGGAACAAGCTGAAAATCCAGATAACTATGTACACTTTTAACTTCCTTGGGGTTTTTTTTGATCTTTTGCTACTTTATTTTCTCAAGACAAAAATTGCCTACATATAGGTAGCGAAAAAAAATCTAGATGAAAAAGCCTACACCTCCTACATTTGGCAAAGTTTCGCTAGTTTGGGAGCAACTTTTTTCCCAGCTTCCCAAGAACACTAAACAGTGGAAAAATGGGAAAATATAAATCAAGAAAGTTATCCATAATAGAAGTTTGGCTGAAGATGTATCTTTAACCTGAATTACAAGCTATTGTTTTGCCTTTTTCGCAGCTAGTGCTCAGCATTCTTCACTCTTCAACTTCATTACGGACTCACGGTGCTCAGCAAAACTGAGCCAATTACACCCAGTGTTTTCACATCAGCAAAGAAGTTATTAAACAAAAATACACAGATGTGAGACAGGAGCTCTTACTTCCCTTTCACAGTACCATTTTACTTAACACTTACTGCCAAGATTTCATCAAGAAGAGAAATAGCAGCTTCGTAATCCTCTCTCTGGTAGGCAGCTAATGCTTGTGAATGCAGGCGCTGTAGCTCATCAGATTTTGTCAGCTGAGTCTGGGCTTCTTTTTCCTCATTATTGCTAGGATTGGACTTGAGCTGCAAATGTTAACAAGGAGAGAGCCTGAAATGCCTGTTCAAGGATGGCTTTTTTCCCCCATTAATAATCATAGCATGGAGAACTGACTAAAGCTGCAAATAAAGCTAAATTGGTTTTGAAATTCCACTGGAGGTGTTTTCAACTTCAACCTTTAGAGGAGGGAGAAAAAAAGCAGCAAAACACAACATTTTTGGCTTTAAACAAGTTATCAGAAGTCAGAGAAATTTAACTCCTCCCCCACCATACTTGATCATTTACCACTAGAAGCCTCATACACAAACATCATTGTCCCCCCCAACACCTACTGGAAGTCATGAAGTCATGGACCTCTCAATTGTAGCCTAGTTAATTCATCTCTCTGCAGACACTGGATCAAACACTGGATTCCTTAGCACCACTAGAAAGTACATCCACATGGCATAATCATGTATCTCACTTTAAGCACGACACCTATTTATGAATTCACGACAGAAACAAATGCAACATGTCACGGACAGCATTACCGCAAAGTTGTTTCATATAATTTCCCCAGAAAGACTAAGAACAGCAGCAAGTTAAAATGCTACAGAGGGAGGAAAGGCTCAACTGGGATCAGCTGGCAATTTATGCACCTAGCTTTGTATGTAGTTTCAAAGAAGTCTAAAGTTTAGTCTACAAAGACTATAATTTCTCAAACCCCTCTCTCTGAGCAAGTAGAGGGGTTATATTGTCCTTGCCTTTATTTGTTTAGGGAGCTTGGTATTTTTAAAGAAAATAAAATTAAAAAAAAACATCTCACAGGTAACTCTACTACTACCCAGGAAGACAAATGTGTGCCAGGAAGTGATCTCTAAGATTAGTGTGATTGGAATAAGGCACTGCCTGCACACTTGCTGATAGAACAACTCCCCAAGTTTTAAAAGAGACAGACCAGCAGGACTTGAGGTTTCTGTTTGTTTATTCTCATTTTGGTTGGTTGGTTTAAAATCAAAACTTGCATTAGCTTGCACTTTATACACAGAACATTGACTACAGTTACAGAGTCCTCAAAGTCATCCAGGACTTTTTCTTTCCTCCTTTACCTCAAAGTGTCCTTCCTCTTTTCTCACCAGTAAGTTCTTCAAACACTCATATTTTGTGCTTAAGTCTCTAATGTAATTTAACATCAACCCTCAGAAGTCCTTTAACAAAATTTCCCCTGGTTCCGATGCTTAAGTATATGAAAGGAAAAAGCCTAAATGCAACATCAAAAGCAGGCACAGGTCCCACACCTCTGTCTTAGTTTCTTCATTTTAAGTCTTTTTGAACCTTAAGCAGTTGTTTCATTTTACTCTGCCAAAAATCAAGTTGTACTTAGACCTGAAAACTCTCCTTTATCCCCTACAATGTCTTTCAGCAAAAGGAGAGGAACATGATCAAAGAGGTTTTTTTCTTCGTACGCTGACTCCCAATATAAATCCCAAAAAGCTTTTCTTCTCTTTAGAAGAATCCCAAAATCCACCCAAATCTGGAGTTTGTAGTAGAGACAAATTTCTGCACTTCTAATATTAAAAGTTCCAAGTCTCAAAAGATCTCTGAAGTTCTGAACTCTTCAGTTCCAACTGACTTGTTTAATTTCTCCCTCAATTTCTCAGAGTTTTCCTCTCTCAAAAATTAAGAGGTTTTGCTATGGACGAGCTTTACATTTCCATTTAAACGTAGCTCACGGTAACCCTGCACTCCAGACACATGGTTATGTTTCTCGTAATTTATTTGGAGCAAAATGTCAGTGGAGTATGAAAAGCGATGTTACAATCATACAGACAAGTCCAACAGTAATAAAGGCCATTTAAGTGCACCATCCTAGATAATTTTAGGTAGTAAAAATTGCCCAGTTACCAAAGAAAGGGAAACTTTTCAAGCTGTCATTCAAACCAAAGCCATCATGTGTATCACGAAAACATACACTCAGAAGCTCTTAAGTAATTAGTGTTTTGCTATGATGTTTTAATTGGTAATATTAACTAAAGCAAAAAGAAGCGTGATCATTCTGCTCCCAGTGAAGAAGCTGGAAATGTGATGCAGTTGTTTGATACTTTCATTCTGGCTTACTTCCTTCCCCCCCCCCCCCCCCCCATTTTGTCCTGTAATCAGAGGACTGTCACATCACTATGACCAGTGAATCACAATTATTTCTCCTTTTCCTGTGGAGCAATAAGCTTGAGTGACAACTCAAAACAATTGCTTACACTTGTCCAGCAGATCAAGGGAGGTTCTCCTCCTGCTCTTCTCTGCTCTAGTGAGACCACATGTGGGGTATTGTGTCCAGTTCTGGTCTCCTCAGTTCAAGAGGGACAGGGGAATATTAGAGAGAGTCTAATGGAGAGCTACAAAGATGATGAAGGGACTGGAACATCTCTCTGATGAGGAAACGCCAAGAGACCTGAGGCTGTTTAGCCTGGAACAGAGAAGACTAAGAGGGGATTTTATGAATGTTTACAGATATCTGAAGGGTGGGTGTCAAGTAGAAGGTGCCAGTCTCTTTTCAGTTGTGCCCTGTAATAAGATGAGAGGTAATGGTCGCAAGCTGAAACACAGGAAGTTCCACCTCAACATGAAGAAAAACTTCTTCACTGTGAGAGTGACAGAGCCTGGAACAGGGTGCCCAGAGAGGTCGTGGAGTCTCCTTCTCTGGAGATTTCAAGACCATCCTGGATCTGTTCCTGTGTGGCCCAGCATTTTCTTGGCATCTAGAAAGTGTTTATATCATTTCTATTCCAAGCAGGCAACCTTGGAACGGCTGCCTTGGCATTTACGGTCAAATATCAAGTATTTAAGCTTTCTGATCAGAATAGGATTTTAAGAAGCTAAACAATTTGTGATAGTTTTCAAAAAGCAACATAACCTGCCCCCCAAACCTGTCATACTTCACATTATTTCACAAGTCCATCGATATGGCCTTTGTAACCATACAGAGAACTTATACCAGCCACACACAAGGCTACATGAAAAAAACAATGCAGCACTGTCAGAGACGGTGACAAGGGCATTGTAGTGTATGCCTCAGCATTGCTGTATCAGTGTAAACAGACTGCAAACTACAACCTGGACGACGGCTTGTCCGAGGTGGTGACAAAGAAACCTGGCTCTACCAGGGGGGACAGGCTCCAAACCACGAACAGGACCACAGCTTGTCAGCAATGGTGGAAATCAGTGTGGAAAGCTGCAACAGCACCCCTCCGCATGAGCCCAGACCCAGGGCCTGGAAGACCGAGGGGTTTGGAGACCCCTGAAACCCCCAAGGCCCCTCAGAGACAGTGCTGGGCATGCGTGCCACTGCCAGGTGGTAGGTGCGGATAAGCAGGACAGTCCCCGATAAAAGAGTAGGAGCCACGAACATCAAACGGAACGTTCTCCCACCGGGCCTGAAAGCACATCGGACTGCCGGGACACCGCAGTTCCTTGGTGGTAGCTATCGCAACTGACTCTTACCTTCCTTCCTTTCCTTTCTCTCTTTCTCTCTCTGCTTTGTGAACTTTTGTCGGGCAGATAAAGCCACTCAGCACTTTGACTCCGTTTTGAGTCTTAATTCTGTTCCCGAGAATATGAACAAAATCTCGCTCTGGTTTATGACCAGCACGCGACATCATTAATTGGCATCACAGACAGGATACTCGGAGAAACAGAAAAGTGCCCAGGTGCTTTATAAGAGACTCTTGTGAGTCTGTGAGTGAGACGTACATTGGTACGAAGCGAGTGCGGAGTCTGGATCCGCGGTTCTGTTTGTCCATGAGGAAAACAGCTGGAGAAGGACGAAGCGACAGAATTGAGTGAGAGACGAGTCTCAAGAAAATTTTAAGGTGTGACCTCCTGAGAGTGAATGGGGTAATATTGATAGAGAATTTATTGTGTGTCCCTCTCAGGACGAAATAACCCCCTTTGTTGAATTGAGTGCCTGTACACATAGAGATGTTTATGATCCTTTCCCCATGAATTCGTTGAATAGGGATTTAGATAAACTGAATGACCTTTTGGGAATATATCAGGCCCACCCGTCTCCCCAGGGGCGGGAATGGGCAAAAGATCGCTGGTTCCAACCACAGAGTATGGTGGACAGGATAACGGTATTGCAGAAGAAGGCTAAAGTTAAGCCTGGGAAGGGAAAATCCATAATTTGTGCATTTGGGAGTGAGTTTGTCAGCAGCTGTGGAAGAAAGGAGACAGTAGTTGTGTGAAAGGGATGCTGTCACAGACTCCCTGAAGCTAGCAGTTAAATCACTACAAGAGCAGTTAGCAGAGACCAAACAAACGTTAGAGGAAGAAAAAAACCAAAATGTCTTGTTAAAGGGAGCACTGAAAGAAGAACTGTGGAAGGAGAGTGATTCGTTTGCAGAGGTAGAGGTGAAGTTGCAAGAGAGAGGAATTAGGCAAATCTATCCTCAGGAGGATTTGCAGAAAGCAAAAGAGACAGCAGAAAATCCTCCTCATGTGTATCCCCTGGTTAAGACGGAGTATTTGTATGAGGCAGATGATGATCGTCCCCAAGTTGTTACTAAAGAGGTTCCGTATACAGTGACTGAGTTAGCAAAATTGAAGGAGGATTTTGCAAGGACTTCAAAGGAATCTGAAACAGAGTATGTCTGGAGAGTGTCGTTGTCAGGGGGAGATGGAATCTTGTTGTCAGAGAAGGAAGCAGAAGGATATTGGGGACCGGGTGTGTTTCTAACTACTGGCAATCATCGTGCCCCATGGTCTCTGATGCAGAGGGCAGCATACTGGGCTGGGGGACTGAACCCTTTGGAGAGGGGAGACCCCCTGGCTATAACAGGTACTGGGGATCAACTGGTAGAGAGTGTGCAAAAGGCAGCTTGTTTGCAGATGATGTATGAGAAGGAGCTTAAACCTAACCAGGGATCCCAAATGATGTTGCCTGTGGACCCTGAACGGATGACCCCCTAATCCAAGGGCTCCCTGATTCTCTAAAACCCATCATGATCCAGATACAGGGGAAGATACAAAATACCCCTGTAGCAGACAGAATTACAGCCGCTTTAGAAGGAACAGTAAGTCCTGATCACTGGAGGTCAGGCAGGAAATTGTGGTTGTGGGGGGAAGTAGCGCAAGAGCTGAAACTCTGGGAGGAAATATGGCCCTGGGGTGGAAGCTGGCAGAGACCCGAAACCAGGGCTGTACGGGCAGCAGGAAAAGGTGATGAATGGTCTGCACTGGTCAAAAGGAGTCAGGATCTGAAACTAATCCGTCGTAATGATCCTGCCAGAGGGACTCCCCTAAGTCGCCAAGGATGGTGGCATCTGGGACTCCAGAGGGGTATTCCCTGAGATCTAATGGATGGGCTTCCAACCCAGAAACTGGAAAAACTTGTGCAAAGACAGTTGGAGTGAAAAGTTAATTCTGAATCACAAAAAGATAATTTTGAACCAGCTGCTAGTGCCCCACCCTTGATAGACCTCTGGGGAAAAGCAGCAGATAAGAAGGTGTCAGAAAACTAGACCCTCCGTTCCCCAGAGGTGAGGTGGGGAATGGAGGGTGGATATTTATAAAACAACTCACCTTAAATGGGAGAGGGGATTTATTGATTACAGTGGCTGTAGAACCATGGAAAAAAACAGTAGCCTTTTAAATTGATACAGGGGCACAAATTACTGCACTAATGCAGGCTGAGGCAGAGCAGTGTGGAATTTCGGTTTCACCTAAAAGTCTAACTATCTTAAATGCATTGGGAAAAACTCAATTGGTACCTTTAGCCCTGGTAACATTATGGTTGCCTGGGGACGAAGACCCCAGCTAACACCAAGGTTGCAGTGGGTCCTTTCCCTACAAATGTATTGAAGGGCAGACAGTGGCATGATACACAGGGAAATTCCTGGTGCTTTGGCACTCCCCAGATCAGGACTATTACTGGAATGCCCTGGACAGAAGTGTGCCTGCTGCAACCAGCACCTGCCCTTCCCCCGTCTAAGATTACTAATGTGAAACCGTACCCACTGCCATTAGGTGCCCGAGAAGGAACAGCCCCTGTAATTGAGGACCTTAAACAACGGGAAATCTTAATATTCGCTCACTCTCCGTACAATTCCCCAGTGTGGCCAATACGGAAACCACGGGAAGTGGTGGCTAACCATAGATTACCGCCGACTCAATGCTAATACTGGTCCCTTGACGGCGGTGGTGCCTAATTTATCTGAGCTGATTTCACTTATTCAGGAACCAGCTCATATGGTGATGGCCACAATTGATGTGAAAGATACGTTTTTCATGGTTCCCCTGCAGGAGGCAGACCGTGATCGTTTTGCCTTCACATGGGAGGGGCAGCAGTATACCTTCACTCGCCTCCCTCAGGGCTATAAACATTCTCATAGCACATCATGCTTTGGCACAAGAATTAGCCCAAATCTCCCTGGAACCAGGAGTTAAAGTTTACCAATATATAGATGATGATCAAATTATTTCAGTACGGGAGATACAGGAAAAGATTATACAGCACTTAGAGTCTCTGGGGTTGCAGATACCTGAGGAAAAAAATACAAATTGCTGCGAATGAGGTGAAATTTTTAGGGATCTGGTGCAAAGGAGGATCAGTCTGTATTCCTCAGGATGCCCTCTCAGCACTAGATCAGATAAAGATACCAGAAAATAAAAAGGAGCTGCAGCATGCTTTGGGATTATTGGTCTTCTGGAGAAAACATATCCCGGACTTTGCAAGAATTGCATGGCCCTTATATGACCTACTGTGAAAAGGAGCAATTTGGGAATGGACTCAGGTCCATGATGAAGCATTACAGCTTTTGGTATTTGAAGCAAGCACCCACCAGGCTTTGAGCCCTATCCACCCCACTGACCCTGTCCATATTGAATGGGGGTTTGCAAGCTCGGGGTTGTCAATTCATTTCTGGCAGAAGGGGCCAGAAGGACCCATCCACCCGATTGGATTCTACTCCAGAAGCTTTAAGGATGCTGAGAAACATTACTCCAGCTGGGAGAAGGGGCTATTTATAGTGAGTTTAGCTTTTAGAGAAGCAGAGGGAACTATATGCCAACAACCTATAATTTTAAGAGGACCTTTTAAAGTAACTAAACTTATGTTGGCTGGAACTCCCCCGCCTGATGGAGTAGCCCAAAGAGATACTGTGAGGAAGTGGTATGCTAAGATCGAACATTATTGTAGTGTTTTTACAGTTACTGAAGGCACCCCCAAGGCGTTAAACATCCAGGAAGAGATAACAAACCTGCAGGAGGAGGATGCTCCCCTCCCTTCTGTTATCAAAACGGCCCTGCCTTTCTCAGAGGAGCTGCAGAACGTGTGGTTCACAGACACTTTATCTGGCAGGCAGATAAAGCCACTTGGCACTTTGACTCCGTTTTGAGTCTTAATTCTGTTCCCGAGAATATGAACAAAATCTGGCTCTGGTTTACGACCAGCACGCGACAAGCACTACTTCAGGAAAAAAAAAAAAAAATTGTGAGTACGAGGCCACTGATACAGCCAAGCTGGTACATCACCAGTGATAACAAACTGAAGTGCAGACCGCTGTTAAACTACACACACGAATCACTTAGATTTTGAGTGTTGAAAGCTGCTACTCTGAAGACACCTTGTTTGTGCCAGTCTGGATTAGTAAGTGTATTTGTATTTCAATGTGTTGCACCTACGTGTATGTTACAATGATGCTTTATGGACCAGCAATATGCTTTTTAGTAACAAAGCTTTACAAGAGGTCTGTTACCATGCTAAAAAATGGATTCCCAAACACAGAATATTGTTACAGGACACAGAACTGGAAGTGTTGAACACGGAGTAAGTACCTCTGGCCTGTTAAGTGTATTACGAACTCTTGGCGTCAAAATTTTTTTTTTTTTTTTTTTTTTTTTTTTTAGAAGCATAGGGAAGAGTTACAAAACATGGCTCAGCTAATTCAATAGCTTACCAAGACCTGTCCTGCCTTACAGTTACACAGTCCTACGTCCTCCCTTGCAATGGTCCATTAACAATACTGGAAAAAGTTGGGCATTTAGTACAGGAATTCTAATGAAGAACAGTTACAACCACCTTCAGGAAAAAAAAGCCGACAACTCAAAATCAGTTGGGGGGCAGATTAAAGATAGACAGGAAATTCACCTGCACCATTTGAGTATCTTAGTATTATAAACAGACATTATCAACAAGAAAAACTCTCCAAAATTAAAATATTGTTAGAAAACCCAAAATATTATAGACACACTGTTTCTATACCTTGCTTAGAGTGGTCCAGCACTTCTAATGCAGGCATAGATCTACAGATTCCAAAGGAGGTTTATTTCCTCGTTCTGCACATTGGTAAATACACAGACGATGAAAAGAATACACAGAAAATGTAAATTGGGCTTGTGAGAAACATTCCAATGGTAACCAAAGGAACCTCCATGGTTTATGTTATCTAAGATGAAAAGATCCACATGCTCAAGAACAGCACACAAAGGAAAGTCCTGCACTGGCAGAGCAATATATTAAGTAACATAGCCATGATGTTACATAGTTTAAAAAAATTTTTAAAAAAAGGCAAGAAAATATTTAAATATCTTTTATTTTTTCACACAGAATGCTACAGATGATCACAGTACCACAGAGGAATGCATCTGGAAACAATCTAATGTTACTTTGATCTGGTTATGAGAGCTTCAAATACCCAACCCAAAGATTGCCTAGTCCCAAATCAGGTTAACTTACAGTGCTGCAAGATGGTCTCTTCCGCCTACACCCAAAATAATATTGTTACACATACCAACCAAACACAGAAAACTGTTGTCCAGTGCGTTTTGCAACAGACTGGGGCTTCTCTAGATTAGAAAACAACTTGCAGATGTACAGTGCTCAGTCACTTGGTCTTGGCTGACATCTAGTGGAGCTGGAAGCACTTTACCTCCAGTTTCCAGCTTTAAAGTGTTTATGCATCCAAGGGAGAGAGAACTGCATATTTAGGGCATCTGAATTTACAGTATTTATTGCCAGAAACTGCAACTGTGAAACTTGCAGTCCAAAAATAAAAATATGAAGAGAATTTGAAAAAAAAAAAAAAACACAACTTGGTCCCTTCCACACTTTCAAATAGACCAGGCAGAACCTGTGTTCTAATTTTGTGCCTTCTACAGAATTCAGCAACTCAAATGCTTGCCATTATCCCCAGGACAAAAGCAGGGTCACAGACAGTATTAGAAGGCATGTAAAAGGGTTGCCAAGACTTGCATTGCTTCTGTCATTTTTTCGTAAGTCCTTCCATCAACCAAAGTATAGCAATATTTCTTTTATTTTCACTAAAAATCACATGCTTAAAGATAAAATAAATATTCTGGGGCTTTCATGAATTGAGGCCTTAAACATGAGTGTTGATGTACCCACAGATCTATCCTGGTGACTTCTATTATTCCACAGCTACTATCCAAAACAAAAGGAATTTGATACTAAAGGACGTGAATACTCAACCAAAGCTGGAGCAGAGAAATAAATACTATTCATATACTGTGAGCAATGACTTTCTGAAGTCACCAAAGGATTTCTGTTTAATCCCTGTTCCATCCTGGGTACTCTGAACACAAGAACAACACCTCTCTGCTGATAACTGTTGAAATTTTTATTACCCTCTAGGTCCTAGATTTCCAACCTGGTAGCTGAGTTGCAAAGGAAAAAGTTGAAGAGCTTGTAAAGATTGAGTTGTGGTTCTGTGTCATTACACAGAAAAAACAAACAAAAAATACAAACAAACAGAACAAAAACCACAAAAACAAAACAAACCAAAAACGAACAAAAAACCCCAAAACAACACCAAAACCAAACCAGCAACAACCTGGCCCATGTAATGAACTCGAGTAGCCTTCTCCCAAAGGAGAGGTCTCTAGAAATGCAGCCAGCCAGTGTTAATATGCCATAGGAGGCAGAAATATCCAAACAGTGACACTGCTTTGTTTAGCAACCACCTAACTTTAAAGAGGTTTAGGGTGCTTGTGAAACTTTTCCCCATATACTATAAAACTGTTTAGAAAGAATTTAAGGGAATGAAGGTTTTTTTATTTAGAACCAATATGGTATCTTTGTAAGTCTGCTTCTGAGAAGGAACTCTTGTTTCACATTAGATTTAAAACCCGACTGAAGGCTGAAACTATGTGGCTGACCAAAGACAGCAATCTAAATTTTCGCAGTTGGTCTGGAAAAAGGGTAAGCTACTCGACAGTTGACTGGAGAAGCATTTCCTTACAAAGCATTAAGCAATGCTTCAAGAAACAGTAACTGCAAAAAGATGCATACACAAACTCGGAATCAACACTGACATCATGTAATTGCTTTTGCAGCAACTCTGTCCTCAGTTAATCAGAGCTGAACGACATCCTCCCGGGTTTCCAAACAGCAAGGCTGCGCTGCAATCAGACGTGCAACTGCAGACCAGACCTTCTTAAGAAACTTACTGAGGAAGCAGCAGCAGCCAGAGGAGCCATCATTAGGTGGATTTCAGACTAAGCTACTGCAGCTTTGCTACAAACACAGCTACTGGCTAGTGCATTTATACCTGCAAGAGCCACGCCTGCCAACAGCCCTGCAGAGCCTACAGTGTAACTGCTCTGTGTCATACGGACCTCCTAGTAAGGCTGCCATTAACCATCTACAGATCTGCAAGAATAGGAATGAATCTTATTTATTCTCACGCTTACAGAAATTCTGTGTAAGGGAGGGAATCAAGTTTCATATATTCTCTGAGGAATTTTGTTCAGACTATTTTTGCAGTGTAAAGCTGAAATGCACAAAATACTCATCAAAATAAAAAACAAGTCAAGGGAGTTTTAGGTGGGTAATATCCAACTGTGTTTGTATGGACACTCTGGAAACGTCCTTGTCATGGAGAGGAAGTATTGTCAACACGTTCATGAAAGACACAGAACTCCTTTGCAGGTGAGAGGACAAGGCAGACTCGTACCAGCGAAATTCATTGATTTTAACAGCTGAGTGACTAAATTAAGAGCCCAGGATCCTTCTGCAATCAGTGAAAAGGGACAGCAACTTTCAAGGGTTGATCCACGAGGCCCTTTAGTGATTTCCCAGGGTGCCCTGAACACAGTGATGCGAAGCAGGGTTCAAGTACATGCTTCGAGTTCCATGTCTTTGTGACTGAAGATTGCCCCCTAGTACAGGCATCATCAAGCAGAATCATGAAGTGCCAGGCACACACAAAAGAGTGGCTTTTCAAAGTGCTCTGCTACTTCATGCAACATCTTCTGATGTCATCTTCATCGCCACAGTGCGCCTTTATCAGGCATTTATTCATACAAGGTAGCTTAGCTACAGTACCTTTAAAGAACAGGAAAGAAACTCGGGCATACATGCTCTGATGCTCTAGAGCATATGTGTACGAGATGAGACTGCAGCTCAGAACCCAACATTCAAAAGTGACATAGTTCAATCTTGGCCTCTGACTTACCACATTTTTGAAGTCATCCTCTGCCTCATCAAACTTCCCTTGCTTGAGCAGTAAGTGTCCTCTCTGTAATCTTGCCTGAAATGAAACACACAATAGTTTAATTTAATTTACAAACTGGAATTCAGCAAAGTATGAACATAAGCTTAAGTTTCCTTTAGCAGGACAGAAAAAGTTTCATTTTTACTGCAGCTAACAAGCAGAAACAAGAGATCACAACATCCGTTCTCAATTTGAACATTCTTATGAGGCCTCTTCGATGGTAAAGCATCAGTCTGCACCATAAATACGGGACAAAAAGCAACCAGTTTTTCTGAGCAGCTGCAACTCATGGAAAGAACTCATTTGAAGAGTTGCACAAAAAGTGAATGTTCATCTTATGCCGTTTTCCTGATTATAACTGCTTACCAATTTTAAGAAACTAGAAGAAATAATAATAAACAATAACCACATTTAATTCTTTCACTCAACTTTCATAATAAATGAAGCTATATGAAAAGCCAAGTTCATGATTTAGAAGATCTGTCTTATGCTAAGAATATTGTCATACAACAATGAATTTAACCTTTGCTCCTTCATTGTAAGATATATAGGACATGCCACTGCCCACGGAAAAGGGAGACAAGAGAATGAGATGGAGAGGACTCCAGCAGTTTCCACTTAGTGAGGCAGTCTCCACACAGAATACACAGAAGTGAGAAAGGGGTAAGCAGATCAGAACTCGCAACAGTCCCATAGGGAGGCAGCGAGATTAGGACAGCTCCTGTGGAGAAGACATGCCTCTAATCGGATGCTGATTAAGAGAGAAGAAAAACAAAGGCATCTGTGCACTCTCATCCCAACCCCTCTCCTAAAGGATACAGCCCTGGTGACTGAGAGAAGAATAACCACAAGTGAGAGAAGGAAAGAGTTCAGCACAAACGAATGAAGAATGTGAACTTAAAACTGCTATTAGTTGTCAGAGGAACTGGCTAGACTGTACTCAGTATAGTTGAAAATTCAGGCACATACACCATTACTATTATTTTATCCTATTTAAAGCCTTCCAAGCGATAATGTATTTTCTATTTCTGTTTAGCAAAACCTGAAATAGCAACCTTCTTCGAAGCAGGTTTTGTCACACTTGAACAATTTTCAATTCCAGCAATACTTACTGATGTGAAGTCCTGCTTTAATTCAACCACTTTACTTAAATCACGAATTGCTGCTTTAGATTTGCCCATGGCTAAGTACACTGTGGCTCTTCTGTAATAAGCAATGTAGTTATCAGAGTCTCCATCTGCAAGCAAACAAACAGTAATCTGAATACTATCTCAAAGCAACTAAAACTGTGGGTACAGCAAAACTCTAATGACTGAAAATACATTATCTGAGTTTTCAGCCCTTTGGGAAAAAATGTATTTATCAATAAAACATATTTGTAATGTTATTCAAGCAGTATTTCCTATGCAGTTTGACTATTTGAACAATAAGGATTATAGAAACACAGTAAATGCCAAATAATTAAGAGTACTGAGGGTGAAACAGGTACAAGTTTTTCAGCTTTGTACAGGAAAACTGCCACTATGTGCTAACCCTTTATCTCCAACTGCAGGCCTGCCTTTGAAAGCATGTTAATACATCTCTCTCCATCCCAGTCCCTTTCCATCACATAGGATGCAAGCAAATAATCCCCAAATGACCAATATGTTAGTCCAATATGGTCACAGATGGATAAAACCTTTACACCATCCACTGAAACAGCAGCAACTTCTTTCTTTAATACTCGAGCACACACCAGCAGCCCCTCTCAGCAGCACACAAAGGCACATATGTTATCAAAAAATGAAAGCTAACTTCAAGGCCTACACAATCCATGTTGTCTGCTGATCAAACTTAAAAATGCAGCAATTTTAACACTGTCTAGACTAGAAAAGTGTTAACACCCTTACAGGAAGCAAGCAGCAGTCTCTGAAACCAAGAGTTTTCTTAACATTCTTTTCTATGCAGTAATTCAAAGAAACAGGTGATAGTTACTGTAGGCTCTCAAGGAAAGGGAACTTTGACTAGCTAAGCACCAAAATGCTGCAGAAGACAGTAAACTTTCTACTGTGCTATTAAAAGAAAAAAAATTATCAATACAGAATTTGTAGACAAGAGCATCCATATCTAAGAAATAAAACAAGTATTCCTCTTCCTCATCTCATTTGAGGTTAAAGTTCAACTTTAAAAATAAATGGAACAAATAGCATTGACAAAAAACTTATGGTCAATAACAGAGCTTCATAGCTGGCTACCTACACTACCAATACACCAGTTCAGTTCTCACTGGACAAGGCATCTGCACTCTTCCTCTACAAGGTCTTGGCTACAGAAATGCTAATGTCCAGCACTTAAATTTCATAATAACCCCCATGCTGTATGCCACCTTGTAGGCCAACATTATGGATGTCAAGTAAATTCAAGTGTTACCACCCTTAAAAAAAAAAAAAAAAAGAAACAATTTGGTATGAAGTCATACTGCATACAACTACATATACAGAGTAGGCACAAATCAATCACTGAAATTAACGAACTTAATATAAGCTTAATACAATATAATATTTATTAATAACTTAATACACAAATGATGAAATATGGGAAAGAGCTAACCTAGAAAGCACATTAAAGCACCAGATGATAATCTTTTTAACAGAGTAGGGGTTTGCCTCAGTTCCCAAGTAACAGCAACAAATAGTGACTAACAGAGAAAGCATAAGCCATCAACTTGATGGGATCAAAGAAAGAAATAAAAATTAAACTGAAGAGAGATAAAATGAACAGTATCTCGCTTTCAGTTCAGATATTTGCAGAAAAAGAAAGATAGGCTGTCTGAGGCAAGACAAGATCTATTTACCTCACAGTCTACAATGACACAGTACAGGTTAAAAAAGGATTACAGAAACTTCTCCCCTCCACTACGAACAGGGTGCACAAATTGTGCTTAAAAGACATTCAAAAAGGCAAAATATAAAGACAAAAGAAGTCTGATGGAAGTTTAGGCAATCAGGCTCAAATCAACACTCAACTAAGAATCCCAGCAAGGTCACAACGAGATGATCCTGCCGTAGTTCCACCAGCTGCTTGAGCACTGATGGCAAAGCAGGTTTCACCCCATGAAGGCACCTCACTACTCATCCCACCTCACAGCAGTGCCTCCTGTGTACCATGACCAGCGTTCGTACGGACACATGTTGAACTGGACTTTTCACCAAATTCAAGTTAAACCTTGCCAGTCAATAATAAAGGAATAAAACATGTTGTAACACTAACTCTGCTCAGACCCCACAGGCATGTTTTCGCAGTGACACGAGGCAAAAGGAGTAACAGACCAACTCTTGGTGGAATGAGGAGATTCCATAGCGCAGAAAAAGATACCAACCCCCCCATTCCCTCTTATATAAGGGAATTTGATCTTAGGGAATTCACAGAAAATATTAATAACTCTGAATCAGCAGATATTTCGTTTACATATCACTATTAGACCAAGGCATAAATATAAAAGTCTCAATAGTATGACCAATTACTGTGCAATACCTTGGTGTTATTCTTCTCAGAGAAGATGCTGCACTTGTACACATCATATCAAAGTCCAACAGCATAAAAAAATAAAAAGCTCATACTGTTGAGAAACTGTAGTGAGAACAGACACTAATCTGTACTGGACAGAATCAAAGAATTCCTCCCACTAGAGCAGGTTGCTCAGAGCCCCATCCAGCCTGGGCTTAAACACTTCCAAGGATGGGGCTTCCACCACCTCTCTGGGCAACCTCTTCCAGTGTCTCACCACCCTCATGGGGAAGAAATTCTTCCTAATGTCCAACCTGAATCGACCTATCTCTAGTTTTAATCCATTCCCTCTAGTCCTATCACTGCCCACAGCCTAAGAAGTCCCTCTCCCCAGCTTTCTTGTAGCCCCCTTCAGATACTGGAAGGCCACAATAAGGTCTCCCCGGAGCCTTCTCTTCTCCAGACTGAGGACTCAGACTCAAAGATTTAAACCAACATTTACAATTTACAGAAGCAAACATGTAACTTCTCAATGTGTTGAAAGCACAAAACACCAGAAGAAGAACTCCTTAGCTGAGTATGAGAGGGACAATTAATATACTATTCACTGCCAGTTCAGTATCTCAAACTTGCAGCACTGGTTTCAGTGAAATATTACCCACAGCAAGATTTAATTATTTTCTTAGAAAGAAAGACTGTTTCAAGTGTCCTATTTTTTTATGTTGCTAGACAAAAATAAGTAAGAAGAAAGCATGAATAAACTGCCTTTCAAAGACATACTTTAAAAAATACTTCAAAAAGATGAAATCTAATCTTGATGGGATTAGATACAGGGAACACCTTTTCAGGGAACACCACAGTCGATGACAATTGCTTCCACACAGCTAGCTTGCAGAACAGCAGTGACTTACTGTTGACATATCATGTAGTTAACTTAGCAGTTTCTCTTATCAAAACCAAAGCATAAGCATTCTGCTGCATCTCTGTTGGCTCCTGGCCAAGTTTAGACTGCTGCATAAAGGTGCCCCAACTTCTGTGGCTCATGGAATACAATTTTGCAAGAAAGCAGAATATTTAATGAAGCAAATAGTAGGGAAAAAAAACAAAACACCAACCACAGGGATTTTAGTGCGAGAGTCACTTTCCTGAGATACATACCTATTGCTGCATGAAAGTGAGACAAAGCATCTGCGAGCTGTCCAGCAGCCAATAACTTCTTTCCCATTTCAAGCTGTTTTTCTACTTCTGCATTTATTCCACTTTCAGCTCCTTAAAGAAAAAGACCAAGGTTTTGAATGACCATTTTGATCATATCAAATGCATACAGTGATAATACAGTACATACAACAGTTACTGACACAGGGGCAGAGATCACACCCTCCCATACTGAAACAACCTGCAGCCCAATAACCACACAGCAGGTCTTCCCCACACCAAAAAGGATGTTGAAGTAGATAAGCACTGTAAAGTACCACACGGTAAAAAGGCACCAAATATGCATTTCTATTCCTGTCTACATGTTCAGTAACATACTTCTACATGAAGCTTTATGCATCAACTGTATGTCAAATTTCCAGAAAGATTTGCATTCGTCTTTACTATTTTGGTTTCTTGCTGCTTCTCTGGATTAAAGTTTTGATTGCTCAGTAGCCCAATGACAAAGTAAGCTTGGAGAGGGGAAAAAAATAAAACAAGACACCCACAAATGTAACACACACACAAAAAGCCTCACCAAAAAAAAAAAAGGGGGGGGGGGGAAACTACAAAAAAAAAACAAACCACAAACCCCAAACCAAAAAAAACCCCATAAGTAATAAAACCCCACAACCCAACCACAAAAACCTCCAAACAAAACACTCCACAAACAAAACTGGAAAACAAATCCACCACAAATTTCCCTGGCTTTGGAAGCATACTAGCAACAAATCAGACATCAAACCATAAACAGACTGAAGTATTTAACATGAGCTAAAACAAACAAAAAAATTCTTAAGCTTCATCCTTCCTGTTTCTCCCCACATATCTGAAATCCCTCAAAACTTGTCAGTTGGAGGGCATCCGAGAAGTGGGTTGTAAATTACTCTTTGATGAGCCTTCCCATCCACCTAAACATGACATTCAATTTTCTCAGAGTCTCAAGTATCTGAAGGAATGTCCCCGTTTCACACCTAGTCACATCAGGATAGCTCCAAGAATAGATTTTTCCACAATAAGATGTACCTATATCATTCAGGCTCTTTCATACACATTATGTTCAGTACAGTTTTACAGTTACTACTAACACTTGAAACAGGAGCTATATTTTTCCTTCAAAATACTGCAGACAATAAAGGAAATAAGAAAGGTGACAATTAATAGTGAACAGGAAAGTAACAAAAGCCGGAGCAACATGGGTAGAGAAGTAAGGCAAGCTGTGAAGGCCCACAGGTTCCCTGCAAAAGAGATTAGTTACTAGACAAAATGAAAATTTCAATCTGCAAGTGGCTGATCATCCTACGTGGGAATCTGCACAAGCAGTCTATGTAGTCAGTGTAGCTGTGATGAAGAGTGACATTTACCATAACTACTCAGGAACACTGTACACCAATAGCTTTGCTGTTTATTCATATAAATCTATTGCCTATTCATTTTCTGGCTGTAGGTGAAGAATTGCTCTAAACAAAGAACCCCACAGCAGGCATCTGAACTGTTAACACAGGCATAGGAGTCTAAGGAGTCAAATTATGTGTAACATGCTTAACTACTTACTCTTTGGTCTGGGAATGACCAAAAGGATGCAAGTTCAGCTGGGGGGAAAAACCAACCCAACCCTGTAAAACTCTTTCAAAACAGGCAGATGGTCATTAGGGAGCTGGATACCAAGGGCCCAGCACTACAGCTGAAGCTTTGTATGCTCCAGCAAGAAACCAAGTTCATGCAAGAGATATTCAAGCATATTATTTATTTTTAAAACTTCCAAGTATTTTAAGTTTAATATGATTTCTAAACCCTGCCTAATTTTTATCTCTTCACCAGGAACCTCAGATGACTACATACAAAAGCCTCAGTTGTCAAGTTAAATCAGATACCTGGACAAATTCAGAGTCTGTAGTGCTGGCACTGATTCAAGAGGGGAAGAATCAAAAACCAAATCAACAAAAATCCCAACCACCACCACCAAAAAAAAAAACAAACAAAACCACACACACACACACACAAAAACCACCAAAACAACAAGAACAGCAAAAAAAACCCAACAAAACCCACACCACCACAAAAAACTACCACAAGCAAACCAAATCCAACCAACCAAAGAAAGCCAAACTACTCCTAGATAAGAGCTGGTACCAGCCATGACAACTCCAACAAAGTCTGTCAGAAAGCACAGGAAAGATAAACAGGTGCAGCTAACCTGTTTTTCCAGTTAAATACACTCACTTCAAATTAATTATAACTTCCTGGTAGGATTTTTACTTTATTAAAGTAACCGGTGCTGTATACTTATATAATCAGTCACATCCACAGTGTAAAAAGCTTCAGAAAGCCCTCCAACTTGAACACAGTTTTATTATTTTACATTTGTCTACATGCTCCTCTTTTTCCCCTGTTGAATTTCCACATACTTTTTCCTTTTTAAAACTATGTCTCCAAGCCCGGCAACAGGACTGTGAAAATAATCAGAATTAGTTCTGACTCCGTACCAAACCCAGAGTTGTTTCAAAGACAAAGAAGAAACAGGAATGTCACTAATCTTAATTACAGTGTTCTAAACTTTTTTTTGTTTTAAAACCTAGAAGAGCTTGATGATTGCCTCATCACACAAGTGGGAGGTCCTGCTTTAGGAGTGCTTTTTCATCAGAATGACTCTATGTTATGCGTACTAAGTCCTAAGTTTGTTGTTCTTTTTAAACAGGTTTAGGCTTTGCTTTTCTGTGTGTTTGCAAGTGTTGTTTACAAAGTATTAAGTGAAAGAGCAACCAGTTTCGGGAGCAATACAAAAAGGCTCACAAGGAGCCTCACAGCATCCAGTTTAGCCATGTGTAACTTCCACCCCTCAGGTTTTTACTCCCTCTGTTTGCAAAGAAAGTTGGTCTCTATAGCTAAGGCTGGCAAACCAACACTCCTTCCTGTCACCCTCCCCCGCCCTCAGTACCCTTTGCTATGTGGGGCGAGAAAAAAACCCAACAAACCTCCCAAACTCAGTGAAGAAACATACGGTGTGGGGGTTAGAGAAAAATTGAAGGATAGTGGTCTGACAATGAGAAACTGAGTTATGTATACTCAAAGCCTCTTTCTTCTTGCCCTTATTACATTTCATTTATTTTATTACTAGGAAGTAGAAGAGGAACAATAGCCCTCTATCCTCCTGGACAGCCATGAAGGACGAATCTTCCCAAGAGGCCATTTGTGTCAAACTGGAGCTTATTCAGCATAAGTTGGGGTACTTGAAGGGGAGGGATTCAGAAAACAATACAGTAAGAGCTGAACTGCAGCCTGCCACATCATCAAGTATTCCAAAACCGTTTTACATAACACTTTTACCTGCCAGATATTGTTGATATAAATTAGTATTCGGAGGCAGACTCTAAGATACGAAGTTAATACAGGCTGACTTCGACTGATTCATGAATCAGATGGCAAAAGGCAGACTTCTATTATCAAGACAGCAAGATGCAAATTTAAATGTGAATATGAACACTTTTGAATTTAAAGACTAATAATACTGATGGGGGAAAAAAAAAAATCCAAATATTTAGATAATGTAACCTCCCTAAATTCTCTGACTACAAACTCTGGGCAATGAACTCACAAAGTTAGAAGTTAGTAAGTTCAGTAAATAATATTCAGAACCACCACTTTTCATTCTATTACTGTACATATTTATTAACTGAATTTAAAAAGATACACCCCAAATTGGGATTTGTAGCTTTGTAAGTTCACACAGTCATTAAACCATATATTTGAAATAGGTTGGCAATTCCAAATAAAGAATCATCAGCAGAAGCATCACTGCCACAGCTTTAGAGGGAGGAAAAATAATACAGCTTCTATCTATCATTTCTAATGTCAAGTCCAGGTTAAGTCTACAGACTTATTCTGATTATTGACAGCTTCAGTTCCACTTCAGTCTGCCACTGTCAGAATGTTCCTCAGGTGATACTCTGATATGTGCAATTGCATAAGCAAGTTATGAATTTAACAAGAGCCTGGGAATAAAGGTTTGACCATACAGGTGTTGCTGACAGCGTACTCTGAAAGTAAACAGGCTGCACAAAGTGCATACAAAACTTCTCTGCTGAACTTCAAATACTAATGGTGAGGAAAAACAAAACAAACCCCCAAACCCTCACAACAAAACGAAACCATAAACAAACGCAACACAGCTGTCAAAAGCCACAGTGAATTTGTAGATCTGGAACTAATAATGGCTGTGGCTGAAGAAGACCACTGAAAAAGCCTCTGAAATTGGGAACTGCACAAAACTCAATACAGAAGTAAAAAATTCAAGGTATGGAAGTCACGCAGTTGCACTCGAGGGCACCAAGACGTTTCCAAGACCTCGCAGTAGCTGACACCCTATCAGCAGGCCAAGGAAAACGAGACGCACATCAAGCTACCCTGAAGAGCACCGGATAAAACCGAACAGGTTACCAGCAGTGACGGTGCCCTCATTACACACCCTTCGCATCAGCCTTCACGAGGTGGCATTTCTGTACCTCCTTCCTCCTCACATCCCCTCCACAAATACTGCCCCAGCCAGGACGGCCCGCGGGGCTGCCCTGCCGCCATGGCGGTGGCGGCCCCTGGGCCTTCGCCCGGCCGGCGCACCGCCTGGCTCGGGCCCTCCGGCTTCCTGCGGGAGGCCGCATTTCCACCGGGTCGGCTCTGCCCTCCACCGGCACCTCGGCCCACCTACGCCGGCTGCCCCGCAGGTCGGGCGGGCACCCGAATACCCCCAAGCGGCACGACTGCCGACGACAGCCCGGAGGGAGAAAGGGCCAGGCAACCGCTGAGGGCCCAGCAGCGGCCCCGCCTCAGGCTCACTTGCCCCGCGGCACAGCGGGGCTGCGGAGCGAAGCGGCTGCCGCCCCTACCGCCGCGCACCCAGCCCCCGGCACCGGGCCGCAGCTTTCCCCTCGCAAACCCCACGCGCGGCCCCCGGCAGCAAGGCGGCCCTGGGAGGCACGGGCGCCACCCCCGCGGCTCTCACCCTGGTACTGCAGGTCGAAGAGCACGAGCAGGAAGGGCAGCGCGGAGCCCAGGCGGCCGGCAGAGGCCGCGGGAGACACCATCTCCGCCGACCCCCGACGCCCGCGGCAACACTGGCGGCGCCCCGGGGCCGATCGCTCCAACTTCTCCGGGCTGGGTCGTGGGCGCCTCCGATTGGCCGCCCGCCGCGCGCCCGCCCCCTCGCGCTGCCCGAACGTGGAAACGCCGCGCGGACGCCCGTACGTGGAAGCGCCGGGGCGGGCCCCGCCCGAGCGGGGCGGGCTGGGGGCGAGGCCCCGCGCCTGCGCTACGGGGGGACGGCCGCCGCCGGCCAGCTTGCGCCAAAGGGCGGCCCCGCGCCTGCGCAGAAAGCGGAGCGGGGGAAGATGGCCGTGGGGCGAGTGGGACGGTGCTCAGGCGGCGGCTGTAGCGGGGATATGAACCCGGAGCGTGCCTGGCTGCTGCCCTGCGTTACCTCGGGTCGCTTTTCCCGCCCTTGGGGCCGGGAGGGCTGCGCTCCTGGCGCTCTGTAGGCGTTGTCGGGCCTGCGGAGGGGTGAAGGAGCTGAGCGTCGGGGCTAGAGTTTGACGCTGCCAAGATAAAGTAACGCTTTCTGGGGTGTGGTGACGGCGGTTACCTTTCATTCTTCAAAGACAGCATCTCTGGACTACTCAAAATTATCGAGAAACTGGGCAGTAATACACTCCCCCTCTACTCCACTCTGGTGAGACCTCACCTGGAGCACTGCGTCCAGCCCTGGAGCCCCTGTTACAGGAAGGATATGGATGTGCTGGAACGTGTCCAGAGAAGGGCCACGAGGATGATCAGAGGGCTGGAGCACCTCTCCTGTGAGGAGAGACTGAGAGAGTTGGGGTTGTTCAGTCTGGAGAAGAGAAGGCTCTGGGGAGACCTTATTGTGGCCTTCCAGTATCTGAAGGGGGCTACAAGAAAGCTGGGGAGAGGGACTTTTTAGGCTGTTGGGCAGTGATAGGACCAGAGGGAATGGGTTAAAACTAGAGACAGGTCGATTCAGGTTAGACTTTAGGAAGAATTTCTTCCCCATGAGGGTGGTGAGACACTGGAACAGGTTGCCCAGAGAGGTGGTGGAAGCCCCATCCTTGGAAGTGTTTAAGCCCAGGCTGGATGGGACTGTGGGCAACCTGCTCTAGTGGGAGGTGTCCCTGCCCATGGCAGGGGGTTGGAACTAGATGATCTTTAAGATCCCTTCCAACCTGGACAATTCTTTGATTCTGTGATCATGGTTCTTTATCCTTGTCTGACCTGGCCACAGAGCAGGGGAAGGCAACTGAGATTTCAAACAGTGCTTGAGGGTCCCTGGGACATCATCCTGTCTTCCACTGAGAGCAAAGCCAAGATAGTCAGCATGGTCTTAACTGTATGCTGACCTCCAGGTGTGCCAAAAAGCATTAAGGAATTAACCAGACCGCAGAAAAATGGGTTATGTGATTTAACAGAGCACAGTATTTACATGCTAAAATTTCATACTGGATCTGTAAACTCCAAGGGAAAAAAAAAAAAAAGAAGAAAAAAAAGAATTCTCTTTTCCTTCTTTTATAATGAAAATACAATCTATTCTTAGCCACCACAGAAAAACTAATCTTGTGTGTGCCTAGTTGGTCATTGTTTAAAGTGATTTACCTGGTGTTGCTGGATGAACAATGCCTATTAGGGATGTTTTATCAATGTAAAAAAAAAAAAAAATTTAATCATGTTCTCAGGGGAAGTCTGCTGAGAAAGTAAAAAACTTGAGACTTGAAGTCTTACTTGGCAACCACAGAAATTTCTTTTCATTCTGCAGGTACAGTTACATTACTTTTCTCACCTTAGATGATATAATTTACAAGTTTTCTTGAAAGATCTGACTGGAAAAAAAAAAAGTAAGCTATCCCTCTTCAATGTTTCATTTAGAAGATGATGCTTCAAAGGTATCACCTTGTAATTTGGCCTGCAGAAGATACGCAGAAAGAAGAAATTGAAATAATATGAGAGGTGATAGATGTGAAATGAATAATTGATGACATTCTAAGGATGTCATCATGAGGAAGAATGTGACAACTCTGTAGCACTATGGATAAGGCAAAATATAAAATCCTAAAACTGAATTGATCAAAATGCAGCCACTGTTACAGTAGATGAACTCTCTTGATTTACCTGAGGGAAAAAAATATTAGAACAAAGATAGATAAAATTAATATGAAAGGGAATCTACATCTCCAACCCTTGTAAGACAACTGAAAATAATAGTAAGGATGATGATGTACTTAATGGACCGTTAATAACAAGGTTAGGAGAAAACTGAAGAAAACTCAGTACGTCATAATGAAATACTAAGCATAAAGAGGCAAGCATCAAAACCCTTAAAGTAAGCTGAAAGTAGTATGTTGAAAGCATCAAGTTTCTCTCATGAGTAGATGCTTGACAAGCCCTTGAGCCTGATGCTGAAACACTGAACCAAGGTCAGTATTTCAGGCTGACACAGTAATGTAAAGAACAGTGTGTCACACCAACGCTACGGAATGAGCTGCTCAAAGAGAAAGCATTTGTCATTGTCACTCTGTGCTAGGAACACCACCAGGCACACGGAATTGCACAGTAATTCTTGTAAGAGACAAATTATGAAGGAACATTCTTGATTATCAGAGATCACCAAATGTATATTAGATATTAAGTATAATCCTGGGAGAAAAAGTTCTTTAATGCATAGTCCCTTGAGCAATTCCAGAAGCAGAAGAGGAGAATGGCTTGAAAGAACAAATGCGCATGACATGCTAACCATATATTTTGGAATTCAAAAACCATCAAAGCAATAAAGCTGTAATGCAAAAAAAGCTTTCAAAGGGATTCATCAAAGTTAGAGTGGTATCAGGAAGAAGTTTCTTCAGCAGTCTTGAAGAGGGATGGCAAAGTCTACAGTGATGTTCAAAGTGATGTTCAAAGTGCTCCGAAGAGAAAACGGAGGAATCCTGTCCGAGTTGCGGCGGGTAACAGCAGAGGGCGGCAATTAGCAAGAAATTCCTCTTGAAGCTACTCCTTGCTTCTAATAGAGACCGTGACCTGCGTCTGGTGAATAGTTAAATCTAGTAGTTTCTCCTTGTTAACCAAGAAAGCTACTATATATATATATATAAAAAATACGATATAGTAAGTCTGGATTAGACACGACAGCACAGAAGGTACTGGAAGGACATTGCTCATTACCTGTGAGCCAGTATTGCTTGGAAATGCATTTTAACTAATAATCTCCATTCCAAAGCTACTCAAAAGCATCAAACGGTTTCCTAAGGCAGGAAAAGCAGCAGTATAGCAGTCTGATGCATAGCATGCTTAGTCTAGTATAAAGTAAAGAGGGAGCTGAGAGAGGATGATAAAATGGAGATACTATTCTCAGGGCTGCTGCTTGTAAGAGGTCTCTCGCCTTACACTGTTTTTTTATCCTCATCTACATACATCCTTATCAGGAACTTGGAGCTAAATGAAGTAGTTGTGTACATCTTGTTAACACGAGATTATTGTTTATGTGGTCCCATCTTTTGATAATTTCATATTTGGATTGGTGTTCATAGGAGAGGACTTCAGGGAAACTCTTTTCTTTTTCTGAGCTCCTTTTGCAATAAATGGGAGCGGAAAGGCTCCTACAACCTGCAGTTCAGCACAAGAACTTAATCTACATGCTCTAAACTTGTGCTTGGAAAAGCTAATCTTTGTCCGTGGACCTGAAGGGAGTGTGAGGCACTAGGCTTGTTTAGGGCAGGACTATCCTCTGTTAGGACTTTCCCCTCTATATTTTCTTATGCAGCAGGAGTTTCCCATGTCTCTTCAGCAATTATTCAATCCATTCAGCAATGGAACATGTTTTTTACAAGCATATAAGCCATAGGCATGTGGTGCTATCTAGCATCCTCTACCCACCTCTGAATCAACAGACTTCATTTATCCTCTAACTGCTAACAGTCCAGAAGAGCAACAGTGATGGCCTGAGGAACTCATAGAGTCATAAATTGTTCTGGTTGTGCTACAGAGCTGAAAGAGGCCTATAGTCCACCTTTCTAACAATGAATACTTTGCTTATGTTGTTTGATACAAAGCTGATAGTCTGCCTTTCTAAAGATAAACACTTTGCTTATGTTGAAAGAGTTTAGTTAGCTAAACTCTCATCATGTGGTGGGATAAGGAAGAAGCCTTGAGATACCATGTCCCTGAGCAAGACTGATAGAGAAAGTTACACCAGAACAAATCAGCCTTGTGCATTTGAAATTATGATTACGACCCAAAATCCAGATTGGAGAGATATAGATGCAATAATGCAAGTACTATTTGACAATACTGAAAGGGAAATGATTCAGCAAGCCACTAGGATGCACAAAGAAGCACAGACTGCCTCAGGAACTTTACCCGGAACAGTAAGAAATCATTTTCCCTCTGTAGATCCTCAACAGTATCCCAGTGATAGTGGAAGTAGGGAGCTCTTAACACAGTATCAGAAAAGGATTGTGTTTGTAATTCGAAATGCTATACCCAAAGCTATTAGTATGTCTAAATTATATGAGGTTAAACAAGATCAGAAAGAGTCTCCCACAGATTATTTGAATAGGCTAAAGGAGGCAGCTCACAAATATACTGACACTGACTCAGACTTAGAGGAAGGCAGGAATCAGTTGGCTCCCCTATTTGTGAGACAGTCTTCTGATGTTACCAGAAGAAAGCTTTAGAAACTTCAGGGCAGTGATACTAGGGATTGGGGAAAGCTTTTGGATGTGGTGAGGACTGCATATAGAAACAGATGCCGAGAGAGAGAAAGTGAATTGAAGGTTGGTGGCAGTGTTGGAAGAAATGAAAAAGAACAGAGGAGGGATCTCAACAAGTGGATGTGGGGGGTTTCCTAGAGAAACGTCTAGGCTGCCTCACCTTGGGGAAAACCAATGTGCTTATGTAAGCAAGAGGGGCATTGGAAGTGGGAATGCCCTGCCCAAAGGCAGAAAGAACTTGCTAACCCTTCACTCGTGGTCGAGGAAGACTGAGAGGGACTGGAGAAATCTTTCCCAGTGGAGCCTCTTGTTACAGTAAAGCTAGGAAAAGAAAAGGTTGAGTTCTTAGCAGATGCTGGGGTTACTTACTCTGTACTGAATACTATGAAGGGAGAACTAAGTTCAAAGAGCATAAACATTATTGGTGTGACAGGGTCTCGCAAAACCAGGCCGTTTTTTAAACCACTGACAATGAAATTAGGAAAACAGTGGGTTACCCATCAGTTTTTATATATGCCAAATTCCCCAAAACCATTGCTAGGAAGGGATTTACTTGAAAATTTAGAGGCTGAAATTAAATTTAGAAAAGGGGAAGTGGAAGTTTTGATTCCAGAAGCTAAATTTGTCAAAGCACCTGCTTTATTTTTACAGGATATGCAACCTGGAAATGAGGAAATACCCTGGGACGCGGAGGATGCTGTGATTCCCTTTGCATGGGCTGGAGAAATCCCAGGGAGATCCAAATGGGCAGAACCAGTAAGAATTACTCTTAAACCAGAATCATCTCTGGTAACATTAAAACAATACTCCTTAAAACTAGAAGCTAGGAGAGGACTATTGCCACTAATTGAAAAAAAAAAATTGTAACTTATGGATTATTAGTAGAATGTGAATCAAAATATAACACTATTTTACCAATTAAGAAAGCTAATGGAAAAGACTATTGATTAGTCCAAGATTTGAGAGCGATAAATCAAATAACCCAGAATATATAACCCTGTCATAGCCAATGCATATGCCTTGTTAACAGCATTAACGGGAAAACAGGGTTGGTTTACAGCTCTAGATTTAAAAGGTGCCTTTTTCTGCATTCCTCTGGACCAAGAGAGCCAAAAACCTTTTGCCTTTGAATGGGAAAACCCAGAGACAGGAAGGAAAACTCAATATACCTGGACAGTTTTGCCTCAAGGATTTAAGAACAGTCCAGCAATCTTTGGAAATCATGTGGCTGAAGAGATGGAAATCTGGAAGAAGAAGAATGACCAGGGAACTGTATTACAATATGTAGACAATACATTGATAGCAACCGAAACCAAAGAGCAATACCTTTTCTTGACTGTTAGACTTCTAAATTTCTTAGGACTCAGTGGATAGTGAGTTTCGAAAGACAAGGCTGAGATTGCACAACAGATAGTTACATATTTAGTCTTTGAAATCCTGAAATGACAAAGACAGTGGATTGTCCTGAAGGACAAAGTCACCTGTGGATTGCTAATTATGGATTATTGGTAAAAGCGTTATACGAAATGCTAAAGGAATCTTACAATGGATATCTTAATTGGACAAATGACAGTGAAAATGCTTTTTAAACGACTGAAGCGAGCACTATGGAGGCACCCACCCTTGGCCTCCTGGATCTTACAAAACCTTTTGAACTTTTCACTTACGAAAGGAGAGGCATAGCCCTGGGTGTCCTGACACAATTCTTGGGACTACGACAACGAGCAGTGGCATATTTTTCCAAACAGTTGGATAATGTGAGCCAGGTATGGCCTGATTGTCTCAAAGCAGTAGCAGCAACTGTATTGTTAATTCAGGAAGCTTACAAATTTACCTTGGGCCAAAAGATGACCATGTATATTCCACATATGGTAGTCACTATGTTGGATAAAAAAGGAGGACATTGGTTGGACCCTAGACACATGCTAAAATATCAAGTGGTGTTACTAGAACATGCTGATGGTAATCTTAAAGTCACCTTGATTGTTTACCCTGCTTTGTTTCTCTCAATGGACTGAGTGGAGGCAGTACTGGAGCATGATTGTTTACAGACTATTGCAGAAGTCTATTCCAGCTGACCTGACCTTCAGGACACCCCACTAGAGAATCCATACTGGGAATTATACACTGATGTGAGCAGTTTTGTCCAGAATGGGAAGCGAGTGTCATGACATACTATAACCGCTATTGACAGAGTAATAGAACCACAATCTTTACCCTCAAAAGCATCTGCTCAGAAGGCTGAATTGATAGCCCTCACAAGAGCCTTGAATTTGAGTGAAGGTGAGTTAACATATGGACAGACTCCAAATATGCCTTTGGAGTAGTTCATGCCCATGGAGCAATTTGGAAAGAAAAAGGACTGGTATCTGCACAGGGAACTATAATCAAGCATGCTGCCCAGATTCAAGAATTATTGGAAAGCGTTCAAAATCCAGCAGAACTTGCTGTTACGCATTGTAAGGCTCATCAGATGGGCAAAACTACTCCAGAGTTAGGTAATCAATTAGCAGACAAGGTGACAAAAGAGGCTGCAGAAAAAGGCATCCTAGCTTTAGTACGAGAAAATGAAATAGTTTTGTCAAAAGTTCCACCACAATATGATGATAAGGATAATGTATTAATAATTAAATTACAGGCCAAAGAGTGGGTCAATGGATGGGCTAATATGCCCACTAGAGAAGTAATAATACCACCCACATTAATGAAAGAAATTGATGAAAAAGAACATAATAAGACTCATTAGGGAACAGAAAAATTTAGGAAAACACCTTCAAAAGCCAATTGTAAGTAGGAAAATGACAGAAATCATTCAATCCCTCACTGAAAGATGTAAGATCTATCTTAAAAATAATCCAAATAGCAGTAATAAGCTAATTTGTGGGGTCACCAAAAAGGGAAATTCACCAGGTAATTATTGGCAAATAGGTTTTACTGAATTGCCAAGAAAAGAAGGGTATCAATATCTTTTGGTATTAGTAGACACTTTTAGTGGATGGCCTGAAGCCTTTCCCTGCCTTACTGATAAAGCAAGAGACATAAAGTTCCATCACAAAGAGAAAACCGCACCATGGATGCAATACAAGCTTTGCAAATAGAGGTTTCCAGTCTATCTAAAGTAGGCCTTCAAAACAGAATGGCATTGGACATGCATTTGGCGTCTCAAGGGGGAGTATGCACAGTCATAAATACCTGTTGTGTATATGTTGATCAGTCAGGAAGAATAGCAACTGACTGAAATAAAATTTGGGAACAGACACATCTCCATAGAATAACCTTGGACGACACATCTGAGGAACTCAAAGACATCTAGAAAACTCTTACCTCATGGTTAACAAATTTGTCATGGTTAAAACAGCTTGTTTATACTAGTAATAATTCTAATAGCTGCATATATAATTGCTTGTGTGATGACATAATGCTGTAATTATTGTTCAGAATCATGGAATGGTAGGGGTTGGAAGGGACCTCTGGAGATCAAGTCCAACCCCCATCTTTTCTGGAAATATAATAACCTTATATAATTATGATAATGAGGGCCATAGCATGTTAGCTACTAGCCCTCAAAAGACAAGGAGGGACTGATACAGAGCTGAAAGAGACCTATAGTCCACCTTTCTAACGATAAACACTTTGCTTATGTTGAAAGAGTTTAGTTAGCTAAACTCTTATTGTGTGGTGGGATAAGGAGGAAGCCTTGAGATACCATGTCCCTGAGGAAGACTGATAGAGAGTTACACCAGAACAAACCAGCCTTGTGTGTGCAAGAATGGACAAGGGATGAACTGATCGTGAGCAGGGATAAGGGTCAACTCACGAACACCATGAGGAAGACTATTGACGACCACCAGAGGACTCCAGGTGACCACTAACCAATTTGAGAATGCATGTGTCAAGGATATTTGCATATATTAATGAGTTTTAGGAAAAACATGACCATGTTAATCTACTCTTGGAAATAAAAAGAATATGTGTATTTGAAATTGTATTTAACCCCCATGACTAAGTGACCAGGCGCACCCGTTAGGTGGAGCAGAGCAATCCCATGTGTGCCCAGTGCTGGAATAAAGAATGCCTTCCTTATAACACTCCAGCATGAGTCTTAGAGGTGTTTCTCCACTGTATTGGTACAGTAAAAGTTGGAAGAGGTCTTTAAGATCATCAAGTCCAACCGTCCACCCATCACTAACAGATCACCACTAAACCATATCCCTCAGTGCCTCATCTACACATCTTTTAAATACCTCCAGGGACACCACTTTTCTGGACAGCCTGTTCCAGTGCTTTATAACCCTTTGGGGGAAGAAATTTTTCCTAATGTCCAATCTAAAATTTCCCTGGTGCAACTTGAAGCCATTTCCTCTTGTCCTATCACTTCTTACTTGGGAGAACAGACCAACCCCCACCTTGCTCCAACCTCCTTTCATGCAGTTGTGGAGTGTGAAAAGGTCCCCCTGAGCCTTCTTTTCTCCAGGCTAAATAACCCAAATTCTCTCAGCCTCTCCTCATAAGACTTGAGCTCTAGACACTTCACCAGCCTTGTTGCCTTTCTCTGGACACGTTCCATCACCCCAATGTCCATCTTGTAGTGAGGGGCCCAAAACTGAGCATGGTATTTGAGGTGCAGCCTCACCAGTGCCAAGTACAGGGGGATGATCACTTCCCTAGTCCTGTTGGCCACACTATTTCTGATACCAGCCAGGATGCTGTTGGCCTTCTTGGCCACCTGGGCACACTGCTGGCTCGTGTTCAGGCAGTGTTAACCAGAACCCCCAGGTTTTGAGGCATGATGAGGCATCCTGAATTTCTCTTCTGACCAGATAGCCAGAGGCCAAGCAGAGATCATCTATACATACACATTGCCTCTCCTCACACTCCCAGGTTTGCTCCAGCTAATCCATTTTTTGCCTTTCAGTACAGCAATCTGCAGACAAGTACATCCTGAGAAGACAACAAAGAGCTTGGCCATTTGGCAGAGTGACTCATATGTTGATTAAACTCTTAATTTCCTTGTTTTCAGGAATTAGAGGTTTGCTGAATCCAGGACTCTGAAAAGTCATGAAGAGGCACAAATTCCTAAGGCATGCCCTCAAATTTTCAGTATCAGGACTGAAAATATTAAAAAAAAAAAAAAAAAAGAAGGAAAAGGGAAACAGATTGCCCTTGTATGCCTTGTGACCCAGCTTCTGATAGATGGTGGTTCATTTTCCTTTCCCATATGGTTTATTTCTTGCCCACAAAAAATGATTGTGTCCTGATCAGTGTAAAAGTGCAATGGAGTTGCTAGAAAAAGAACAAATATCTAATGTATACCATTAAAAATTCACCAAGAGGTTGCTGAGTGTTAAAAACTAAGTCCTCACTTCAGTTTTAGTGTTCAGTGACCTTCCTATTGCTCCAATTGTATCAACGGTTTCTAAATAGAAAAAAAAAGTTAAATACTACACGTGTTGGACAATGGATAGGGTGTGTTTTTCTGAGTGCAAACCTGACCTTGTCTGAGTGGAGTTCAGCAGGTGAGCTGCAGACAGCCAGGAAGCAGTGCAAATACCAGTTCCTGTCTCAGCGTCCCAAGCTCAACGACAGGGCTCTAGAGTACGCGAACTGCTGAAATGAGGCAGACAGTGAGCCAGGCTAAGGCTGACATCACTTGAGTCGCTCTGCTGAGTATCTACAGAGGCTCCTGGTCAAACTCCATTTGGCAAAGGAATGGCTGGAACCAAGGGGAATCACAGTCATCCGGGCTGAGGTCCTGCCTGCAGCCTTCCCTCTCCTCACCGCACAGAGGTATGTAGCTGTGTGCCCTGAGACTCTTGGCCATATGTAAATTATGACAGGTCAAGGAAAGGGTATGAATGGCCAAGGAAGTGTCCTGGTGCTAAAACTATGTTACCTGTAATTACCTTATTGTTCATGTGCTGAGGAAGGAAGGTAACAGGAAAGCAAAAAGTCATCAGAATTGAGACAGAAATTTCAAGTTATCCAAGAACTGAAAAAGTATCATGATGTTGTTCTTGGTGTATAACTTAGGTGTTCACCACAAATAAGACAGACAGGATGCTATTAAAATAATATCTATGTATAAAGTGGATGAAACTGGGATTTTACAAGTGTTTCTTTACAGTTAATCTGAATTTTGGGAAAAAGGAAGATAAATTAATTGTGTGTGTCAGTCTCTGTAAAATCCAGCCAGACTTGTTACATAAGATAAACCTTTAAGATAAATTGTTTTATTTGAAGAAAAGAAGATTTAATTGGAGAACGCTCTGAAGTACCCAAACTTGAAAATGAAATTTGTTAAACTGTGTCTGGCAGTGTCTCTTCAGACTGCTTAATCACAGCTGATGGTGTGTGTTGGAGTGAAGAATATGGCACAGAGGAGACAGGAGAGTGGTTCATCCTACCTTTCTTTTAAATGTTTTGTTGTCCTGTGATAAAAACATGTATTTAAATAATGTCCTCAGGTAAACTAAGTGATGGAAAGATGGAATGAATGGAAGAATTATAGGAATTAAAATTGAAAAATGTGCAGTGGAGCGAGTTGGCAGGAAGGAAAAGATTAAATAAACTGAGAATCTGGCTAGACTCATTATTATACCTGCACTGTGCTAGTCAAGTCATCCTTCCACCAGAGTTAATTATTACTGGTATGCGTCACTCTTGAGAGTGCTGTAGGAGAAAGAATATTGAGGAATCTATTTCACAGTTCCCAGGACAGTTTTTCCACCGTCCTCTCAAATTAAAACATGTATGGTATGCTCCATTCCACAACACGTGCAGATAATTTTTCCACTCCAGGCATTGCCTCGAGGGCACTGCCAGCTCTGTCTGGCCCTGCCCAGCCACTCCCCACCTGGCCAGGGACCAGGACCCCATAGAATCAGAATTCCATGATCTTTCCAGGCATGTCAGCCCCTGCCTCAGCAACACCACAGCACGACTGGGCTCCAGCTTCCCACAGCCTGGCCCTGCCCAGCCATGGGCCCTGTCAAGCCCCAGCCTGTCCCTGTCCCCAGAGAGGTGCTTCATGCCCAGGGCTGGGGCCGCCTCAAAGTCCCCCAGCTGCCCTGCTCCCAGGGCATGGGACAGGCCCTGGGTGCTGGGTCCTGCCCTGTGGCCCCATGGGGAGCAGCCAACCTACACTGTGCCCTGACACCTTCCACAGATACACAGGATGTTTCCCAAATAGCCATGGCCAAGATGCCATTGTATTTCACTCCATCATCAGAATACTCTCTTTGTGTTATCCAGTTGCAGGTACCTTCCATAAGCCTCAAAAATACCTTACTCCAATCACAATATACTAGGTTTACTTCTTCCACTTTAACTGCATTTCCTCACTCCATTTGAATTCTTTAATTCTTAGCTCTCCTCATCAGCTTTTTCACAAAAGCCTTTCTATATCCTAGAAACCTCAGGTTTTCCCTACTTGTTTCTAATGAATTCTGCCAAGAAAAAACATATTCACCATTGCACTGTGTCAATAGGATACAGAAAATCCCCCTAGAACAGCAGATAATACAAAATAATTTCATAAAGCTGTCACACATGCAACCAGAATCCTCTACATTAAGTAGATGACTTTAGTAACATAAATTTAACAGTTATTGCTGTCTCCTAGGCACCTAAATAAAAAGTACGTCTTCTTGTCTGAAAACACCCAGAGCACCCCATCTTCAAGAAATGAGTTGCTGAGAGTAATTTTTAGTGCTTCATGATCTGCACAACCTGGGCATACCTTAAGCTAGTTCATCAGACTGGAAGAGGGCAGATTTAGATTAGAAATTAGAAATAAGTTCTTCATTATGAGCGCGGTGAGACACTGGAACAGGTTGCTCCATCACTGGATGTGTTCAAGACCGGATCAGATAGGGCTTTGAGTCAATGTGGTCTAGTAGAAGCTGTTTCTGCCATGGTGGGGAGGGTTGGAACTAGATGATCTTTAAGGTCCCTTCCAGCCCAAACCATTCTATGTGTTCTTGCAGTATGTCTATTAAATGTAATGATCACTGGACTTTAGAAGGCAGCCAATGGAGAAAGTTTACTATCTCTCAAGGCAGCAATTCAGAGGCTGTGTGTCTGGGTATCCGCTGAAACCTTCTAGGTGCATGTTGGATTTGTGGTGGTTGTGCACCACTGCCTGTTTTTGCGTGTACAGTCCTTAGTAATCACCCGCCTGCTCCAGGCAGACTGCTGCTTGTCCTAAACCTCCATGCTGATGGGGAAAAGCTAAAATGCTCTTGGTTCTCTCCTAGTAGATCCATGCATGTTTTAGGGGAGTACTTTTGTCACCAAGCTACATGATATAAGGTAAGGGAGGAACCAGGCATTAATGTGGGTTAAAGAATACCTGCTCTTGCCAAGTGAAGCTTGAAGCGAGTAATTAAAGTTTAATCAAGCTCTGAAAGGAAGTAAAAGGGAAAAAATGTGACTCTGTCAAGCAGACAGAGTTATTATGTCCCCGCCCTCAAAAATAGAAAATGTGGTTCTAGCTCTCATCCCAGCGGCTGCATGTATGTTTTATACTAAACAACCAAGACCAAAGTGCTTCTGCATACTCCATACACACCTCCGCTCATCAACTGACGAAAATCTCCAACTTTTTCTCACCCACTCAGCATTTACTTTGATATAAAAAACAGCTTCATCAAGAGGTCCTTAGGAGGGAGAATTTAAAGAGTATGGGCTATAAAACTTCTTGCACACAGATGGGACTGCACTTGCATAGCTCACTAAGTGAGCGCTCCAACCTTTCACATTATGTGCTCATCAACTTGTGTTGTGTATTTTCCTCTAGGCCTGACCCAAACAATCTGTGACTGTCACATTGCTGGTTTGTAAAGTCCTCTCTTCATTATTAGTGTTAATTAATGCTTACCACGCTAAAGCTTTGATATCCCCATCTTTCTCTGGCAATGCCTGCTTTAGCCACTAGTGCAGCCCAACAGAAGCAGATCTGCAGAAGCAGAAGTCAGTACTGAGGATCTGATATCCACATTTTACAAGTGTTGAGGTTTTGCTTCGGGCTAGCTATAGCCTGATGCAGAGGCTGAATACCCGTTAATGACTGGAGCACACTGAGGTACCCTTAGGACATTAAAAACTGGAGCATTCTAATGATTATTTACTGTCTTAAATCTGGTGTGTGCAGCATGTATGCCCACATCGACACTGTCCCTGAGCCAAAATTTTTCTAGAGTGTATTGCCAGGGAAAGGGAAAGGGAAAGGGAAGGAAAGGAAAGGAAAGGAAAGGAAAGGAAAGGAAAGGAAAGGAAAGGAAAGGAAAGGAAAGGAAAGGAAAGGAAAGGAAAGGAAAGGAAAGGAAAGGAAAGGAAAGGAAAGGAGAGGAAAGGAAAGGAGAGGAGTGTCTCCTGTGCCAAATGCAACTCCTCAATGAACGTCAGGTGTTGTAAATGTGCAATGGTCACCTTTTCTGATGAATTTGATGAGGTATTTTATATTAAATACATACTATTTCAATTTTTCCTCCTTGCCACAAAGGCTGCATAGCATTTATTTTGGAAAAACACAATTCAAAACCTTGCGGGGAAGAGGAAGACAAAGGAATCTGATGTAATGTGTGTAGCCATTGGAATGATTCCACCTGCGCGATATGATGCCTATTTTCATTGAACCCCATCTCTTCACCTAAGATACCTTCCGGAAAGCGTACTCCCACCTTGTCTTCTCAGCGGGATTTGGTGGCACAGTTTTTGCACGCTTCGGGGAAACACTCACGAAGGAGCCACTCCCCGGGGGAGTTCCCATCACACCGGGGGCAGCCGGCCGAGCTCCCCAGCCCAGCTCCGCGGGCTGCAGCCTCCGCTGGCGCCGCCGCTGCCCGCCCGGGCGCGCTGCCTTCCCGCTGCCGAGTGCTCTCCTGGAGACGCTGACATGCATTGCTGCCGGTGACTGCATGGCAAAAAGTGCCTTTCATTTCAAGAGTCAACCTTTCAAAAGCTTCTTATAACTTCCCTTGATTAAAAAGAAAGAAAAAAAAAGAAAGGAAGCAAGAAGGCTGTTTCTGGCCGCAGGGGCTCGGGACGCCAATACCGGGCTAGGACCAAGACAAAGGGCATCCCGCCCGGCCATAAACATCTGCCGGGCACGTTTCAAGAGCCGACGGGCGGCGAGAGCAGCGGGGGAGCCCTCGCCTGCGTCCCACAGTGCCAGCCCCGGCCCCCGGCCACCCGAGCCGCTCCCGGCCCTGCCAGCGACTGTCGCGGCAGCGGGAGGCGCAGGGGGGTGAAGACGGGGGAGGCGAGGAGCAGGAGGGGAGGAGGAAGGGAGCTGCTTCTCTCTGCGGCACGCAGTAACCGCCGTAACTGCAGTAACCGCCCGGGGCGGGGGGCGGGGAACCGCGGCAGCCCCGCCAACCGTCCGCGCCCGGCGGCGGGGAAGGCGCTCCGGGGGCAGCCGGGCCGAGCCCGCCGCGCTGCCGCGGAGCAGCAGCCCGAGGGGAGCTCTCCGAATTCCCTCCGCGCCGCGGGGCCGGGCAGCCGTTGGGACACGAGAGGTGAGCGGAGGGCAGCGCTCGGCGGGGCCTCTCCTCGGGCGGGCGGGAGGGAGCGGGGAGGGAGGCCGCTCTCCCAACAAAGCGGAGCCGGAGGTTTTGGCTGCGAGATGAAGCCCGGCTTAGGGCCTCCCGCAGGCCCGGCCCTGCTCGGCCGGCTCCTCCGGCGTCTCCCCTGAGCGCCCCGCTGCCTGCCCGCCGGGCCCGGGTCTGGGCTGCGGGCCCAGCCGCGGTGAAACGCCGCTTTTCCGCTGCGCTGCCCACCCCGGCGGGAAGGGGTGTCCTGGGAACGGGCCCCTGCGACCCTTCCCTTACGGCTCTGCCACCTCTAACTGAGAGGCCCTTACTTCTGGATGGGCACGGCTCCAAGGATGGAGTAAATCCGACAGAAAGAACCGAAAAAAGTGATTGAAAAGGGTTTTCTCAGCCTGTACACACCGCTCTGCCTCCATTCAGGTGCCTTGTGCCTCTTCTCAGCTTCGTGGTGCACCACTGCCAGGTCACGTTCAGTTAAAGCAGGGTTAGTTGGGGTGCCATGAAATTCTGTATGGAGCAGCGGTTGTTTCATCTGCAGAAAAGAAGGCTCAGGGGAGACGTTACTGCTTTCTACAGCTACCTGAAAGGAGGTAGTAGTGAGGTGGGTGTTTGTCTCTTCTCACAAGCAACAAGTGGTAGGACAAGAGGAAATGGCCTCAAGTTGTTCTAGGGGAAGTTTAGGTTGGACATGAGGAAAACTGTCTTCTCCAAAAGGGTCGTCAAGGCCTGGAACAGGCTCCCTAGGGAAGTGGTGGAGTCACCAGTCCTCGAGGTATTTAAAAAATGTGTAGATGAGGCACTTGTTGGACTCGATCTTAGAGGTCTTTTCCAGCTGTCACTGTGTTTAGGGTCAGGGCCCTCTGCTAGACCTGTAACAGACACTCCCTGTTAACCCCCTTTCCTCCCCAAAGGGGAAGAGAAGAAGACTTGTGATTAGAAAAGAGACTTATGGATTAGAAAAGAAGGATAGAATAGCTTTAACGAAAATAACAATAATAAAATAGAATATATACAAATATATACAAACCCAGTATCGAACCCAAACCCCCTCCTCATGGCAGTTATGTCACCATCACCACTGATGGTCCCAGGCTGGACTCAGTGGCAGATGGGAACTGAGTTCAGGAGCTGGATTCTTGTACTGGATTTAGGAACACACAGATCAGGATCAAAGGTAGAATGGACAGAGTCTTGCTTGGATTCCAGCCATTGAAGAAGAGAAAAAGAGAGCTTGACCCTTGTGATCCCTCAGCTTTACACCGAGTATGATGTATATGGAATGGATTCCCTCTCTGGACGGTTTAGGGTCATCTGTCCTGTCCGCTCCTCCCTGCAGCTGCAGCCTTTTACTTTCTGCACCCCCAAACGTGGTACACAAAGCAGTGGCCTTGGTCTGCACACCAATCCTTGGTCCTAACTCTAAACATGAGGTGTTATCACTGCTGGAAGTGAAAACAGTCTGTTAACTTCAGATGGTTCAGTTAGTTAGGAGAGACTGAGCTGAAAAATAAAATCACAGAACATAATTGTTTTGTTCTAACTCAAACCAGGACACCAACAAAACCAATTCTGTGACTCCTATATTTGTGACTGTTGGTTGAAGAGAATACGTATATCCACAGGTTTGGTTTAACTTTGCTGGCTTTTATTAGCAGTTTTCTTTTATTAAACCCATTTGTGAGTTCAAGACCTTTATTGCCTGTGTGCTTTTTCTGGCTCCTGCTTGACACACAAATTGATAGTTTACAAAATTCACGTGAAGAAATCTCTCCTGTGTCAGATAGTACACATGTTACGCTTAGATCTTTGGCAGATTGATTTCATTCTGTACAACTCAACAGTTCCTTTGTCTAGGAAAAATCTGCAAATACAAGTTTTCAAGGAATTTTAAGAAATTCAAGGTATGAACATTGTAGACAGTAGTCAGTATTTGAGGGTTTTTTTTTTTTTGATCGAGGTGCTTGCAAAGAAAAGTTTATTTCTGTACTGGAAATGGCCGTGAGTCTGCAGAGTATTAGGAATAGCTCTAAGGGAGATCAGGAATATATTTTCTTACTAGTTAAGGAGTCATAGCAATGCAAAGTTCAATGGGCAGCCAGACAAATATCTATCTGATATATATCAAAAATGTTCAATAGATTTCTTTGAAGGTGACAATAGCTGGATGCCCTCCCTGTTCATGGCAAAAATGTCATCCTTGCAGGAGAAGGTGGCAGTGTTACAAACATCACATAGTACCCTTCTAAATGTGAAAACTGTGGTGGCAACTGGTGGGAACATCTGCATAGAAGCTTAGGTTTTGCAGTAAAGTGTGGCCGATAGACTTAAGGTTAAAGGTCCAAAAAGCAAATTGTAGAGCCAGGTATTTTGAGATTGTCTTCCAGGGTGGCCCAAGCCAAAAGGCAGGGCTAGCTGTCCTGCATTCATGTTACCAACTTCTCTGTTCAAATTTCCAAGACAGTGAAGTTCATTCTACAGATGAATGAAACCTTGTGCTAGGCCTAGATAGATTCTTGGAAGGGTTGGTTTCAGCTTTGTATCAAAGTGGAAGACAGGAAGTTGCAACTTTTCAGTATCCAGGTTGTGGATAAAGAAAGAGAGAAGTCCTTCTTCTCTGTGGGTATGAAAAGAAAGGAATAGCCTCCAGCTTTCCCTTTGTTTGGGGCTTAATTGGGTGTGAACAATGGGAGAAGCTGGTAAAAGTTGGACCCTGGGTTGCTTAAGTGAGCTGAAAGGGATCTGGGTCTCTCTGACTATGTTGTGGGTAGGGTTTTGGTTGCTGAGTGCTAAAGGAAACGCTTGGGTCTGTGCTTTGGAGCAGAGGTGTGTCCTGCATTTGTGGTTTTGAAGTGCACGCTGAGTGCACAGGCTGCAAGGAGGACACTTCTGCAGCAGGTTTTCTGTAAGAGACCCCCATTTTTCCCTGTTAGAGGTCTGAGTGCCAGTCTGATATGTGCCTGGTTTTCCTTTATGAGGAATGGGGATGTGTAGCCTGCTCACCTTCTGATGCCAAGCCAGAATGTAGCCAAAATGGAGAGCTGAGCTCATGGGGGGCACCACAAAGTAGCTGTCCCAGGTGTAGGATGTATACAATAGGGTGCGTCAAACATATGTAACCATCTGATCAAAACAGATTGTTACTATTTTGCTGTACCCAGCACTGGTGCAGCCTCACCTTGAGTACTGTGTGCAGTTCTGGGCCTTGCAGTGTAAGAAAGATGTAAAGGTCCTTGAATGCATCCAGAGGAGGACAACAAAGCTGGTGAAAGGGCAGGAAGGCATGTCTTGTGAGGAGCAGCTGAGGACTTTGGGCCTGTCTGGGTTGGAGAAAAGGAGGCTGAGGGGTGACCTCACTGCTCTCTACAGCTTTCTGAGGAGGGGAAGTGGAGAGGGAGGTGCTGGGGTCTCCTCCCTGGGATCCAGCAACAGGACTCATGGGAACAGTTCATATCTGCACCAGAGGAGGTTCAGATCGGACATCAGGAAGCATTTCTTTACTGAGAGGGTGGTCAAACTCTGGAACAGGCTTCCTAGAGAGGTGGTCGATGCCCCAGGGCTGTCAGTGTTCAAGAGGCATTTGGTCAATGCCCGTAATAACATGCTTTAACTTCTGGTCAGCTCTGAATTGGTCAGACAGCTGGACTAGATGATTCTTGTGGGTCCCTTCCAACTGAAATAGTCTATTCTAAACACTTACTGATAATCCAACCCCCCTCAAGTTGACATTTTTATGCCCAAGAGTCAATGAGACTTGACACAAAAAATGAACCAGAAGGGTTGGTTTTCTTAGAAAAAGTTGTGAGCACCTTTATTTCCCAGTCTGAGGGAATAAATCCACACTCATTCAAATGATCCAGCATGAAACTGTGTTAATGCAATGATCTGATCAATTTATGTACAGACAAGAACAGTAATCGGTCCCACAGCGGTCTGA
>JANVCC010000021.1:17284073-17338642 GCA_025345505.1 Todiramphus chloris collaris
CCCCCCCCCCCCCCATCAGTTAATATACGTGGGAAAAGCAAACCAGCTTTTTGGCATAATGACCAACATCAAAACCTACATAAAACTAAGAGCTTGTGATTTGTGAGGGTCCTTGCATTAGTACGTATAACAGCATCATTGCTGTTTGCGTGGATGTCTGTTGTGATTAATGGTAGACATGTTGTCACTTACATTGGAAAGGGCAGTGTTAGAAGTGCGGATGAGAGGCTGGGTTCATTGCAAGTTTCTAGGAGAAGAATGGAGGAAAATATTAATAGAGGGCCTGAAGGATGTGGAGATGCTGAAAGGGGACAGAGAATGGGTAACAGAGGATAGCTGGAGTCTTACAGCACATGATTTATCTTTATCAGTGATCTTGACAAAGAGATTGAGAGCACCCTCATTAGGTTTGCGGATGACACCAAGTTAGGTGGGAGTGTTGATCTGTTTGAGTGTAGGAAGGCTCTCCAGAGGGACCTGGACAGGCTGAATCAGTGGGCTGAGGCCAGTCATAATGGCTTCAACAAGGCCAAATGCTGAGCGAGTCCTGCACTTGGGCCACAGCAACCCCATGAAATGCTATGTGCTTGTGGAGGAGTGGCTAGAAAGCTGCTCCGCAAAGAGGGACCTGGCGGTGTTGATTGACAACTCGCTGAACATGAGCCAGCAGTGTGCCCATGTGGACAAGGCCAATGGCATCCTGGCCTGCATCAGGAATAGAAAAGTGATTGTCCCACTGTACCTGGCACTGGTGAGGTTTGTCGTATAGGGAGTGACTGAGGGAGCTGGGGTTGTTTAGTTTGGAGAAAAGGAGGCTGAGGGGAGACCTTGTCGCTTTCTACAACTACCTGGAAGGAGGTTGTAGAGAGGTGGGTGCTGGTCTCTTCTCCCAAGTCACAACTGATAGGACAAGAGGAAATGACAGCAAGTTGTGCCAGGGGAGGTTTAGGTTGGACATTAGGGAAAACTTCTGTACCAAAAGGGATATCAAAGGCTGGAACAGGCTGCCGGGGGGAGTGGTTGTATTGCCATCCGTGGGTGTATTTAAAAGCTGTCTAGGTAGGATGGTTAAGGGCAAGGTGTAATAGTGGCCCTGGTAGAGTTAGAGAATGGTTGGACTTGATCTTAAAGGTCCTTCCCAACCATAGCAATTCTGTGTCATATACAAGAAGAGGCTGAGGGATCTGGGCTTGTTTAGTGTGGTTAAGAGAAGGCAAAGGCACACTCTGATAGTAACTTACAGTTACTTGAAGAATAGTCACAGAATTGTCAGAACTATTTTTTTATTGGTAGTAGCAGATACCTGGTTAGATATTAGGGGAAATGTTTTCATGAGGGGGAGAGCACAGCCATGCGACAGGTTACCCAGAGAGGTTGTGGACTGTTGGTTCATCTTCAGTGGCACAGGTGATGTGAACTAGTGTTGGTGATAGCTCTGTGTTGAGCAGAAAGTTCAACTAGGTGATCATCACCAGAGGTCCCATGTGAACAACATTTCTCTGAATCTCAGATGTATGATGTAGATGAACCTATGGAATGGAGTGCATGATCAAGTATATATTGTGTAAATATTCTTGCAGAGGTATGTATATATAGGAGTAACTAGGAAGAGGAGAAACTGAAGTGCGTGTGAAAAGCCAGGTAGGTGCAAACATGGAATATGGCAGTACGGCAGAGGCAGCGTAGGGGACTGAAATACTAAGAAATATTAACAGGAAGAGTTGTTTCTTTTGTAGAGGAGTAGTAAGGGTGAGTGAGAGAATAGGGTAACTTTGTGTGATGAAGAAGGATGCACCTGCCTGGGGACAGAGTTTGAAGCAACTGAGCAGGAGCGGGGAAATGGGACACACTGAGCTGTGGGGTACTGGGAATTGTGGTGATGCAGGGAGATAGGCAGCAGTTGTTGAAGAAAAGTATTTGGGAATGAACGGTGGAATAGGGGCTGTGCTTCATGGGGTTGAGTGTTTGGGATCAGTGGGGCTACAGTGACAGGCAGAGATGCTGAGGTTGTAGGGTTATATAGTTGTAAGAGTTGGTCCAGTGTATGGTGGTACCAGGTGGAGCTGTGTTGGTGTGATGAGTGAGCAGAGCATGTGGAGGTGGCATGCAAAGGGTGTGTGGCCATTAGGGTGAGGTGAGGAAGACGTGCAAGTGTTGGGAGCTGCATTAGAGAGATCTCATGGAGCTACCAGCTGAGGCACACGGGGGTGCAGCAGCGTGAAGCAGATGTACAGAGGAGTGGCATACGTACCGTGTGCTGATGGTAGCAGGTGGCACCGTGTCCCGGAGAAGAGGAGATGAGGCTGCAGAAGGGCACTGAACAACGCACGGGTAGAGGAGCGTAAAGTTGCGGTAGAGTGAGGAAGGTTTGCGAGTCAGGAGCAGCATGGAGGAGGGACAGGGCGATGGTGGGGAGGCACCTTGATTCACAGTGAACTAGGTCTGTATGCCATGTGTAGCCTTCTGTAGCGAAGGGGAGGGAACGCTGGTAGCTGTGGTAAGGGCCCGTATAGGTAACACCGTAGCCGAGGATGTATTTGTAGGTGTGAGTAAGGCGTAAGGATGGTAAAGGGAGCGCTGGTACAGGCAGGGTACCGCGCTGGGGCCCGCAGGAGGGCCGAATGTGGAGTACCGAGCGGGGAGGGAAGCGGCGGCATTTGTGGCAAGCACGGAGACGAGTGCTCGCCGTGGGACGCGGGTGCCGCCTGCCGGGGCGGCGTGGCCACTTGCAGCCAGCTCGCCGCTCGTCCCGGGGTGCGGCCGGGCGGGCTGAGGGGCGCTGCCGGGGCGGGGCGGTGTGCCGGGCAGCGGCGGGGCGGTGTGCCGGGGCGGGGCGGGGCGGTGTGCCGGGGCGGGGCGGTGTGCCGGGCAGCGGCGGGGCGGCCCGGGGGCGGGGCGGCCGGGTCTGACTCCCGCCTCCCCCCCCGCGCAGGCCGCGGCTGCTATAGCGACGCGGAGGACGCCGGTGTCGAGCGGAGCCCGCGGGACGGAGTCCGGACATGGTGAGCGCCGAGCGGGGCGAGCGGTGGAACGGGGCGGGGTGGGGTGGGTGCCGTTCGGGACTGAGCCGAGTCTCTCTCCCGCAGCCCTTCACCGAGCGCGCCTACTTCCCGCCGGCGGCGACGGGAGCCGGGGCCGGTGCGGGGCCGACATCGTTTCCCGCCTTCCAGTTCCGCGGCCGCCATGAGGGCCCGGACTGGCGGCGGCTGAGCGCCGTGGACGTGGAGCGAGTGTCGCGGGAGGGGAACGTGGCGGTCCTGCAGGAGCACCTGGAGCACGTCACCTTCTGCAGCGCCGAGCGGGAGCGCTGCCCCCACTGCCAGGGCCCCGCCGACCCGCTGCTGCTCAAGCTGCTGCGCCTGGCCCAGCTCTGCACCGAGTACCTGCTGCACTCCCAGGAGTACCTCAGCGCCCAGCTCGGCAGCCTGGAGGAGGCCCTGCGAGCGGCCCAGGCCCAGCGCGACCAGCTGGGCAAGGAGGTGGCCCGCTCCTTGCAGGAGATCAAGGAGCTGAAGGAGGAGTGCCGGCGGAGAAAGAAGATGATCAGCACCCAGCAGATGATGCTGGAGGCCCGAGCCAGCTACCACCAGGTGAGAGGAGAGGTCCTGGCGGCCCAGTCATCCACAGCTTGCCAGCTCCGAGCCCACTGGGGGCAGGCAGCTGAGCAGGGTTGCTGGGGCACAGTTGCTTGCTGAATTGGAGCTGCAGGGACTGGTGACCCTGCAAAAAGGGAGTGCCTCATTTGCAGGTGCTTCGCTTCCCATTTCACAGATGTTTGGTTGGTATCACAGACATTTGGGAGAGTGCTGCATCATCTTTAACAAATTCTTTTCTTACTAACAAGTGCTGTTTATTGTTGGATTTGCTTTTGATGCATCTGAAGTGTCAGATACACACAAAACCTGCGATAAACATGTTACTGCTTTCTGTTCCTGCCTTTTCTTGTCTGCCAACTGCATGGTCAGAAAACACATAGGGCAAGTACATCAGAGCTGGTGCTAAGCAGTAACCTGCCAGCCTGTGATTTGTCACTGTCCTGCAGTAACGTTCTTCAGGCACAAAGTTTCTGCTTGTGTGTGTGACTCAGAAGTGACTCAGGCATGACAGTAAAGAGCCTCGGTGAGGTAGCTCATCCCTAACTCCACAACAATCTGTTCCATAAGGGTCTTCCCTAAGAGCTTTAGTACACTGCTGTTCTGACTTTGTGTCATGGCATTCTGGTGTTTCGGGAGAGGCTTTTGTGTTTTGTGTGTAATTGTTTGATTTAAATGTTTCTCAGCTTCAGCATTTTTCAACAGGTTTCAGGAATGCAGACTGCAGTTTCAAATACAGTCTGAAGTCTAGAGAGTACACTGGACACAGACTTGACATGATTTCAGACTAGCTCTTTGTGTCTTTATGTTTAAAGTTACAGGCTTTTGTTTGGTTGGTTGTTGGTTGGTTTGGTTGGTTATTGGTTTTTTTTTTAATTCTTGGGATACTAGTAGTCCTAATTGTTAAATTTCTCCTTAGTCATGGAATAGTTGCAGTACAGAACCAGTGCAATAGTATGCACAATCTTATCCCACAGTACAATACCAATTTCAGCAGGCTGGCAAAGTTTAATATTTTAAGACATAAACTAAGTTGCCTCAAGGGAGAAGATACCTTATGCCCTGAGAGTAGAGCTTTACATTGTTAGACTTCATAGGAACCTTGTCTCAGGGCATTTGAGTGTAAGTCTTAAGGACAAGCTGATCACATGGTAATCATTTTAAAAAGCCTTTATGCAACTTACAGAGCTGTTTGTTGGGCTGTGTTGCAAAAGAAAAATGATTGTGTGCATCATTTTGTATGTAAACTGAAATAATTTTCATACTATGATCGCCAGCTAAATATTTTCAGGTTCTCTTGAAATATTTGTGGAATACAGTTCTCTCAGGGAAGCTGAAGAGTGTGGTAATGAACGTGGCTCATCACTAATCTTCTGTTCAGTGGCATTTACAATAAATCAGAAATAGAAAGTTATTTCCCATTTTTAATGTAATTTCATATTAAGTAAACATCTGCCCTCCCCTCTTCTTTCCTCTCTGTTAGTAAATCATTGTCTGTAGAAGTTATTTAGGCTCACGTGGCAAAAGTAAGTTTAGAGAGCAACCTTGAACAGTTTCTGTGGTTTCTACTGTTTTCAGGATCCTGAGTGTGAAGCTAGAGATAAACTCTTCCTAGGGTTTGTAAATGCAGGGCAGCAGTTGTGATTAGCAAACAATAATTGTGTCTTTATCTGTGCCACGATCTTGGCTGATCTGCAGTGCCGGATAATAGAAGTTTAACCATAAAATACTACTATAAAATGGTACTGGTACCTACAAGTCCTAAATTTAAGAGTCGTTGCTCAATACCTTCATCTGAGTAATACAAATTTAATTTTAAATAATTTTTTTTTCTTTTTTTTTTTTTGTACTTTGTTCAAAAATCTTATATTCTCATGCGCAGTGCAGGCATAAAGTGCACATTTTGTATAACACCGTGAAGAGTATTTGTGAGAGTAGTGTTGCATAATTGAAACCCTAAATATTCCCTGTGTTAATCCTGTCTCCTGCAGTAGGAGCTTTCTTTTGCTACCAGCAAGTCAAACTGACATGAAGTTTGTGCTTGAATGGATAACATTATTTCACAGCCAATTTAATTTCTTAAATCATGTGCAATCTGTTACACTGTGAGCTCCCTCTTGGTTGGCAGCAATGCTTTGCTACCATACTACGTCTCTTTACTTTGCTTTTATGTTAGCACTTTTTTTGCATTTGTCCAACAAAATTTGCCTTAATAATTCATGACTTTAGTGTTTGCTGAAAGATAGCTATATTTAATAGCTTACCTGACTACCCATGGCAGTATTTTAAATATTATATGAAACGTGGGAATTTGATGATAGCGAATCTGTATCTGAATTGCTTCAATCTGTTAAGTCAGTCTTTTACACTCATATCCCACTGATGAGGAAAAAGGACCCAGCAGAGTATTTGTGGCTTCTTCAAATTATATTTATTTGGGGGGAAAAAAAAAGTGTAAGTAAGAGGTAAGAAGCAACCCTACCTAAAGTGATTAGGGACTTCGATTCAAAACTTTACCAGTAAGTGCCAAAATCTGTAGATGTGGCTTCTGCCCTTGTCCTATCCGTCTGTTCTTGATATTCTCAGCATCAGTGGAATGTACATTGATGGTAAACAAAACAAATTAATTGACTTATTATTTTATAATTTGAATTTTATAGGAATTTTACAATTCAGAAGGATGCTAGGTAGCATATGAATTTGTGTATGTGCTTTTTCTTGCAAAATTGTGTATTGTTACCTTATTTTGGTTGAAATGTTTGACCTTTTTACATACCTATGGTCCTTCTAGTATTGTCATCTTACAACTCATGTGTACTCAAACCCATCTTTATTGTGGTTTTTTTTTTCCGATTGCATGGTGCTGTGTTTTGCTGTGATACAAGAGTCTTCACACCAGAGCTGCTAGTTGGCTGGAGTTGGTGTGTGTTGTGCTGAATAGTGTTGACTGACTTTTTCCTGATGCTTGTCTACCTACCTACAATTCTGGATTAGAAATAGTGTGGCCAGCAGAAGTAGGGAGGTGATTGTCCCCCTGTACTCAGCACTGGTGAGGCCTCACCTCGAGCACTGTGCCCATTTTTGGGCACCTCAGTACAAGAGAGATATTGAGGTGTTGGAGCGGGTGCAGAGGAGGGCAACAAAGCTGGTCAAGGGATTGGAGAATAGATCATATGAGGACCATTTGAGGGAGCTGGGTCTGTTTAGTTTGAGGAAGAGGAGGCTGAGGGGAGACTCTCTACGGCTACCTGAAAGGACATTGTAGAGAGGCTGGTGCTGGGCTCTTCCCTTAGGTAATTAGTGACAGAACCAGAGGGAACAGCCTCAAGCTGAAACAAGGTAGGTTTAGACTGGACACTAGGAAAAAATTCTTCACGGAAAGAGTGGTGAGATATTGGAATGGGCTGCCCAGGGAGGTGGTTGAGTCGCCATCCCTGGATGTGTTTAAACATCGCTTAGATGTGGTGTTGGGGGACATGATCTAGGGGTGAACTTGTAGAGTAGGGCTAATGGTTGGACACGATGATCCCAAGGGTCTTTTCCAACCTAAATGATTCTGTGATTCATCTCTTATCTGTGGTTTATATCTGAATTTGAAAAGTTTCTACAGTGCTAGCACAATGAGATTCTTGCCCACGAGCATCACTGAAAGGCATTAAATAACACATACATTAATAACATCACGGAAATTTGGCATTGTGAGAATTTTAGTCCTTATTCTTGCAAAATGGAATTTTATTGAAGTTGCCTTCTTTTGACATCTGGATAAAATGTGACAATGTTAATGGCTGTACTTAACAGATGTTACTGATAATAATGAAAATGTTTTTATCTGTTTTTTTGTAGTGTCAGTTTTGTGAAAAGGCATTTATGAACTACTACTTTTTACAAAGCCATGTGCAAAGGCGTCATCCAGAAGAATCTCAGATAGGTATGTACCTAAGTGTTATCCAAAAAATTAAGAGAAATAGTTTAGAAAAATGTGCATTCAGTGAGGTTGCACAGTCCATGCTTTTGTATAACTGGGAAGAATTATTTTTCATGTTCCATTTTTAGGTGTCAGATACTGATTTGTGTATATTCAAGCAACACCGACTGACAAAATGCAGTGGGTGACGTGTGTTTCAGTCTCTGGAAAAATAGTTAACAAAAAATGATATGCCATATTTACAGTTCCCTTTGAAGTTAGCATTTGCACTGCACACTTCAGTCAGCAGCAGAGTTCAGAGCGCAGTTTCTCTTTAGGAATGTGTGTTGGTGGGGGTGTGGATAAAATGAACGTCTTGCCTTAAGGAAAATAAGTGTTGTGAACATGTATGAATTATTAGTACAGAAATAATGCAACTCAGCTGAAGTCAGTTTGAACAGAATCCTGAATTAAACTGATTGTAAAATATAGTGAGAAAAAGAAACTGTCAAGAATAATCAGAATTCAGGTTATCTGTGATAATCTTGGTTGCTGTAGCACTAATTTATATGCTTTTGTCTCTCTTCATTTAAAAATGTTTAGTTTGAAAAACATTGCTCTCCCAAGTTTTATTCATCTCTGAATCCTCTTCTTCCTGTTAGGCTGTGTGCTTATGATTTGTTGCTAAGGACTGACAAATTATTGAAATATTGTCAAGTATTGACAAATGGTGGTCATGAAAAATAAGTTAGGAAAAAAAAGCATTTGGGAGGAGGAAGAGCGGGAAGAATCTAGCAAGGTCTGAACTGTAGCTTGTTAGGCAAATAAACCAGCAGGAACAGTGAGAGGGGGCTGAATAAGCATCTGAGAAAGTATTGCAAGAAGAAAGAATCTCTTGTGTACTTTACACTTGATAAAAATTATAATGGAAGGTGCTGCAGAACCAGTTGAACTAATTACCATATAAAGAATTAGTCTGAAGTGGCTGTATGAGGGAAACACTCCATGCAGTTATTGCTGAAGTAATATTCTCATTGTGCTAAGATTCCTAGATGATGGGCTAGTAAATCCTTGGTAAATTGGTAAAATGTTTCAAGATTGCTGTATTGTTTTGCATATTTTAGTATGTTTTATTACAGTGACATTCTCTCTAACTCATTCTAGACAAATAAGGAGTAGTATTCCAGATGGACTCCTTATAAAAATTATTGAAGTAAATAAAAAAACCAAAAGAATAACTGAGGCTCACTTTGTCCTTCATACATCCTTTTTTGGGGGCTATGTTGCTTATATTCATTTGAAATTAGACTATCTAATACTTTTTCTTGTAGGTATTTCATAAACTATTTAATGTCAGCAATATCTGTATTTTTCCGTCTTTGAGGAATCTTTGATCAGTCCAGAGAAGATAAGTATTTAAAGGCATCTTTGGAGAACCATGGTAGTGGGAGGGGAAATGGTCTGTGAGAGTCAGACTTCATGAAGATGTTCTTGAAACACTACAGAAACGCATTTGCAGTATCATGTGTTCAGAAATGGCAACAAACACTTTGAAAAATGTGTGTTTCTTTCAAACAGAACAGAAGAGGAAAGCAAAGACAGACAAATTGCAGGATGAGATTGATAAACTGAAGGAACAGTTGAAGCTCACCACGTCCCAGTTAGAAGCTGAAAAACAGGCTAATATAATCAGGTTTTCTAAGGTAATGTGTACTAAATAATACAAATCTCTCAAAAGAATCATAGAATCATTCTGGTTGGAAGAGACCTTCAAGATCATCAAGTCCAACTGTTAACCCTGCACTGCCAAATCACCACTAAACCATGTCCCTTGGTTCTGCACCTACACATCTTTTAAATCCCTCCACGGATGGTGACTCCAACACTTCCCTGGGCAGCCTGGTCCAGTGCATTATAACCCTTTCTGTGGAGAAATTTCTGTGAAGAATTAGTGCTTTGAACTGTGCTCATTAATCTTGTAACTGGAAAAGAACAGAACAGAAATCTATTTACAGCTTACGTGCCTGGCAGCATCGGTGCTTAGGCACTAGAGTATGTCTGTCTACCCCTTGCCTCCCCATAATTTTGAACATCTGCTTTCTTCTTACTTTTGTTTTAGACATATTTTAAAATGAGCACTTAAGAGAACACTTCTGTTAGCACTTGCCAGTACATAAGATAATTGTGGCCTGTTACTGAAGCAGATAAAATTGCCTTGCTGTGCTGAAGTATAAGCTACTTTTAATACAATATTATTTCTTATTTATGGCCGTGATTTTATATGTGACTTTGTAAACTCAGTAAGATTTATTGTTTGCTGTGATGAACTTTACTATCTTAACAGAGGTGTCAAGCAGTCAAGGAAGAGGGATTGAGAAGAAACAAAGCATGCTGGTCATTAAATGCTTAGAGTTTGGTTGACCAGATAGCCAAAGCAGAAAGTACTCTTAGCTACTGCAGTGTGAATAAAAAAGCTTAAACCAGAATGATTTAAAAGCAGTAATTATCTGTTTGTAATCACATGCAAGGCTTTTAGGGTGATACTGAGTCTTGCTATAGTGCTTACTAGATCATGAAGAGGGAAAAAAAGAGTCTTTTAAGTTACCTCTTTTTGTTCTTCTATAATCTTGATAATTCAGATTGTATCACAGTTTTCACTTCTATGTAAGTAAATAGATCATTTGATAGTGCATTCAAGATAGAAATCTTTTTTGAAGGGGAGAGGCTTTGTGAGTCACTAAGGAGCAAACTGTTGGCATAAGAGATGAGATACTTCAGTGTTGTTCTTGGTATCTCAGTTTGCGCTGTATCACAATCAAAAGCAGGGGTTTGTGTCCGTTAACATAACCTGTGAGAATCTTGTCTTAATATATCACCCAGTATTCAAAACTTCTTAGTGGAGTTTGAATAAAACCAACCAATTAAGTTGGGGAAGAAACACTAATTTTTAATTTAAAGGGAATCAACAAAACATCATTATCATTAATTATTTTGTTTTCAGAGGAAAATCTGGTCTTCTGTTAAATACACAGTGTTTCTTTTCCTGAACTCTTTGAAAACTTTCCTTTTCAGACTCTCCTGTTTTCAGTCCTTCTGTTCCCCTTCTCCCAGGACCATTCAGCTTCCTGGTTTTTGTTTGGTTGGGTTTTTTTTCATTTTCAAAAGTAACTGGATGACCAAATGAAGAGCATGGGTAGAGTTTTCACCTAGAAGTGCAAGCAGGGTCAGAATAGTGAGCCTTGGCCTTATGTGGACATCTGCTGGGTATTCTACTCATTCTTTCTGTGCCCTGGTTTTGAGAGGTACATCTATGACATATTTCATCCCTGAAGCATTGTTTTTCTTATGATAGAACTTCAAGTATTCGTAACAGTACAGCGTAGAAGTTTTCGGTGCCTTAGGGGCCTATTTTGAAGTCACTTGTTTTAGCTGAGGCTCCTGACTACAAGGGGACTGCCTAAAATGTCCTGAAGCTACAGCCTGCAGTGTTACACAACAAGAAGCTTTCAGAGCTGCTGTGTTTTTCTGGGATGTCAGGGAAGGCAGAAATGTGAAGTGTGACTAGTTGCAATTTGTGCACCATAACTGATATCTGCTGTCAATTCAGGTGGCATTGCGTTGTTGTCTTTTGAAAGAGTGAGAGATGTGGGGTTTTTTAAGACAACCTTTGGGATTCTTAGGACAGCATGTATTTTTTAGGAGAACCACTACTGGAGGGAATTCGACTAAAAACTCATCCTTCCAATCCTTGATCCCTTCTGCTGCTTTGAGGTGAAAGGCTACAGAAGGTCCCATTTTTCATAAGTGTACAGTGATTGCTCGTTGTAGTTAAGAGAGCAAATTCAGAGTGAATGCTGTGATGGGAAGCTGTAGGGGCTGCCTAAAAAGTGTGTGTATTCTGCACAGTGAAATGCAGCACTTTGATCAAGTTGAGGACTATACAAAAACGAGTGACTTGGTAACGGAATGGTAAAAGTAATATAACATATAAAGTGGGGTATATGTACCTGGGGAAAAGATAATTCTTCATCTACAAAATGATGGGTTCTGAGATAAGTGTTATCACTGAAGGGCAGGATCCTAAGGTTGTGATACATAGTTCAGGGGAAATGTCAGCCCAGTGGTTAGTAGCAGCTGGCAAAGAAGATTAAGTATTACAAATCATTGTGAAAAATCACTGCGGAAGGCACAGCCTAAATACCGTGTGTAAGTCTAGGGCCTTCAACTCAAAAAGGATATGATAGAAGTGTAGAGGTTACAAAGATGGGCTACAAGGATATCAGTCCATGTTTAGAATGCCTGAGCACGCAAAGAGCTGTCTGTCTGAAAAAGAGACAATGGCTTGGTGGGGAGGGAGGGTGAGATAATGATGTTGGTGAAGCTGTGAGTTACAAAGAGCTAGGAAGTATCAATCATTTACTCTCTTTTCCAGTTCAGGACTAAGAAGAAAGTGCATATTTGCTTCCCCTGGTATTATCCTTTCCCACCAATACACTTAAGGCCTCTGTGGGAATGAACTCAGTGGATTTTTTTTTTTTTAATATGACCAAGTAATTAATGTGTTCTTCAATGAAAAATAAGGAACTACCAAAATTTCTTGAAGTGTACTTGTTTTGCAAGCAAAATGTCTAGTTTGCTACCCCAAAATTCTTCAAAAGCTGATGGATTTTTGGGGTTTTTTTTATGTCACAATGCTGCCCATTGAAAGTGACTGCTTCCTACTTGTAGTTTGGGTGCTTGAATCAGTATTGTGTGTGGGGAAAAATAACAAATAATGCTTTTTAAATAATTTCAGGATTGCGAACAGCAAAAATCAAAAGAAGAAGAAATTCTACAATCATTTAATAAATGGAAAGAGGAGGAAAAAGAGAAATTGGCTGATGAAATAGAAAAAGTGAAAGAGATGTTTATGAAAGAGCTTAAGGAGTTATCTTCAAGAAATTCAACTTTAGAAAATGTGAGTAATTTAAATTTTCCAATATTTTAGGGCATGAATCCCTTACAGGAAATGGTAGTGAGCCTCACATATTTGAAATGTCACGCAGTCATCTTAGAGATCTTTTTTTACAAAACTTTAAATAAAAAACATTTGCATGATAGCCATGATTTTTTTTATTATATTTTTTATAGTATTGTTTTGGATGAATGAATTATGCCTTCAGTAACTGAGTCAGTTTTTCCTTACTCCTCAATCTCTTGAGTGCCTGTTTATAGATGAGTAGATATTCTTATTGCCATTATTAGGCATCTATTATGCTAATGCTCTCCTAACCAACGTGGAGGGGACTAATCTCTGCATTATAGTCCTGACAGCAGGATTGTGTATGTTTTTGATGGATGCTCTGAAAATGCTTTCCAGAGTTTTAATTAGAAAGAGAATTGTAAAAGTCAGGGTCGGTCAGAAAACAAATACATATGACCCTACCAGAGCAGCTTGTATTTTGTAGCTGCTGGTTCCTGGGTAGCTTTGCAAATTGTATTTATGTTAGAGGTATATATTAATTCTTGCCTGAAATTTGATAAATGCTGAACTCTAAGAAATGTGAGAAGTGTCTGATGCAGTCTCTGTGTAGTTAACTTGAAAGTGGATTTTGCATTAAATGACAGTTTTAGAAAATAAAATCTGAATGCATACTCAGGTCTTCATTTTTCCCCTGCTCCTTTTAGCAACTGGTAGAATTACGAAAGGCAAATATGCAACAAAAATCCAATTTAGGGACGCTGACAGACAGCCAAGAATTTACAGAAGAGAAATCTCAGAGTCCTCAGGATTATCACAATGTGGTTAAACTTCTTGAAAAACAGGTAACACTCTAACTTAATGTATTTTGACAGACTACATGTCTTCTTTTCAGTTTTGTACATTTCCTAGTAGGATTTTAAATCCATAAGTAAAATTCTCATCCCTCTCAATGCTTAAAATATCTGGTTTTAAAGATTTACTGCTAATTAGTGCAATCTCTATAGTGGAAATCAAGTAATTCTTTGCCTTATCCTTTACAAATGAAATAAGTGTTACTTATTTATTTATATTCTCTTATTCTTTGTTATTAAGTATGTCCAACTTCACCAAGTATGGTTGCAGTTCAGTTCCAGAAGACTCTGATAAGCCATTTATGCCTGCTGATCTGTGAGGCCACTTATGAAAAAAATGAAATTTTTCATTTTCCAAGATGGAAAAAAACCCAAAACTAAGAAACTGTTTGACAGGATTTGTCAACCTCTGGCTCTTGAGCCATATGAAACACTTGAGCTTGTCTCGTGCAACTTCTGTACCAGGACTGTATCATCTGACCAGCACAGATGCTGGTGCTAGTGCAAATCTGTTGGACATTCCAAAGTCCTACCTGTAGGAAAGCTTGAACTAGAAAGGGCCACTGAGGAGAAGGTCATTGCATTGCTCGGAGCCTCACCTGCATGTCCAGGTTGTTCCTATTAAAAAAAAAGACTTGTGAGGCCTTAGGAAATACCCCCAAGCCTTTTTTTTTAAACACTTTGAAACATGCTTTAAATATTTCATTGCTCTTGGGATGTGAAGGTCTTTGTATGCTGCTGGTATCATCCAGAAGTTTTCTTGCTTCTGCTCAAAGATGTGGAACACTTAGTCAGCTTTGCTTTATGGTTTCTTATTTCATCAAAGAAAATTCAGCTCACTCTAAAACTCATATTAATACTGGGTTTTGTTATCATTAGATAAAATACCTTGTTAATGAATGCTTGAAATCACACTATTTTGGGGGGAGAAAAACCCTGCTCTTACTGCTCTTGTTAATGTCAAAATAATTGTGTGTTTCTCACTCACAGTCACTATATATACAAGTCAAGGAGCAAATATGTAGTTTCTAGAGTGGTAAGAAAACCACATTTGGACGTATAAAATTGCTGGGTATAAAATTGCTGGTTACTGTTCTAAGTCTTAAGGTTTACTCAAGTTTCATATCATCAATAATCTTTTCAATGTTTATGTGTTATTTAGCTCGATATAAGCAGCTTTCTTTTTCTAAGTGTTAATGTGTTGTTAACAGGAATTAATCTTGATTTCCCCTATGCAGAAAAGCAAGTGGACATCTACAGTACAAGCCCTTCGTCATGAACATGAGACAGAAAAGTCCCTGGTAAGTGGCACAGCAAACTACTTAAGAAAAAAAGTCTCCTTTTAGTTTATTTTCTTACTTTTTCAGTAGTTCTTGAAATACTATAATACATCTGTTGGATCGGAAAGCCTTGCTATCAAGAGTCCATAAGAGTGTGTTCTCTTAGTTGTATTTAGTATCTTTGTATTTCTGTTATGCTAGGATCTTGATGTTTCAGTTAAGGCCAGGGTTGAAAGAATTTATCATTTAAGAATCTGACAGACACCTGAAACTGTGTCTGTCTTTTGAAGAGCTTACAACTAATTCTGTGAGGACTCTATTATGCAGTATTTTCTGTATTAATTATATGGATATTCTGCGTAGTTGAGATGTAACATGTTAACATGTAGCTTTCATCTACCCTGTATCTTCTGCTACCATGGACCTATAGCATATGTCTCATATGTCTCAATCATGTCTGCATTTCTTTTTAATCTCTTTCCTGCTTTGTTTCTCTCGCTTCTTTTCCTTTCATTTTCCTTTCATCTGCGTGACCATGTAAGAACTGAGCAGATCATAGTGTTCTGACCAGTGCTTCTCCTCCTCTGGCAAGAAAGCAGTGGGGAGGAACCATGGAACATCCTCCAAAATGGATATAGTTAATGATACACCCACATACAGTGCAAGAATAGAATGAGGGAGGAGTAATGTAAGTATTACTTTTGGGATGGTGCACCTAAAATATTGTTCCCTCTCTTCTACGTTCACAGCTAATATCTTAGGTTTATCATGGAAATTCACATCTCCTTAAAATATCATTATTTGACACTATTTATAATCATAACATTTTTGTAGTCAGATGCTTTTTCTTGCAATCTTAATTTTAGGCAATCTCAGCAATGTCTTTGTAAGTCCCTTTCTTTATATTGAGATTTAGGTGATCTTCCCTGTGTAAATAAAAAGTGATCCAGACAGCTGTTTTGTAACATATGCAAGTCTCAATGAAATCACAAGAGACATTAGGTTTTTGCTAAAAAAAAAAAAAAAAAAAGTTAAAACCATTTAAGCATGGCACTTACCATGAAGTTTAAACAAGCATAAAAATATTTTATATAATATTACTATGAAGTTACTTCTCTTCTGATTGCTTTCTAGCTGCTGTCAGAGATTGAGAAGCTTAAATCAACAGTGAGAGAAGATCTGAATAAAAATAACACCTTTTACAAGAGTAGGATAGAAGAATTGGGACAGAGACTTCAGGAGCAGAATGATCTGATTATTACTCAGAAGAAGCAGGTCTGTTTTGTAAAGCACTCTGTGTTTCAGAGACCATAAGACACAGAGAGATTTTTACTACATAGCATTTGATCTTTGATATATCTCTGGTTGCCTGTTTATTTCTAGTAGTATTGCTGTAGTATTTTGGTTACACTTTGGAAACTATGTTGATAAATACGAATAGATCTGGAGAAGAGACACGGGAATGTAAACTAGGAATCAAAACACAATTTATAAGGAAAGGCTTAGTAAACCAAATGTTTTTAATACATCCAACACAAAGTTCAAAGATTACTAGGTTGCTGTCACCAAAGACCTCTACAGATGAAAAGTTTATGATAGTAAACAGGATTTAATCTGCCACAAAACAATCATGATAAGATCTAGTGTTTGAAAACTGAAAATACGTGACTTTGCACACTAAAAGTATCATATTTATCATTGTGAGTATAATAAAATTATTACCATATGAAATTTAACAAGAGCAAGTGCCAGATTCTCCACCTGGGATGGGGTAATCCTAGTTATTTGTGCAAACTGGGACACAAGCATTTGGAGAGCAGCCCTGCAGAAAGACAACAGGATTTTGGGTTGATGGCAAGTTAAATACAAGTCAACAGTGTGCTTTGTCATCCTGAAAGGCCAACTGTGTTCAGTTCTGGGCCCCTCACTTCAAGAAAGATATTGAGGTGCTGGAGCAGGTCCAGAGGAGAGCAACAAGGCTGGGGAAGGGATTAGAAGTAAAGTCTTACGAAGAGAATCTGAGGGAGCTGGGGTTGGTTAGCCTGGAGGAGACTTAGCGGGGACCTTGTCACTCTTTACAGCTACCTGAAGGGAGGTTGTAGTCAGGTGGGGGTTGGGCTCTTCTCCCAGGCAGCTAGTGACAGGACAAGAGGGCATGGCCTGAAGCTGTGCCAGGCGAGGTTTCAGTTGGATATCAGGAAGCACTTTGTGACAGAGAGGGTGATCAGACATTGGAATGGGCTGCCCAGGGAAGTGGTGGAGTTGCTGTTCCTGGGGGAGTTTAAGGAAAGGCTGGATGTGGCACTTAGTGCCACAGTCTAGCTGATGTGGTGATGTTGGGTCATAGGCTGGACTTGATCTCAGAGGTCTTTTCCAGCCTCAGTAATTCTGTGTCCTGGGGTGCATCAAGCGCAGCACAGCTGGCTGGTCGAGGGAGGTGGTTGTCCCACTCTACACTGCACTGATGTGGCCCCACATCGAGTACTGTGTGCAGTTTTGGGTGCCTCAATACAAGAAAGACATCAAACTATTAGAGTGTGTCCAGAGGAAGGTGGCCAAGGTGGTGAAAGGCCTCTAGGGCAAGATTTAAGAGTTGCAGCTGAGGTCACTTGGCTGGTTCATCTTGGAGAAGAGAAGGCTGAGGGGTGACCTCATTGCAGGGTACAACTTCATCAAGGGGAGCAGCAGAAGATGAAGTGCTGACCTCCTCTCTCTGGTGACCAGCAACAGAACATGAGGAAATGGAATGAAGCTGCATCAGGCGAAGTTCAGATTGGACATTGGGAAAAGATTCTTCACTGAGAAGGTGTTTGGTCCCCGGAACAGGCTTCCCACAGAAGCGGTCATGGCACAAGCCTGTTAAGTTCAAGACAATGCACTTAGTCACTTGGTTTAGTTTTGGGTAGTCCTGCAGGAAGCAGGGAGTTGGACCCAATAATCCTTATGGGTCTCTGCCAATTTGAGACAGTCTCTGATTCTCTGAAGTTATACGTTTGGAAATGAATTGTTTTTTCTTAAAAAGATGCTCTTGTTCCAACATGACTATAGAACTTTTTGAGGTGATTGGTGAATGAAGATCTAGGTGGTCAGGAGTTTAGACAATGACATGTTTATGTCGTCCTTACAACCCATTCCTCTATTAGATGGTGTATTCTTTACAAATCAACATCTGATTTTTACACTTTTTTCTTGAGATTAGTGTTAAATCTATTCTTAAGTGAAAGAACTGAAGAGACAAATAACAGCTTTTACATCTCGACCTTAACAAATTTGATAGCTGAAGATAAATTTCTTACAAGACTGACCTTTTAAAACAGAACAGTATGGCCACAGAGGTAAAACAGGTTCACAGGGATCTGGGCTTAGTGAAATACAGTTGTGAAGATCTACGTTCTCAATCCCTGGAACCAGGAAGAGCTTGAGAAATAGATGATGCTTTTGTAGAATCCAAACTGAATGGAATTGAGGCAACCAGGTTCATAAATAACAGAGGACCAGGGTCCAGTATCTTGTGGCAGCTCCAGCTGGTGTTGCTATATGGCTGGCTGGTTTGGGTTTAGCTTCTGTTTTGAGAATTAGAGTACAGACCATCCTTTTATACAGGATTCAAAAGATTCCTATTTTCTTTAGATTGAACTGCAGCCAGCTTGTTTCCTCCACTCTCTCGGTTTTGTTCAGCGTGTGTCCTGTGTGTCAAACAGACAAAGCTATAGAGCTGACAGGTGAACAGTTTATACATTTAAAATCTATGTGTAATGAAGTGTTTCCCTGGAGTGGAGCTAGACTTGCAGATTGAACAGGAATTGCTGAAGCAGTATTGAAACTGTAGGTGCTGAAGTTGCCCATGAACCCACTCTTCATGTCACTTTATAGCTTGTAATAATGGGATGTACAAAGCATGAGTTTGCATAAGGCAGCAAACAAAAAAAAAAGTCTTCAGCTTTCATTAAACATTAATTGAATATACAATAGACAGTAGAATAGAGTTCCACAAAAGTTGTATTTTTCTTCCCAAATCTTAAACAATGATTTCTGTTATGGAATATTACTGAAACTAGGTGTTTTGTACTAAATGTACATTTCTAGATATTGATCATTTCCATTTGTAACCGTTCATGTATCTTTCTTTTCTCTTCTAGATAAAAGAACTGTCCACAAGATCAGTTGCAAACATTAAGCCATATGATGGTAAGTACAAACTGTAAGGAAAAGCAGATCCTGTTTATATTCCAGCAGCTTGGCTGAAACAAATGTTACACATCATTAAAAAACATAGGCATCAACATAACTAAATATTGAAGTCAAATCAGTACTGGCAATTCATTTGTGTTTCTCTGGGTACCTATCTGTTTCTATGCCATGATTTGCAGAGTTCATGTTCTGCAGCTGTAAGGACTTCCAGGGTACAGCATTGAACGCTTGAGTAGTGAAGAGATGTGAAATACAGCAGCTTGGTTTTGTATTACATAAACAGCTTTTGGCTTTGCTTTATGAAGTATGGTTTTAATTGGCTTTTTTCATGCTTGACTGCCCTTAGGCTGCAGAACTCAGAAAAGGGAAAATACTGAAAGAGTAGACAAAAATGAATAATTTTTCAGTTAAGATACAGATGTTCAAAGAGTTTTAAGAACTGTTGTTTTTGTCTGTGCAGTGCTTTAACATCTGGAGTCCATTAGAAATAGCTAAACCAAATAACAGTGTTTTAGGATGCAGTCCTGCACCACAGACACCCATATAGTTGATGCTGCAGTTGCAGGGACTTAAAATAAGTTTATTGCAATAAGTGGTGACAGCTGAATTACTCTTAATCCCAGTTTGGAAACCATCTTGTTCTATTAGCCAGATGTTGTCTTGAACTGAATCTAACAGCAGGGAGTAGATAGTTTGGTGAGAGCACAGTATAGTTGTATAGCTTTTCAACTGGAGCAGGTGATACTCGGCCACACTGAAGCACAGGCAAGTGTAAAACCACGGCATACAAGCTCATTTGCTCCTAGGACCCAAGCTGATCTGAGAAATGCAGAGTTGAAGTGATAATTCACTCCAAGATGACACTCTACATGTGGCATAGAAAGGGTTTGTGCTAACTGGTATCAAGTGTGGATGCAGCAGAACCTCTTTGGGGAATACAAGCCTCAGTCAGGATAGACCAGACTGAGTAGCTTTGGACCAAGGCTTCTTCCCTGGGACACAAAGACAGCATACAGACATGACCAAAGAGAGGATCACATTCCATTTTGGTGATGATTTAGTTCCTAATTTCTGATTCTAGAAGTATTAGAAATGTTTATAATCTCTAGAGGTATACTTTTATGTTGTGAAGGACCACTTTTTCCTTTGTAAATGATCTGTTTTATTTTTTCCCCATTAAAGCCCCAAAGTATGTAATTTATAAATATGATTAAATATCACTACATTTAAGAATCTGTATATGTCTGTTATTGTTTACTATAATACATTAACATTCTTTTTTACTTCTATGCTATTTTAGTGAACACTGCTGTAGAGCATCTTGAAGAATCTAAACCAAGTCTACCGGTGATGCATGGTAAGTTTTGGGGTTTTTTTTATAGGTCCAGTTGAGTAGTTTCAAATCTGACACTCTGTCTTCTCAAATGTGTTGCTTCTCAAATTGTAGCTGTAAGAGTATTTACACTGAAGGAATGTCATTTGAATTGCTTTGCTCTGTGTCAGCTCTGACAATTCCTATCACATAGTAAAGATGCACTATTGAAAAGAATAAATAAAACCCCAAATATAGTAATTTGCTAATATTCCCTAGTATGTCTATAGTACTGAATCACTTTAAGGTAAATGAAACTAATCGAGGGTATGAAATTATGTTTTATAGAAAATATGCTTCTCTGGTATATGCATATCATGGATAGCTATATGCATGGATTGGAATTTGTATAGGGAAGTATGTGGAGGTGTTTCTTTCTTGTCTTGAAATACTGTATTTTTCATGTGGCTTCAAATGTCAAGGAGGAAAAATACAGAAGAGATGATCAAAATAGGCAGTCATCCTGTCTAGATAGTTCTTCCAGAGTGTATCTGTAGTTACATTTAGATAATTACTTGGTTATTTTAACTTGTGGCATTGTGATACTGTTTAGAAGTGGGGGAAGGGATGAACCTCCATTTGCATTGTTTTGGAGTTTGTGAAAATAGTTGGTTTTTTCTCAGTAATGAAGAGTATTGTTACCATACCAACATTCTGCAATCAATTAATGCTTTAATTTCACTTTAAGTAGAGAAGTAACTTTTATCAAGTAAAATGTTTAAGTGATTAAAAAAAATTTTTATTAATATGAATTATTGAACTATGTTTGATAATAGGGTTTTATTATTATTTCTCTTAGTTTAAAAACCTGTCAAATGGACACTAAATGGAATTTGTCTAAGAAAGTACACAGAATTTTTCTTTTTTCCAAAAAGTTCTGAGAAGGCAAACAGGGAGAAGGGGCAGTGTACAACAGCAGTTTTTGATAACCTGATGAAGAATGAAAAACTGATTAAGTATTGGTTTAAAATACTTATTGTGACAAGAATTATTAAGTGAAGGAAAATAGATTTTATTTAATAATTTAACTTACTATTTTATTTGAATAATACGGAGATTTATTTCTAATCTATGCGACGTTACCCATTCATTGCTTGAAGCTTTTTAAGTGAAACGATCTAGAAGAAATGCTGTGTGGAGATAAGTAATAAAGTATGAAGTATAGATTATTAGTAGTAATATGTTAAGTAATCCAATTCTTTTTCATTCAAACCAGCTTCATTGCACCAACACAGTAGTGCTGGTTTTGGCTAAGAGGTTTCACAACAGGTAGCTTAGCTACTGTGTTGCATTACTGTTCTGAAGACTAATGCTGCTAAGGGCTTACACACCAAGCTTGTCAAGCGTTGCTTTCTTAGTGCAGTTACTTTCATTGTACTGAGGAGGAAAACAGTTCTGTGAACATCAGTATCTTCTGTACTTTGAAACTTGAAATCCGTTCGTTCAGATCTTCCCTGATTTCTTGCTGCTCCAAACACGATTTGTGACACCTTCTCAGGATAGAAAAGTCTGTTCCTGCCATTGATATGCAAAAGATTCACTATCAGTTTGTTATGAAACCTCAGAGAAGGTGTTTTCTTCAGATTCCTTTGCTGATTATTATTTTATTTATCTCTGCAGGTCTCTCTGTCTGTCCCCTTTCTTCCCTTCTGGATTTTTTTTAAACTTGCCTTACCTAATTTCTGGATATAAAGGTTAGCAGAAGTTAGTGTCTTCCCTAAAATTTTCAGGGCTACTTCAAGGGACTGGCTTACATACTGAACGAAGATATCATGGCTGCATCTTGTGCCATTATGAAAATGAAAGCGCTTGCTGCTAACTTCTGTACACAATTTTATTTAGCACAGAGAATTTCTGAAATCACAAGAGCTGTAGTTTTCCTACCAAACAAGTGCCTGCATTTGGAATACCTCCCTTTTTTAATCTTTTTTTTTTTTCTGTTTGAAAGAAAATTAATTCTGGAAAAGACTCTCTAATGTGAGTTTAAGTACACCTTTCAAAGTTGCTTGGAAGCTTTTGCATCCTAATATTTGTTCCATGCATCTTAAATCTCTATTACAAAAAAGATACCCAAATTACAAATGAGTTATTTTAGGAGTAAAGTAGGGGAATAACTGTGTTAGCCTAGTGTTCTTGTGGAATGTTAGTTCTTAATTTCTTGCAAGAGTTAATAGTGTGCCTGGAATGCCATTTTGTCTGGCCATTCTTCTGTCCATTTCTGAGCTAGCTGTAGAGTTTTGTGCAGATAAATAACTTAAGTCATATTTTCAAAGATTATTTCAATCTCACAAAAAGGCAATGGATTAATTTATTTTTTTTAAATAATATTTTAAAATCAGGTTTTGACTCCTATATTACTCTTGAAATATTGATGCTTGTTCAATATTTCATCTTTGTTAGGTCTTTAATATTAGGTAGAATTGAAGACAGTGATTAAAAAGCAAGGATATTAATTGGTCATTGAAACCTATGTATCAGTCTTCAAATATGGTGTGGATTGAGGCCCAGCTATCATTAGGGACATAGCTGAAGCATCTGGGGAAAACCTAGTCAAGGTAGTTTCCCTAGATAGTTGACAGAGAAAAGGGGCACCTTCAGAGTTTGGTTCAGCTGAACTAAGATCTGAACTTCTCTTTGATGTTGCCTGTGTCTCTTTATTGACTGTAGAAGGAGTCAGAGATGACTAGGCTCCTAACTTAGAAGCCTCAGGTAAGTGTCAAAAATTTATCATACTTAAGAATATTTATTTAAATTTAATATTTATGCTGCTTATGTGCAGTATATGGCTTCCTGTTGATTAGTTAGGAGAAAAACATGTAAAGTGTGTTGATTCAAAGATGATGGTCAAAGTTACAGGTATCACAGATTAAGTTTGGCAGCTCTTTGAATGTGAAATTTGATTATAAATTAAAGGAGTATATAATGAATATAGCCATGGCTTAACATTCCTTACATCTTTAAGAACTGCAGCAAGTTACAGCAAATAAATTTTCCATTTTATCCTAGGTTTTCATACTGCAAGTACCAAGTGCTTACTGTAGGTGATACTCTACTATAGACAATTGTAACGCTTCTATTCAGGCTAAAAGTTCTTCAGCATTTCATATTTCAGGGTAAATATACAGGATTTCTCATTTAAATGTTGGCCTGAAGACTGCTTTTCCAATAGTACTATCAATATTGAAGGTTTTAAAACTAGTCAATAAGAACAGACAAATAATATATGATATGCTTGAAATATACACAGCCTGAATTCATCATTATCATTAAATGTATTTTCCTATTCCACCTGCATAGAAATTGTCTTCAAGTATTATTTAAAACAGCTGTGTAATGATTCGTCAACGTATTCCAGGTACATAATTTTTCTGTAGTATAATTATCCACTGAAGAAATTATAGCAAAGTGTACTTTTGATATATTTCATCTATCCCTCCACACATCATTGTGGAGGTCATCTTAAGGTTGCTGTCCTTGATGATGGTTAGTATCACATGGCTGGATTCAGGCCAGTGAAATAGAGTATGACCAGCCTGCATTAAGACTGGTGTTGGAAGCTGACATTTAGTTAGATTCAAGCCTGAAGCTGACAGGAACGGTTCTTCTGAGGATAAAGGTAGGACTATGTTTGGGACTGAGGCTGGCTGATGACATTTGGGGAGGACGGGTCTAGAATTTACCACTGGGCTACATATAGGATTTAGCAATAATATTGTCTCTAGGGTCAGGTGTGGGACTGTTGGGGAGGACCAAATGAATTAGGTTTGGAGTTAAGATGGTTCATGCCAGCAGAAGAAATTGAGCTATGGGAAGGTCTGCAAAGGGCTACTATCACCCAGAGACATCTGGTTATTGCTCAGCCAAGGTTTTACAGGGATCGCTGAGCTTGGGTTAGGGTTAGGGTTAGGGTTACACAGACATTGATTGGAAAAGACAGTTAAGAAGGATCAGCTAAGCGAGGCAGCATCAGCAAAGCCTGACTGAATAGGTTTAAGTATGAGGTTGAAATTTATCTCTATTCTATAGCCAGGAAAGGGGTGGACACGAGAACCAGGGTTCAGATTGTGTCAATGAACAAAGTATAATTGAGGTTCCATCTGAACTGGAAGATTGATGTAATCTCCAGTCCTGTCAGTACCCTGTCAGTCCAAAGCTGGAGCACAACATCCCTCCTGCACTGCTTCAGTCTCCTGAGATCCACTTCCGGTAAGCCAAGGACACAGTTTAGGTGTTCAGCTCGAGTGGGGAACTGAGAAGTGCCTAAGAGCAAGTAATTTATGTCTAGGTCCAACACTCAGGCTAGATGAAAGCTAGGAGTAAGATCCTGGCCAGCAAGTCCTGATGCTCAGTTGACATAGAGCAGCACCTAGGGTCAGCTGAACTAGGTTTAGGGCTAATAACTGACAGGAAGGTAACTGGCATTACTTAAGTCAGAAGTTGTAGTGATTACTTATTTAAGGCTAACACTGGATTGTGTCTTGCTGAGATTTCGGGCAAAAAGGTCTGATCAACTAGAAGAGGTTACAATACTTCAGAGTAGTTAGGATTTCAGTCTGCATAAGCAGTGTTGTTTTAGATTTGAAGTTAGCCGAAACTGCTTTGAACAGATTTGAGGTCTAGCTGTGTAGTCAGACTTAAATGATTGCTAAAAATAACCTTGGTAATATTTAGATGCTACTGATTTCAAGGATGTGTACTAAGGTAAGAGCTGAGAGGTCTGATCAGATGGCCAGAAGAAGGACATCTCTGGTAAACCCAAGGAAAGGGCTGATGATGGGATGATCTCCACACCTGTCTATAAACCAGAGGAGTGATGAACCAATACCCTTTTTCTTACATTTGAAGCCAATGCGATGTTTAATAAATATCTATTAGAATATGCATATAGTAAAAAGAAAGGAAATGCCCATTTCACGTTGGAGAGAAGTTGGTGTTTCCAGGTGTTGCACTCCCCCGTCTGTGTCTTAGCCTTTGACGGCCTCTATCATCCTGCAGTGAAACATAATTATTGCACAGAATAGTAATACATTTTGGCTCTGCTCTTGCAACTGTTCTTTTACCAATTTTTAACTTCCTCTGTTTCTAGTATACCAAGGAGGAGAAGCACGTGCCTTTATGCCAGATCAACAGACTCTTTTCAAGTCTGTGTACTGTAGACTGAGCTTTTCCTCCGAAGTTACTTGACAAGGGCTTGTGCAGAGATGAGCCAGCTCCTTTAAGCAGATTGTGTTTGAGTAAAGTACGGGTAAAATGAGTATAGACTATATCCAATCACACAGCAGCTGGCTTACTGTCTGGTAGGTCCAGCCAAGAAGAGTTCTCAGTGCCCGTGCAGCTAAATTAAATCCCCTCAGAACATCTCATCTGTACTTCAAGTTCTGTCCTCCAAAACAGGCTCACTGCAGGTTTTGGGGAATGATCCCAGCCTGCTCGCAAACATTGTTTTGGACAATGTTAGTTGGTGTAGGGCAACAGTGTGCCAGGAACAGTAGTGTGGAGGATCATGTTCCAGTGCCCAGAAATGCTCTGGCCATTGCTAAATGTTACAGCCTTAGAGACTGAAAGACCAGAGCCTGTTTGTCCCTCAGAGTTTTGCTTTTAAGTGTTTCCATGAAATATATTGACATTTTCATCTGACTAGCATCTTGTGATGGTGTAAGAAGCATTTTTTCAGACCTTCTCTAGTGCAAGTTATATAGGAGCAAATCTTAAGTCTGATAACCTGCTTGGAAAACATGGAGAGAGCAGCTACCACAGCCAAACATTTACACCACCAGTTGCACTCCCCTTCACATGGGGAACACTGGGAGATGTGCCAGTAATTGTTACTTTGCTCCAGGTGCCAAAAGTTTCTTGTGAAGCCCGGGGCAAATGAATGTTGGCCCAAAATACTGGCCAGTACTTCCAGTACTGGAAGTTTTTTTTTAATTGGTTTTATTGGAAATTATATATGTAAAATCTCTCTATGTCTTGCACATATGGACTCAGTATTTAATAATTCCCTGGAATTATAAATTAACCTTTTTTTTTCTTGTATATTTTTGAGGATTTCTATGTCTGTCCATTTCACAGAATCATAGAATCATCTAGATTGGAACAGACCTTTAAGATCATTTCACTTGCCTTCTGTAAACTTTCAGTATCAAACTGCACGTAAACAATAATTGAAAATATATTTTAAAATCAAAATACTTCTTGTGAGACATGAATTTCAGTATTCATTTACCAAATCCTGAGCGGCCTTATGGTTTGTAGATGCCTAAAAACATCCCAGCTGGCCTCTGGCTGCTATTCCAGAAGGGCAAGGGTTTTTCTGTACCTGTGTGATATTATCAGCCAGCCCTGCACCAAGGGCTAAAAACTGATACATCTGAGGTGACACTGGACACCCAGGTTTGGGCAACTGAATCGCTCCTGAAGTGACTGTTGTATTAGGATCTCCTCTACAAAGATGTACCGCCAAGGCAGTGAAGAGACACGTTGCATTGGGTTTGAGATTGTTAAGCTGGTTGTCAACAATCAGGAAAGTTGATGTCAGTGTGGTTTTTTTTGCTAACTTTCCCACTCTGGACCTTGACCTTCTTCTGTCCTCTTTGTCTGGTGTTCCTGTTCTTCCCTGTTATTAGAGCAGGCACCCTTGGTGCATATGCTGGAGCCCATAGAGGAGCTTTCAGAAGAGGAAAAAGGTAATGGTTGATTCAACTCAAAATATAGTGGCATGTGTTTCTTGAAAATAATAATTAAAAAAAAATTATGTGATACCTACAGTATTTTTCATTGTCTTTCAGTATGCTTGTTTGATTTGGTTGGGAACATTCCTTGTTTCTAGTGTCCTGTTTGCTATTGGTGCTTGTAAATATTATGATTTCCTTATTCAAGTTCAGTGTTTTTATGAAAATCTGGCTCTTTAAAGCAGGCAAATTCCACATACCTAAAGGCAGTTGAACTAAGCAGAGAAAAAAATGCTTGGAGGGGAAATTTTTGGTGCTGACACTATTGCAATGTATGCACACTCCTTTTTCAGCCTCTAAGAGGATAGAAAGTTCAGACAGAAGAAGGAAGTCGGTGGCAGAGGTTGAAGCTGCCTGCTCTTATAAATGCACCAAAGATACTTTTGCAGGTAATGTAAGTCACACCTACCCACCTCTAAGCAGCCCCAGCTCCAGCCAGGGTTGTGCAATTCTGGACAGAGTGACGTAGCCCAGTGCTGGCAGCCGTTCTCCTGCTTCATTGGAGGAAATCTTGGAGAGGGCCACGTTGACAGTGACAGAACAGAAAGCCTTGGTTCATCCGTGTGGTATTCTTCTCTCGAGGAAGGCTAACAGTACCTCGGGTGAAACTCCAAATAGCATAATAATCTGTACTGTGTGCAAAAATCAAAATCAGTCTTGAGCCTTATGGCCAATGAGTTTAAATTTTGCAGGAATGGTGCCGTTTTAAAAGTAAAGTTGTTGTTTGAATACCATCTGTGCCAAAGTGAGAGGTTTCCCCAGGGAAAATCCAGCAACTCTGAACAGACTGAAGTAAAAACTACTCGCATTTTTGCCGTTCTTTCTGCTGCTGCTCTTGCTTGCCGTCTTCTCTCTTGATGGATAGTCTGATTCTTCTGCTGTGCCTAAAGGCATGGCCTGCAGTACAACAAAGAAAGAAAGAATGCAGTCTGAAAAAACAGACCAAGATTTTTTTGTTTTGTTTTCAGTGACAGCCATTTCTAAGGGGGAGTGTGAAAATTCTTGACTTGGCATATTATTACATAGGATTGTGTAGAAGCTGAGACAGTGGACCAGACTTCAGGTCCCTTGTCTCCAAAGTTATTAATTCTAGTATTTAGGGGCTTTTTAAAAAAGCAAAAATTCATAAGAAAACAGTTCCGTAAGTAGCTGACTCTGGCAAAGAGGATTTGGCTTGAGTTAATTATCAAGAATTAATGTTGTCATTAATTAGGGTAATGTTGGATAGTCTTGTTACCCATATCATTATGTAGTAATTATGAATTTAAAAATTATTTTAGATGAATCTATTTTCTTGTAAGGATTAACATCTGAAAGGGACAGGATTTTCAGAAGTCTCCTTGGAGCCTTCCACTTTAGAATGTCCCACATCTGGCTTTCTGGGAGGATTTTGTACTGCATAATGCACCCTTTCCCAAGGGCATAGTCTGATAGACCAAGGTTTCCTCAACAACCAGTAGTTTACCTCTTCTAGGACTCAGATCTTCCACCCAAATCACTTTTAATCCCACCTCTGTCAGGGACTATTGTTCACACAGTTCCCAAAGCTAGATAAGATTTTACTCAGATTCTGTCCTCTTCAGCACAGATTTATTTAGTATGGTAGCTGGACTCTCAGTTTTCATTGCCTGTAGTTCTTTACAGGATCCATCAGAAGCCACTTCCTCATAAATATCCTCAGTATATCCTAAGGAACCTCAATATCATTTGTGTATCTTGAGGGTTTTTTTTAGTCCTCTTCAGGGTGCTTATGTTTCCCATAATGAAAAACAATAAGCAAATGGAGCTGCTTTTTAATCAGTCATTGTTTAAAAATAGCTATCGTGGTCCCACAGACTGATGGTTCACTTGGTATAAGTGGCATTCAGTAAAGTTATGTCTTCCTGCAGACACTTCATAGGCAGGTTCCAAATGAGTATCTTTTGCTTCTTTACTCTCCTGTATGTCCCTATAATATTTTGGCCTAGTTTAAACGTCAATCTTTAATTTAGGTGGAAGAATCTGTCTGGATGATTCTTTATTTCTTGCATAAGAGTTCATGTCATTACTGACACTTAAGGCAAGGGAAAGAGACAGAAACTTCTTTGTCTGCTTTTAAGTATGTATGATGTCATAGACCTGCATAGAAGAAAATATGACACTGAACTTTGTCCTCAAAATGTTTTGAAGAGAAGTACTATCCATCATGTATTTTCTGTGAAACTGCTTCGGACTAAGGTTTTGTCTTTACCAATACTTTTGAAAGTGTTTGAATTTTCCAAAGATTATATTTCAGTAGTTGTTTTTTATCACAGAACATTAGGTTGTTTGAAGCTTCTCTTAAGAACAAATTTGTCATACTCCTAACTCCTGCTAGAGTTCAGCTTTGATTTGAACTACCAGTCTCAGAGAACTTAATTTCCAGAGGATAGTCTTTCTTCACCAGAAGTTTCCAAGTACAGTTCTAAAAGTAAAGATTTTTGTTGCAAAATATTCAGACATATATCTTTACAGCAATTCTCTGTCAAGAAGAACAAAAGGTACTTGTAATGGTGAGTACTAAATGCTGATGTATAGGTTTCAAGTGAGCTCACTTTTGTAAGCTCTCCCAAGGTTTTTAAATAAACCAACTCTGTGTGGACAAAAAGTGCACACGTATTTCTATGGTGTTTAAAAAAAAAAAAAAAAAGCATGCTTCTGTGCAGTTTTTTATTGTCTCATATACTGTGGAGTTTTCAGATTTCTCTTCAATTAATTTTTCCATTCTTATTTCAGAAACTGACAAAGGTGATCATAAAACAGGTAGAAGTAACCTCTATTTAATAAATGCTTTGAAGACTTTTCCTTCTTTAACTAAAGAATTACGAGTTATTTTGGAGCAAGCCTTGGAGGAGAAGCTGGAATCTTTGGGAATTAAACCAGTAAGATTATTTTGAGTTATATAAGAGGGGTAATCTTTGTCCCACTTTCTTGCTATTACCTTTCACTCTTGTACCACATATAAAATCCAAAGCTAAATTTCCACATGTTACAAATAAGTGTAATTAATTAACCTCAGAGAATGTCCATCAAATTACATCTGTGGAGGATATGGCTGCGCCCGTGAGCGGTGTAACCAACTTCTGTGATCTTTCTGCAAGTTTTGTGATATTTGATGTTTCAAATGATGTGTACGACTGTAAGATACAAATCCCAGAAGGAACAGCCCCTGTGTTTACCATACAGTTTGTTTCCTTAGGGTGTTCGTGGTATCCCAAACGATCGCTTAAATAAAATTCTGCGTGCCATTGAATCTGCCAGAGAATGCAAACAGAAGCAAGAGCCCAGCATTCACCGCATTCGAGAGCATCTTGAACGCCAAGTGAGCTTTATGGCTGAAGAGAAATCATCATCTTGTAATAGACCCGTTTCCTGGCCTCAGCTTCCTTCAGAAGGTTAAAATGGTTTTGTTTGAGTTTGTTCTCGTAAACTGCTGTTTAACATTTTATTTAGCAACATTTCTGTATAGCTGCTTTCATAATTTTTGATATAAATATTTTATATATTTGTGGCCAGTTAGACAGGTTCTCGACGTTGTGTTTAACTGCAGAAACCTTAGTTTTTGTGTTGCCAAGATAGATGGTAACTGAACTGCTTTGAAGAAAAAAATTACTTTTTCTCTTCTTTCTTTTATAAAACTATAATTGTCAGCAGAGACATCTTTATTTTTGGAGATTAATTATACAAGATACCTAACTTTATTTCTAGTAATGAGACGGATAACTTGTCTTGTAGATAAACAGAGGTTCAATCAATTGGGAATTTCCTCATCTGCCACACCACAAAAACCAGTAAAACGGTCTGCAACAGTTGTCCGCCCAGCTGAACGAAAACCAGCCATCACGGAGAAGACATCGACACCAAAGTAAGAGTTGCTACTCTCATAGTACTCATACATCAGGTAACAAACCTATGGGTTGGGGTTTTTGTGACCGATATGAACATTTCCTGATAGTATTGTAAGAGTTGAGCAAAGAGTTCACATTACTTCTGTATAAGCTTTCTGCTTGCTTAGTTGACCGTCACTCTTGAAATAACTTGTCTTGTTACTTTTAGATCCAAGAACATTTGTGGAAGTGAAGTTTCCAGAAAGACATCTAGCATCACGTATGATTTGTTCCTTTGTGGTTTTGAAGAAAACATTTTTGGTGACTGAGTATTCACATGCTTGCCACACAAAAGCTATGATATAAGCTAAAATTATAAACACTTTTTGAACTGTATATTTCATACTTTGTTTTAAAGTATTACTCCATTTGAGTGTGATGTTATAATCCCTGGAAGATAGCGTCTTCTCCTTTCAGCAGATGTATTCTTTGTTGTGAACTAGAGGGACATTCAATAAAATCAGGTAGTATCACTTCCTTTAGTTTCATTTTCAGATGCTTTTTCTGACCCAGATAAAAGCATGTAAAGACTTGGGTGACATAATTTTTCAAGTTTATTCGTATTTTCTTACTGTGACCAAAATGAAACACAATGTTCCAAGATTCCTCTCACATCAGGTACATTGCTTCATAATTTCCTGCACTAAAAAAATCTGAATTCTTTGAATCGATCAGAATATTAAAACAGACTTTCTGTGGTGCAGATTCCTTGACCCTGAACTTTGCTCTCCTTGCCAATCCATGAAAGCCTATCTTTGTTTGCATGGCAAGACTTGGGATGAGTTGGTCTGTTGTTTTGTAAAGATAGCTGCACAGATGGAAACAGTCATGTCTATAGAAGAGACCATTTTGTGATAACTGAGTTTACTCAGCAGCATGATTTCTTTTAAATAGTCTTACGGATAGTTAAAATTTATGGGAGATCCTGCTTTTTTTTCATGTGAGAAAAATTCATGTGTTATTGGAAAGGAAAATACAAGGAAGCTTAAATATGTATGTAGTAATGCAGTCACTGAAACCCAGCAACTCCTTGGGTTGTCTTTGGTTTTGCTCAGAACTCCACCATTCAGTTCAGAGGAGGAAACGGATGAAGATGATGCTAAACAGTTTTACACATCACCAGCTTTATTGCAAAAGCAGTCAAAACCATCAAGCAGCAGAGTCAGTGCTTTCCAGAAGGCTTCTGGCAAAAGCGATGCGGACGGGATGGAGAAAAGCCCAACTGAAGAAACTACAACAACTGTCAGAACTTCAAAAGGTTTTCTCACTACTTTTCAATACGTGTGTTGTAACAGTTGTGCGTGATTTCGCATTTCCTGATAATATTGCTGTGTCAGAAAACATGATGAAGGCAGACTGTCTGGTCTTCAGTGTATATCTCTTTGTGTGCACCTTATGTTTTTGCTAATGTGTTTATATTAATACAGTACTTGGAGGTGCCAGGTCAATTTAGATGTGTAGCATCCTGTTTTATATAGATGCAGAAAAAAGAGACAGTGTCTGCCTCAGAGAGGCTTCTTTCACTCATTTTTCCTTTGTGGTTTATATAGTGATGTCCCTTGCTTGTGAATTTAAACCGTTAATATAATTTTTTGTACACTTTAGGAACAGTTATTCAAAAACTGACTGAACAAGTTGGAAAGAGTCTTTCTAACCATGGAAATAAGAACAAACCAGCTGGAGGGATTAATGTTGCACAGGCCTTTATTAAGAAAGATGAGGTGAAAGAACTGAAGGTATCATCTTTAATTGACATTATTGTTTCATTAAGTAATTGAACTGTATATCTGTTGCTTTTTTTTTTTGTGATGCTGAAACCATCCTGACACATTGAAGAACTTAATTCTCAAAGGCAGTTTGTATTACAGCTGAGTAGCCTTTTTGGGTACATCTGCACTGGTACATAGAAAAGTGCTGCCAGGAGAGATGTGACAAGGGACCTCTTCATCTACAATGCTTATTAGCTTATACCATGACTGTTCTGGAGCACTACAGCAAGCCCAGGGCTTGGGTGCAATTGGTACCATTTTTATCTCCTATTCTAGCAGCATGGAGGGAGCCCTTCTTACTTTGTTAGTGTCTTGTTTTGATGGAGGAAAAAAAAAAAAGAATATTTCAAAATATATTCTTATTTCTAGAGCTTTATCTGATCTGGTACTTTTCAATACGTTCTGATGAGGGGACAGATTCCATTTTTGAGTATGGTCTTTGTTCTGCTGCATCTGTTTACAGCCATGTGCTGGTTTTTGTCTACACTAGACCTATCACTGATACCTGTCCATTGAGTATGGGTGTGTTCACAATCAGAATACTAACACAACTTACTCTTTATCCCTCAGACTTCTAAGGTCCAAGTCTTCCCCTCAGTTTAGAGTGTTAGAATTGGTAAGCCACTTTGATGCAGGTGATTCTGCCCCTCCACTTGGCTCTGGTGAGACCCCACCTGGAGTACTGTGTCCAGTTCTGGAGCCCTCAATACAAGAAGGACATGGATCTGATGGAGCAGATCCAGAGGAGGCCCCCAAAACTTATCAGAAGGCTGGAACACCTGTCCTGTGAAGAAAGGCTGAGAGAATTGGGGTTGTTCAGCCTGGAGAAGAGAAGACTCTGAGGAGACCTTATTGCAGTCTTTCAGTACTTAAAATGCGAGCTGTATGAAAGACAGAGAAAGACTTTTTACCAAGGCCTGTAGTGACAGAACAAGGGGCAATGGTTTTAAACTCAAAGTTTTAGATTGGACTTAAGGGGGAAATTCTTTGCAACAAAGGTGGTGAGACAGTGGAACATGTTGCCCAGAGAAGCTGTGGATGCTCCAATATTGGAAGTGTTCAATTTCAGATTGGACAGAGCTTTGAGCAACCAGATCTAGTGAAAGATGTCCTTGCTTGTGTCAGAGGGATTGGACTAGATGATCTATAAAGGTCCCTTCCAACCCAAATCATTCTGTGGTTCTATGAAAAATATTTTTGCTCAAATTCATGTAGAATACATTGTGTCCCTGGTGTAGTAACACAGTGGCATGTTCCTGTGCGGACATGATGAGCTTGACATGAGTTTTTGAACCCAGGGCAGGCATTGCTACTTTATTTCCAGAACCTTTACAGCACAACACACCATCTCATGTTCTTTGCTAATGTGTTGATGTCCATAGTTGTATTTTTAACTGTAGACATATAGCTCAAGTTAATTCTCTATATTTTAGGTGGGATTTTCAAAGGTGCCCAAACACATAAGCATGAAACATCATTGGAATGATGGTTTCTCTGAAAATCCAGGGATTTTTATTAGCTTAAATACTAATGGCTTGAATAGTTATAGCTTCTAATGGTCATTCCCAAACTCCACAGTATCATCAAACCTTTGTAAGGCAGGCCATGGTCATGTGTTTTATAAAGGTCACACGTCACAGAAGTTACATCAGGAACATTTCAGAGAACATTAATTTTGAGCTTACTTGCAGCTGTATTACCTGAGTTCAGCGGTACCAGACATTGTGTGGATTGTGGTATTTGTTTGGAGCAAGTCTTTGAGTTTTATTAACGTAGCAGTTTTGATTGGTGCTGTGTATTTACACTTGATCAGAGCAGAATTCTGTTGGAAGTTGACATTTTCCTCTCTATTTTGTACTTTAAAAATCAGTTGGGACTTAGTGAGTGTTTGAGGAAACTCCTCCTCCACCATGTCTCAGTGTATCTGGCTCTGACTTTCCCATTACCTCGCCCTCCAAATGCAGATGATTTAAAACAGCAAAATGTTGAATCCTGGTATGTTAATAATACAGCACACTGAGCAGAACTGTCAGCTCTTGAAAACCAGTTTGCAATGTTAAAATTGAACGATGTTGCAAGGTAGAGCATTACTGCAGTCTCTTCTCTTCTTTCGAGACGCACGACACGTTCATATTTGTTGATTTTGCTGTAGTATGTACATACCTTACATTGTTTTCTAACAGCACCTGAACCTTTCTTCTGTGCAAGAAGAGCACCTTCTCTATCTCACTGGAATATTGAGAGATTGCAGTGAAATAAGGTTTTGGCTTTGTGAGAAACCACCTTTCGCTTTCCACAGTTAAGCTCTCTAATAAGGGCTTGATTCCACTGAACCACAGCTGACTGACAAATAGGGAGATGCTGTAGCTCTTCCCTCAAAAGCTGAACGAAGATGGTTCGGTCACGGGAAGATGAGGGAAGAGAGACCAGGGACTCGCTGCCTTCAGCAAGTTCATCTGTTTGACTTGACTCATTTTGTGGTGTCAGTACACAAATTCACCACTTGAAAAATATGCTTATGCAGGCTGTCTTAAGAGGAACATGTATTTTAATTTTGACCAGCATCTGGGGGTTTTTAACTTTTACCACGTACTTTTCTCCTTAAATAAATGGGGTTTAAATTGAAAAGGCCTTTATTGCAATACTAAATGTTTCTAGTGTGAATGCAGGATTCTTATATAGCAAACTAAACTGCCAGCTTGCATGGTAACATGTCATGTCTTTATTTTCATGTAAGAAGTATACATTCTAATGCTTAAAGGACTTTCCATCTCATTGGAATAGCTGATACCCTAGGAAAAACAATCCTTTTTTCAGTTAGACCTGTAATATCTGAAAACATAGCTCTGTAACTGGCAGAATTTTTAACTTTTGCAGTTCCTGACTTACAAAAAACAAAACACTTTTGGCTTCGGAACTATGATAGTGAATGAATGTCATTTACGTGGTTGTATTATGTGGATTTTAAATCTGTCATGTTCAGTGTCATAAAGGGCATGTGTATTTTTCCTTAGCAGTTTCACATTGTTGAGGTTATGGAAGATGTCAGCACAACTTGAATAGAGAGAGGAAAACCGCGTGTTTTTTCTATCCCCTGTTAGTTCACAGAAGCTGATGAAGATGACTGGGATATATCATCAGTAGAAGATGACTTTTTATTGATGAAAGGTGATAGAGGTCAGAAGGCGTTGACAGTTCAGAAAAATGAGTCAACAAATGCTGCATCTGTGGTACATGCGTGGGGTCTTCCGAAGACAAGCATACCAAAGGAGGAAGGTAACATGTTCTTACTTCTGTGTTACAAGCATTAAGCAGCTGACATGCCTAGGGGAGAACTTAAGTGTAGTGCATTACTCATTGTAGTTCAAGATATGGTATTGGGTGCATCAAGAAGAGTGTGGCAAGCAGGTCACGAGAGGTTGTCCTCTGCCTCTACTCTGCCCTGGTGAGGCCACATCTGGTGTATTGTGCCCAGTCCTGGGCTCCCTGGTTCAAGAAGGACAGGGAACTGCTGGAGAGGGTACAGCAAAGATCTACAAAGATGACTAGGGGACTAGAACATCTCTTATGAGGAAAGGCTGAGAGAGTTGGGTCTTTTTAGTCTGGAGAAGAGAATGACTGAGCAGAGATGTTATCAATGCTTATAAATACCTAAAGGACAGGTTTCAGGAGGATGAAACCAGTCTTCTAGCAGTGGTGCCCACTGACAGGACAAGGGCTAATGAATAGAAACTTGAACACAGGAAGTTCCACCTCAACACGAGAAGGAACTTCTTTCCTGTGAGGGTGACAGAGCACTGGAACAGGCTGCCCAGAGAGGTGGAGTTTCCGTCTCTGGAGACTTTCAAAACCCGCCTGGACATGTTCTTATGCAACCTGCTCTAGGTGAACCTGCCTTGGCAGGGGGGTTGGACTGGGTGATCTCCAGAGATCCCTTCCAACCCCTACCACTCTGTGCTTCTGCAATTTTGTAGGAAAAGAATAAGCGCTTGGGTTTGTTGTCATATAATACATGACATTTATGATGCATACATACTGGTATGTAAATAAGGCACACATGTAACTATACAGGCGTGCCAAGAAAGTTAAATTTGAGGTTTTAAAACATAGAGTACTATCAGGCTTCAACCTCTGCTTAAAAATTAATCATCTGGAAGGTTTTTTTTAATCCCTTCCCAAATTTAAGGGAGGAAGGAAAAACTTTTACTTTGTCTTGAGAACAGTAATATTTGTTCAAGATTACCTGTGTGACCTGCCAGGCTGAGATAAACATTTGAACTACTGGTAAGCAATAGCCTCAAACTTAGATAGAACTTATATAATAGTTTCCTGGCCCTAACGTTCGATATACATAAAGGTTAAAGCTGTGTCAGTTATGTGAAGATACCTCAGGTTGTTTTTAAAGGGAAAGTAATGTTGACATTGACTGCTTGTACTGTGCATTGTATTCTGTGACAGAAACAGCCTTCGTGTTGTCAACACTTTTAATTTCCTCACTAGGTGAAATTCTGGACTTCCTGAAGTCCACGGGTGTTTGCTCACACAGACAGCATGTGATTTTTATCACAGAGGTAAATACAAAGGAAAAATACCTCCCAAAAAGTGTTAATAACGGTTCCTGTTTTCTTGTCATTTTAACAGGCCTTCATGAGGCTGAGAATACCAGCACGTTAAAAAGCAGCTTAGTCACTGTAACAGACTGGAGTGACTCTTCAGATACCTGATCCTTGCGTTCCCCATGGGAGGCCCTGCTTTCGGCTTCTCCTGGGGTCAAAAATAAACTTGAAAACATCAAGTGTTTCCTACTCATTTCTCATACTGGTCACATAATAACAGGGAATAGCATTTACAGAGCTCTCGTGTCTTTCGGTCTGGAATTTGAAATGAGAATATTCATCCACGCGTTCCAGGCCATGTCTGTTTGGAAACTGAGAGTTAATTCTTCATTCTCATGAATTCAGTGGTGAACGTCGCTTTGGTTTCCCTTAGGTGAAGATTTTCCCTCTAATGTTTACATTAAAGATTGAAACTGGTCTTGCAAGAAAGGCTGTTAACCAATGAACAGAATTTATTGCAGAGCGTTACTTTATACAATTTTCAAATGCATATTTTTTTGTATTTTATCATAAACTTTATATACAATTGTGAACATTTTAAAGAAAATATTTCCATTTATTAAAATGTTAATTTCTACCATGGTTTACAATAAACACCAAATGAAAAGTAAAAAAGGCCTTTGCTGTAAAACTACTTGTTATTATTAAATGCCTCCTCTTTTGGGAAGTTATTCTAGAGTTGAGTCGAAGCTAACAAAAAAGCACAAAAAAATTGGAGAAAAAATTAAAACATCCAAGTCAGGTGAGAAAAGTACTGACCTGCCCTTTCTCTTTTGTCCGTGTTAGCTGCCTTCTTAAAAAAACCACAACAGTGTCTTCGCTTAAATGAATTACAGAGATAAAGTAAAAGAACCTTTAATAGCCTTGTGGTTCTGACGTGTTTTAGATGGTATCAGATACAAACCCTTTTCTCTCGTGCTGTGCCATTATTAAATAGGACTGGTCATTTTTTTCTATTTACACCTTCGTCCTAAAATAACCTAAAAAACCCTAAAATAACCTAAACAACCCTAAAATAACCAGTGTGTTGAGATTCCCAGAGTCCCTGAAGACAGACCTGAGTTTGTGTCTGAGTTTTAGGGTCTCAGTCTAGAAAGCATTTTGTGGTTTTTGATAACCTCTGATCTCATTTATTGACTCATTGTACAACATTCCCTTGAAAGCTGGCACACTTGTGTAGCCAGGTTAAAAAAAAGTCCTAGCTGAATTTTTGAAGTGCTGGAACTAGTTTGGGGTTATCTCCAATAGTGCTCTTGAGTATTGCCTGCTTTTATTCGCTTGGCCCTTCAGGAACACCACTGGCAGAGCAGGCCAGCTGGTATTGACTGAGGATTCCCCTTCCTAACCAGGGGCTCGGTGCCATTCTGGAGCCAAAGTTGTCCTGGCCCCCTGCCCAGCCAGAGGGAACAAAGCCAAGCCCCTGGAAGTGACTTGTCACCAGCAGGAATGAGGGCAGAGGCAGAGTGTGAGCCCAGTGGCACTAAGCAGATGCAGAATGTCAGAACTGTCTCCAAGCCTTGTCTTGGTCACCACAGAACTCCCTGTGGGCTGCAGCCTCGCTCAGCCTTTGCTCTTCCTGCCATGCACACGTGATCACGCAGGCGTTCTTCGCACACACGCAGCTTTCTTAGGCAGGATACTCTCTAGTGACTGATTTCATGACAACTGGCCCTGACTCTTCTTAGTACCTGCTCCTACCTCCCCAAATCCCATACTTGTCTTCACTCCACCCACTCTTCTTATTCCTACGGCACCAAATTGACCAAGTTGCAAATTCTTCCACCTTGGCAACACGATACGGAGGTAAAAGCCTGCTGCTGCCCACCAAGCGGCATCCCCTGGTGCTGCAGTGAGGATGTGCTCTGCAGCGGGGAGGTCGCTGCTGATCAGCGGTGAGGTATTTTGCACACTGACCTGCACAGAGCATGGCTGCTTAGTCCAGGACTCAACTCCTTTTGGAACCAGCTGCGATGCCGCGCCGCAGTCGCTGTGATGCGCTCGATGCCGTTCCCGGAAGCGACTGACATACGAATTGGTAAATACCTCATTTATTTTTTTTTTCAAGACAGCAACATCAGCTCATGATTTCCAGGTATACGCTTTACAATACCAACATCAATCTTAAAATAGAATAAAATTTACACCAAGATGTAAAAAGCTGCAAGGTAATGTGTTAAAAAGTCATTGTTGTAGTAGTAAGTACATTAGGGTTGGGGGGGGAGAAATCACTCTGAATGAAACGTACAAACACATTTTTCAAACGCTCTGAATCTTCCAACGGTGCCATCAAACATAAGCATTCTTGTCAAAGTGCTTTGGTGGAGTTTTGTCCGGGACGCTGTTGTGGACCTTTGTACGAGAAGACATCACAGATGTGGCTCCATTGTATGCATAACCCCTCCTGAAAAAAAAAAAAAAAGGAAGTGAACTAGCTCCAGCTCATCCCACAGACACGTAACATCTCTGCATCCAAGCATTACGGTAATACAAAGCCAGAAGACGTGTACAGGAATGTAGCTATACATCTCAGGGTAGGGGACAAGGGAGGACACCTTTCTTCCATGTGGTCTCATTCTGCTTTGACGTTACCCCTCCAGCATCTCTCGCAATTCACTTTATTTTATAAGCCCTTGTTCACAGCTAAGTACATTAGGACCCAATCAAGAACTGTTTAGGCTGTGGCAGATCCTAGGCCGAAGTTACTCCCTCCAGCTGTGCCTCTTCATTAACAACCCTCTTCTTCTCCTGGGGGTCCCACTGCCACCACTGATGGCCCCTCACCTCTCTCTTTTGATCCGGTGATTTCCGATTAAAGAAACTTCACACCTCTAAAGTGGCCTGACCACTTTTTCTACGTCAGTGACTGCATTTTCTTCCAGCTGTAGTAAATTTATGAAGTATATTTAACACAAATATTTGTTCCGAGCCAATAGCTTTTCTCAATTACCTTAATGATGGACTGAGCATTATCCTTAAATCCCATTATATTCTTTCATATACACAATCTTTTTTCTGAACCTCACTACAAAGTCTTTTTGACAAGGAATCAAACTGCATACCTACAGCGGGTACAAATGCACTACTACCAATTTCTTTCAAGGTGTACAACTTGTGTTTTACCTTGGAGAAGTTCGGTTTTCAGCTATTGAGAAGCAGAATATACTGCCACCAATTATGCAGAGTGAAGCTCCAGCCCATCCAATGAACAAAGCTGCTCCTAATTCATACCTGCAGGAAGTTGATAAATGGGTTTAGGAGAAGAGTGCATGGATTTAACAGGTTGGGCTTTTTGTTTTCAGAATAAAAGAACAAAATAGGTTTTTTCCCCTGAACAACTTCCCATTGACATACACATTACTCAGAGCAAAATCAACAGCTCTGCTATTCACCCACATTTAATTTCACTATTTCCTTCTTACTCAGGGGGCAAACTGTGTCCCTGCGGTACACTTGGGTCGTGCTTCTTTCCCCGCGCAGCCAGCCAGGGTGCCTGGCTTTGCCACAGCTCCTCCTGGGATGTGGGGTTACATGGCCCTTTGGCCCATTTACAGCGCCCAGCTCCTGTCCCCTTGGACCATTTCAGGTTTGTTTCTCTTGGCTCCCAAGCTGGACTGGGGCTTTCACCGAGCTGGTGACTAGAGCTGCTGCCTACAGCTTCTTAACTCTCACCTCTGGCTCTCCGGATTACTTTTTTGTCCCTTTCCATGCTCCAGCCTGTTGAACATGTGAGGTTTTCATACGTGTGCACATATAAAACGCATATGCAATAGAAATACACACACATATGCAGTTTATGTGTGTGTATGTGGATATGCAGACGCACGCACACACGTGCAGATGTGTGTGTGTGCAGATGGGCATGTGCCAACAGCTTGCTGCTGCTCTAGTCCCTCTGGCTGGATTCAGGCTGGAAGACACCGCTCGCCTCTGAGCCTTTGGGCACAGCTCCAGGTCACCAGCAAAGGGTCCCCTCTGCTGCCCGGGGCAGCCACAAATTGCTTGCAGCCAGAAACTGCTCACTTCGACTCCTAGTAGAGATGGTGATGCTTTAGGAGCATTATCACATGAGGGTAAGTTGAAGTTTCTAAAGCAACAGTAGTAAAGAAAGGAAAATAAGGGTATAGGAAGAGATTCTTTTCCTCCTCCTTCCACAGCTCAGCACCCATAGCCCGAGTTCTGGAGCTTCAAGACAAGCAGCAAGCCATGGGTGCCACCTGTCTGCTCCACTCCCTGGCTCTTTGCTTGAGGTACTGCTCTTTAAAACACTTGCAGGATGACTTGCATTAGATCATAGGCCAGTCTCCAGAGTCTCATATTCCTCACTCTTAAGACAGACTATGTGTCTCTTGTTCCTTCTTCTCTGCTTCAGTTCCTCCTTGAGGAGGAACTCGTCTCCTCCTGACTCCTAGGATCCTGTGCTTATAACACACAGGCCCCTGTCCCCCATCCAGCCACAGTTATCAACCAGGTGACTGTGCTGTTCAAGCCTTTGCTAGTAAGTTTATTTACTGTTGAGCTCTGGTGAGGCAGCTGAATGAAGTGCAGGGAGGTCCTCCTCCCCCTCTACTCTGCCCTTGTGAGACCACACCTGGAATACTGTGTTCAGTTTTAGGCTCCCCAGTTTAAGAGAGACAGGGATCTACTGGAGAGAGTCCAATGGAGAGCTACGAGGATGATAAAGGGACTTGAGCATCTCCCCTGTGAAGAAAGACTGAGAGAACTGGGGCTGTTTAGTCTTGAGAAGACTGAGAGAGGATCTTACTAATGTCTATAAATATCTGAGGGGTGGGTGTCAAATGGAAGGAGCCAATCTCTTTTCTGTAGTGCCCAGCAACACAACAAGGAACAATGGGCATAAACTCGAGCATAGAAGGTTCCACCTCAACCTGAGGAGGAACTTCTTTCCTGTGAGGGTGACAGAGCACTGGAACAGGCAGACCAGAGAGGTTGTGGAGTCTCCTTCTCTGGAGACTTTAAAAACCTGTCTGGATTCATTCCTGAGCAATATGCCCTGGGTGATCCTGCTTTGGCAGGGAGGTTGGACTCGATGATCTCTAGAGATCCCTTCCAACCCCTACCACTCTGTGATTCTGTGACTCTATGAAAGCCTCTGCTTTACAGGCTGCCTGTACAATGGCAGCTACTTCTGACCATTGCCGTGTGACCGGATCCTAACTTTGTATCAGCTGAAACAGGTAACTGAAAACACCTGGGAAGCTGTTCTACAAAACTTGCATCTTTACAAAGACGTGTCCTTCAGGGGTCTGTACAGGGACCAGTGCTGTTTAGCATCTTCTTCCATGATGCAGACAGTGGGATTGAGTGCACTCTCAACAAGCCTGCAGATGACACCAAGCTGAGTGGTGTAGTCATTGTGCTTGAGGGACAGGATGCCATCCAAAGGGAACTGGACAAACTTGAGGAGTGGCCCCATGTGAACCTCACAAAGTTCAATAAGGTCAAGTGCAAGATTCCACACCTGGGTCGGTGCAATCCCCAGTATCCATACAGGCTGGGGGATGAAGGGACCGAGAACAGCCCTGTGGAGAAGGGCTTGGGAGTACTGGTGGATGAGAAGCTGGACATGAGCCAGTAATGTGCACTTGCAGCCCAGCAGGCCAAGCATATCCTGGGCTGCATCAAAAGAAATGTGACCAGCAGGTCGAGGAAGGTGGTTCTGCCCCTCCACTTGGCTCTGGTGAGACCCCACCTGGAGTACTGTGTTCAGCTCAAAAAAGACACGGACCTCTTAAAGCAGGTCCAGAGGAGGGCCCCAAAACTTATCAGAAGGCTGGAACACCTGTCCTGTGAAGAAAGGCTGAGAGAGTCGGGGTTGTTCAGCCTGGAGAAGAGAAGGCTCTGAGGAGACCTTACTGTGGCCTTGCAGTCCTTAAAGGAGGCCTATAAGATAGTCAGGGACAGCCCTTTTAGCCGGGCCTGTTGAGACAGGACATGAGGTAATGGTTCTAAGAAGGGGGTAGATTTAGACTGGTTATAAGGAAAAAATTGTTTACAAGGAGGGTGGTGAAACACTGGCACAGGTTGCACAGAGAGGGGGCAGAAGGTCCATCCCTGGAAATGTTTCAGGTCAGGCTGGACAAGACTCTAAGCAACCTGATCTAGTTAAAGATGTCCCTGCTCACTGCAGGAGGGTTCAACTAGATGACCTTTAGGGGTCCCTTCCAACCCAAAACAGTCTACGATTCTAAGGTGACACTGTGGAAACAGTGAAAAATTGCCAATGAGCCCAGCCACCCAGAAAATGATATAGCAACTTCTATAATAGGACACAAGAGGCTGAACACCAGCTGGAGAACAAAACAAAAAAATTAAATCACTTTTTTGTGTTTTCTTAAGATGCTAACCAGTGGTAAAGCACAGATTTAAAAAACAAAAAAGTGTCACACAGGGAGAAAAAAGCCACAGTTAGGATATCAGCAGTAGATGCCATGGGCACCCACGTTCCAGTAATGTCTGACTCAGGGACTTACTGCCAAAAAGGATGGAGACAGTGGAGTTCAGAGGTAGGACACTTCATGAGGCCTCGCTCCTCACTCTTTATGGCCTCGCTAGTGCTCCAACTTCTAGGCTTTTTTTTTTTTTTTTCATTTTCTGTTCACGTCATCTAAGCAGAGTTTGTATTTAACATTCCTTGCTAAAAAAGAATCAGATTCCCCCAAATGTTCTCTGTGCCCAGTATAGGACTTAGGCCCCCAACTCCCACATTAAACTGCTGGAAATCATAGCTCAGCTGCCTTTCACCCTGGAAAGCTCTGCAGCCAGCACCAAACTCCTAAAACTTTAATTCTAACCAGGCTTACATTGCCAACCTTGTGCTACGGTTTCCACAAGATTTGACCAGTTGCCACCTCCCCTCCTGAAGCTCTGCAGTTATACAGAGAAGAAATCAAGATTTTGTTTGGCTTAATTGGGTAGAAAAGGGTTACCTGAAAAGGTTTCTGGGAAAGAGGACACGGGGTCTGGCCTTTGTTCTTGGGATTCTTCGTACGTTTTAAGCAACATTTGTTACTACAACATGTAGTAACAGATTGGGCCCTTCTCAGGTGATTGCCACACCACTAGATCAGTAAATTGCAGAGCTGAGTAAATTGCTCTTTCCTCCACATCTTTAAACAGATAAAAAAAAAACCCCTGTGGTTTACACTGGTGCTTATGAGGAAAACTTCAAATTTTCAATTGCACATCAACCTGTGTGCAGCTCCCTGGATTTTAGCCAATCCATCTTTTTGGTATTTAAGAAGTCAACCTGACTTCCCATCAAAATCCAGTATGTATAAAGACCCTTTACCACATGAAAAAGCCCTTACATACATAACCTCTTCATTAAAAATTAAAAAAAAAAATAAAAATCAAAAGGAGATAGGCTTTTTTAGAAGAAATTTCTGCATTTTCTGTTTTTCTCTTCCCTCTTTATCATTAAAATCTTTGCAGGAAACTCACTCTTATGTTCTTATAATTTTTGGTTGCAAGAACCAAAGAGGCTGCTCCGCAAAGCCTCTGGCTGTGTATCCACTGGCTCCAAGCAGAGAAATCAATCTGATAAGAGATTGATCAGAGATTGCTGGCAGCTCAGGGGGGCAGTGGGATGGTGGTGAAGAGGCTTCAAGGTGGTGACTGCTGAGGACTGTGAAAATTCAAGCTGCAAAGAAATGAAAGCCACCTTCAACTACACTGACCAAGCAGGCTAAAAGCAGGTTTTTTTCTTTCTGTAATCCAGAGAGGCAGAATTCAGTGAAAGGAAGAGAGTGCAATATCAGTATAAAAATTCTAGTTGTTATGTACATTAAGGCCATGAAGTGAACTTCCAAGCAAACCAGTGAAAGCTTCATTAGCTGACTGGATGCCAGCATATGTAAAGGACATACCTACCTACCTACCTATGGAATCAGAACAAATACCCAAGGCAAATAGAGATTTTTAACATCTAATCCTTACAATTTTTGGAAAACGATCAATTCAAATGTAACAGCGTGACAGTGGAAGGAGAGCCTGTGTGAACTGTGCGCAGTCCATTCAGAGACAAGAAGCTGAAGGGAAAGAATTGTCTATAAAAGAGAATAGGAAGCTAGACAGATAAAGTAACCCCATTCATCAGTAAGAATGATCATGCTTATGGAGCTCAAACCGCGGCAGGGGACAAAAAGGATAACTACTGTAATAGGTGGTTTGGTTTTTTTAATTAAAAGCAGTGAAGTGATAAAATAATTTCCTAAGAGAAGTGGTGGGACCAACATAATCAAGACTGTAAAACAGAAGCACAGATTTTTCCTCTATTAGAGGTATGTGATAAAAAATGAAACCCATCTTGGCTGCAAGCAGCAAGGCATCCCACACTGTCCCCAAGACTCTCTGGTATCATGAAGCATCAAGCAATTCCTCTGGAGCTCTTTTAAATTGGCAATGCAAACTGTTGGATGGGGACGTGAAGTCCAGCCTGAGATTTCTTTCTAAGTATGGTGAGTTTTAGGGTGTCCCCATGGTGCCTGTCATTCCTTGGTTAGGTACATAAAACAAATCAGAAGTCTCCTCAGCAACATCTTTAGGCAAGTCTCTGATTCCTCCTGCACCCATAGTCAAGAGTGTCTCTTCCAGATGCAGAAGGCTAGAGGGAAAATCTGATGGCTGAGGTGATGCACCTCCTGTTGTTTGTGGTCCTCTAAGAGTATCTCAAGCCTGTCTTTGGCACTGTGTGAACAGCTTCGGGAGAGAAATGTGCAGTAAAAGGTGAAAGGTTGAAACCCTCTCCTGATGAAGAGCCAATGTCAAATTTCCACAATATACCAGCAAAGCATATGAAATATTTCTGCAATGCCTATCAAACTAGGAGTTCCCAGAGAGCAAGGATATAAATTACTCCAGCGTATTTTACACTGGTTAAGAATGAAAGGAGCCAAATGCCACCATTTGCTTAATCTGACACAAGGGCATTGCATGAGCTACATACACCGTCCACAACTCAAATTCCAACTTCTGGCTTTCCTCTCTGCCTTTATCTTTGCAGTTGTGATCATGTGTGCCCATGGCTGAGCTATGCTGGTTGTATGGGAAAAAGGTAATTTCTGTAGAGGATGTTTTACTACATTTATTTCTATATTTAAACTGGATTTCTCATTCTTCACAGTAAAACTCTGCTTTGAGGTCTGCCTGTTCTTCTGCAGGAGAAGAGCATAGAAATGCAGTATAGGAAAGAGACTTCTAGCAACAACCATGGTATTTTTCACTAGGAACAGCAAGCGTGATGAATAATTAACTTCTGGCTATATAGCTAAGCTCCATTTTCTTCACAGTACCTCACACCCTTGTTCCTTTTGGAGGCCTTTTGATCCTGCCCTCACAGTAGCAAACAAGCAGAAATGATAGCAGAATTATGGAGATGACTAACATGAACTTGTTGTCAAGACTGTTGAAGTAGTGTCAGCCCTAACACAAACATGGACCCAGTTAATGTTATTTATTTGGACCATTTTCTTTCTGTCAAGGAGAAACAGAAAGGCTCAGGGTTCCTTACTGAGCCCTTACTTGGGTCTCAGGGAAATACATACCCAATGCTTGACATACCCTGGAATCACAACCAACAAAAGTTTAAGATCATTGCCTTTAAAGATAATATTACATTAGGTAAGAAGCCAAACCAGGGAAGTCTATATTTTACAGCCAGCAATTTCAGACTTGGTAGTTAAGATGTGAATCCAAAGTCCAAGCACTGTTTCGTGGATTTTTGCCTTTGTAGGTCCTGAGAACGTGAACAGCTTTAAAGGGAGTCTTTAGGGATGCTCATTATTTCCAGTATGGATCCTGCAATTCTGTAAACACTCCCTTGAATTTAATTACAAGAATAGTCAAAGCGTTTATGTTAGTACTTATAAGATTTCACATTATGATAAGGTTTATGATCCAAATTTCAGTCATCTGGATTTGAAAATCTGCCAGCAAAAAGTCTACAGAGCCTGCAGAAACCTCTCTTCAAGAGGACTCAAGATTGCGCAGTGCTCGACACCTTTATGGAAACCACCTTCTGTCAAAAGCTTAAGGAAACAATTTTCTTCCTTTCCTGTCGAATGATGCACCTAATGAGCGCCTCTGTCTTGTGACATCCTTTTGCTGTGTCTCTGACATAAAACACCAGCTTCACCTCGGATCAACCCCATTCACTCTGCAGCAAGCAGAACCCCGCCGAGCTGCACGAAGCCTGGGCACGAAGATCACAGAGCAATCACTGGGCAGGAAGGTGTTTGCTCATTACATTTCAGCACACGGTTACTCCGGTGGGAAAACACCACTACATAAAACTGCAGCCCGCTCGTCTCCTCCGCCCAACAGAAGAAACACCTGCTCTCTGTTTCAACGGGCTCTGCTGTGCAGTTTGAAACTTAAGGTCTACTTCTTTGAAAGATTTATGGGTATAGGAAAGTACTTACTTTTGTGCAACAAAAGAAGGATCAAAGAACTCAGACGTAATCCTGTTTGCATACAGGGAACAACTAGTCATAGAGCACAACCCTGAAAAGCATAAGACAAACCATTCAGTGGAGCCAGCAGAAGAGCTTTCAGCCTGACCCTGAAGCCAATGAAGTCATGGAGAGTTGTGCGTGGATTTCTGTGGAAAAGAAGCAGCTCTGGTATGACTTCAATATGTGAACTTAAAGAAATAAGGTATATTTACCAGAAAGTATGAAAATCAGTCCAGCTAAACAGGCTATTTTTGCTTTAGTCTGATCGGAGCCTCCGACTTTTGTACATTTCATCCCAATCAGCCCAAAAACAGCACCGAAGAAGCCCAGGCAGACAGCGGAGATCATCAGTCCTCTGCAGGCTTGGATGTAACCTGTGGTGAGAAACAGAAAGGCTAATGTGAGAACTGGGACCACAAGGGGTTTCACTGGAGCTCCCCTCACTCTGCGCAGCGCTTGGCATTCACTACTGCAAACTGAATCAGACCTTGGCTGGAATAACATCCCCTTACATTGAGCATGGTCTCCTAGGTGATGTACAGCCTTCACAGGACATCATCACCTGAGCCCAGCTCATAAGAAACATACTGTGGGAAAACATTCAGGGCTGCAAAAAAATCATCCCATGGCATTTGGTACAGTATCTGTGAGAGGTTTTGAAGGGCAGCTCCACGAGGTCTGTGCAGGGGCAGGTTGCAGAGCCACTCTGTGCCCGCCAAGCCAAGTCTGAGATGGCACTCCTGCTGTGCCTGTGTGTTGCGGATGCAATATGACTGGCAGCCCCTCGGCAGCACTGACCCTGCCTGGGGCCCTGGATCTGCTTGGACGTGCTGCCACTTTGATTTGGACCCACCAAGGGGGGCCTCACTATTCAAGGAAGTCAAACACACGCTCAGCTTCATGGATAGCAGGAGCCCTTTGAGATAAAACAAATCACTGCCATACGCAAGCCTGGATGTATGGCTTGTGGCTGGCTTTAGCCACATACAATTTTGCCATGCTGGCTGAAGCTGCCTTGAGCTGATGGTCCCAGGGCAGGGCCCTTCAGCAGGAAAACAAGTTGCTTGGCCTCTTCTCCCTTCCAAGAATATCTTGTAATAGAAAGACTGCGATAAGCTCACTGTTTACGGGGTGGGCCACTGCAATCTTACACAGCTGAATAACCATCACAAGATGTTTTTCTTCATAACCTGTTGTTACAGCTCATTTAAAATGAAAGTGTACTTCCACTATTAGGGTATTCATTCCTTTCGCTTTGATCTCCAGTGGGTGGAAATGGTGAGAGCCAAACCATGTTCTTATTGCCTATTACACCAAATTTTACATAATAACAAATAAACAAAAAACCCAAACAAACCCAAACCAACCCTGCATTAAAGTCTTTAATATATAGGAAATTAATATATTAAAACAGGAGCTAAAAGACATCTAATGAAAACAGAAGGCAGCAGATTCAAAACAAAAAGTGCACTTGTTCATATAATGAAGTTGTGGAATTCTTTTCCACAGGATCCCTGGATGCTAAAGGTTTCCAGAGATTCAAAAAGAGACTGGATACCTTCATTAAAGAGAAATCTGCTCTGGCTGGCAGGTCCTTGAGCTACAGATGGCTACCACTGATGCTTGGCTGCCTTCTGCTCTCCTTACTGCCACCCACTTCAGCCGCTGCTGGAGGTGGATCAGCTCCAGGATGACCGCTCTGTTTCAACAACGTTTAAAAAAAACCCCGTTGACTGACAGCTTTGTGCAACAAGCAGCACACAAAAAGCAATTTGCATCACGTTAACACCCCAGTTTATCAGTCTGAATGAACTTGGGTGCCGTGATGTGACTCTGAGAACACAACCTACTGGCATTTATCTGCATCTGTTGGCACCCAGACTGACTTCTTTCCTTTGCAACACACTTCTGTAGCTAAAGAACTACAACAGTCGAGGAAATAACTCTTTAAAAGTGTCTCACACGTTGGAATATAAAAGAGAGTCATACGTGCGAGAGCCACATCTGAAGAAAGCAATCTTTCTTGGTTAATATTTGCTACAGGCTTGGAAAAGTTGGCTTTTACTACTTTTGGAGGTCTGTAATGTATTTCTTGCAGCACACAGGTAAAGCGGGAGATGGAGACTTGCAAGGAAGCTATTATTTTTGACAGACCCAATTTATTGACACTGTTAGTAGCTAATTGACACATTAAAGTGCTGAACCATGAACATATTTACCCGGAGGTCCTCTAAACTTTTATTTATGTCTGAACCTCCTAGGAGAAACAGTAAATATTCACCCCAACTGAAATAACCAGCATATGCTAGGAACCACAGGGCTGAAATCTGCTGTTCCTGAAGGTCAATACACAGTTTCAGAATAGGTAGAGGGTAGTGAGACAGCAAGAAATAATTAACTCACTCACCCAGAAATCATTTTCAATTATAAACAGCATGAGCTGGAGGACTGCTCAGTTCTGCTGAATGAATAACCTTCCTCACTAAATATTTCACCAAATTGGGCAGGCCAACCACACTGGGACTTGTTTCAGTTCACCACAGCAGCCAGCCAACTGGCACACATTTTTAAAACAAAATATATGAAAAAAAAAAATCACCATCCACACTGGTAACGTGGAAGAGCAGAACACTCTGTTAGTCCTACTAGGCTGACTGGAGCATTAAGAAGAATGAAGGGGTGAAAACAACCTTTTTACCAAATCTAGCCTCCTATTGCTTGGTCCATAGGTTAGAACTACATACAGCATTTGGCTGGAAGAGTAATTAAACTTCTTCTTTGCTTCCTAGAAAGCAAGACCATGACATTGCTTACCAAGGCTTATAACGCAGAGAAGTGTAAAGGGGAGCTGCCTATTTCTTCACTCTTCCACTCAAGATCAAAGATCATCCCCTTTTCAAGTGTTTATTATCTGTCTTTGCAGCAATTCCTGTAGGAAGCTTGTCATGTACATACTGAGCACCTAAATGAAGCTCCCAAGCAACTAAAAGCCATATGTTTTAAACGGACAAGCAGACAAACATGCATTACTCATAAAGTCATGTTTAGCAGCATTCCAAGAGAAACCTATTTTTTCTTCAAACAAATGTGTTTTGTCTTGCATTCAAATTAATCTTGTTAGGTCTTCATCTTGCTTCACTGCTCTCACGCTTGCCTCTCATGCTCACAAAGAGTTAGGAAGAATCCGTATATTCATATCATATGACAGTCAGAAAAGAAAAATACACCCAAAGTTCGGGGGACTGCCACTTTCACAACAAATGCCCCTGCTGGCATCTTGCAGACTGTATCACATGAAGTGTAAGAGGTTGCCTGACAGATGCAGCACAGATTCCTTCTGTAAGTACGTATCCGTTGCTTTTGGATGTTTTTCTAAGCTCTAACACCCTCTTTCAGCTCATAAGTAAATTTTTGTTCAGCCCTGTTCTTGCAAAAGGTCATCGAATCCACTGTGGGAAACATGGAAACTGATACGTCCTCTTTTGGGGAGGTGGTTTCATCACTAAGTTCCCACCTATGACCAGCAGCACACAAAAGTAAACCCAGAATGACTGTAAATCCCTCAGACAGCAAGAACACCCTTTGCTTGCACCCAGAATGTGGGGCTGAGCCGCAAACAAGGTCTGGCCAAAGTGATCTCTTGTGCAGGAATGCACAGAGGTGGAAGGGCATCACGTGCAACTTTCTCTGGTGGCCACTTGTGTGAAGTGATGGCCTGAAAGCCATTGGGGCAGACCTCCTGCCGTGCCACCCTACAGCCCTCTGGGAGCACAGTCCCAGACCACTCCATGGTGCAAACCAAAACAAGGGTAATGGGGAACCATCTCCACATCACTCCTAACCCAAACTACAACACTGCGTCCGAAGGAGGAAGGACTTCTCCTGCAGCCCACAGGAGAGCCCCAGCAACTGGCACGGCAATACCATGATTTCTCACCCTCTCATTTTATCTCTGGCCCTCTGGCAAACCTGAGCAATCTCTCCAGACAAGAAGGCCAACAAAGCTCAGAGGATTCCCGTTTGACAAAAGACCCAAACTTCCACAGAAGAGGAACTGCTCTGTGAGGCAAATCCTCTCCAGTTACACAATGGAGGAGTGGAGCAGAGCCACCTTTCCCTGAGACAACAGAAATATTTCTAGTGATTTCCCAGTTCTGCCCTAGCACTTTAAGAAGAACCACACGTTATCACTACATGTATCTCTATAGGGTTGTTGTTTCAGCTCACGGACACTTTGGGGAAAATGGGAAGCCAGATGTGCCCTTTTTTGTGTCTTCTGAGTCCCCCACTTGAGGATGGAGTGAGGAAGTTCCTATGTTCCCAGTCAAAGGGAACGGGATCCAGCTTAGCCGGGTGAGCCTGTGCAAAGAGGAAGAGGAGGGAAGGGAGAGGCTGATTGAGGGCCAAGGCAGATTCAGCTTCATGCTGACATACAAAACCACCTAAGAAATGTGTGACACGCTGCAAACCATGCACCAGGGAAGGGTTAGGGTGAAAAGGGGCCATACACACCCACTGTCAGGCACTAGCAGGTTCCCACCAGAGTCTGTAACCGCAAGGAAGGGAGCCTAGACCAGGCTAGCTACTGAAAGCACCTCTGGCTGTGGTGGCTGCCCCTCCACCCCTTCCCAGCTTGCCTGGACTGTGCTGTGGGTGTTACGTTACTCTCTCCCCAGCCTGCCTGTCATTTGCATTGTGCCTGGGTACCAGGATCTGGCCCTACAGCATTTAGAGATGTTATTAAGAAGCACTGAAGCCATGAACTTTCCACTACTGGTAACAGTCTGGCCAGGAGGATGAGATAAGGCCCTTCCAGATGTGCAGTTCAGATTCATCTCTGTCCAAACTGAGGGAGTGCTCAGATGGCTGTTTCACTGTGCAGGAGGTGCCTCAGAAGTGCATTCCTTGGGCAAGTGGAACGTGTTACTCAACACACAACGTTTCAGTGCACAAGAGTTTGGAGGACGGAGTGGTAAGGACTTTGCTGTCAAGTTTCTTCTTCTTTTTGGAATGGTAAACATTCCCATTTCTGCACATTTTGTTTGTAACTACCATTTTCTTAATCTGCAAACAGATTAACCCAGAACTAAAAGAACAGCTAAACCATACTTTTGGTGGATCCAAAACGTTATGCGCTGGTGATCACTCCGTGACCACCTGCACACGGACAACAGCTCCTTGCCCAAGCCTAGAAACCATGCTCTCAGCTGCTACACATGGCCATAGGTTGACTGATGTCAACAGAGGCCAGCCAGCTCCCCCGACCCCTTTGGAGGAACTGGTAAAGCCCTCAACTACCACAGAGCTGGGTCACAAAAAAGGTCTGTGGAACGGTACTTATCCATCTGAAGGAAGCATCCTGCAACCGTGATGCTAAAGAGTTGCCTGCGTTACTTCTTCTTAGTATCTTGACCTCTTTCAGCCCTTTGTACATAGACAGGTTAAAGGTTTTCTGATATTGCTATCAATTAGCTTCATTATAATATTAATCCCTGTTATGGCAATATTAATCTCTGCTAGCAATTTGATTAACAGGTTTTCTTTTCCTTATATACAAACAAAAATCCACTCTTAGACTCCAGTGCAAAAGGAGCGTCTGGCTGTGGACAGCAGGCCTGATTTTTTTGTGCGTATCAAAGCCACTAGGACATTGTATAATGTGTTTGTTTCTGGCTACAAAAACTTGCAAAAGGTGCCTTAATTTTAAAAACTTTTCCTCTTTTCCTTTGCAGTCACTCCTGAGGCTACAAACCGATGCCATCCACACTGGCACTGTTTCTACCAGCCAGATTCATCAACTTTAGAGTTTAGCTGTAAAGGATTCCTGCAGTGACGCAGTTTCCCAGTCGGGCTTCCTTAAAGGGCAAAAATGTTTCCCCTTTTCCAGGGAAGAAAGGCAGCATCCACTCAGTCTTTGGTTTCAGGAACTTCCAAGCAAAACTCTCAGCTTTGCTTCAAAATGACACTGCGCTAAAACTAAGCTGAGCTACGCATCACTCTCGCATACCTTTGCATCCCTGACTGCCCGGAGCTTTCACACTGTCATTCATCAATGAAGCAATTACAGCCGAGTTAATAACCGCTTAGCAAAAAACCCGAAGGAACATTAATTAAAACAAAATGATGCCGAGGCTCGTTCTTCTCCACCGACCGTTGCACGGCTGGCAAAACCATAAAAAAGAGGAATGTCACGACAGTCGGAAAACAAATCGGCAAGAAAAATTCGCCTGCATTCTTGTGTCAAATCCACACACACGGAGTCCTCCGATGGGGAAAAAACCAGAAGCAGGTAACGACAGAGAGAGAGGCCAAAACAGACACTCGGGCACCAAATACGGTCCCAATCGGTGGGTTTTAAGGGAAGAACCTCACTGCAGGTGTGCACAAGCAGTGCGCTGCCACCCATGAGAGGACACAAGGGCATTTGCCCATGACCCTGCGTGGGAGCTGTCACCACCACTGTCCCCGTCGACCCACCCCTGGCTCCGGCCACCGCGCCCTGACCTCCCGCTGCCCGCTAGCCCCCGACTCCCGCAAACCGTCACGGATGGGGTGGGGGAATTGGGATGGGTGTCGGCGGGACCCTGACCGTCCAGCGCCAGCATGGATGGGAAGTCCTTGCAGTTGGAGACGCCAGTGGAGTCGGTCACGCAGGTCTTCCAGAGGTTGGCCCAGAAGGTGGCAGTGGTGATGACCGTGCCGTCGATGGTGGACACCTTCCAGTAGTCGGTGGGCAGCGTGGAGGAGGTCAGCACCCATCCCGAAATGGTCAGCAGGAAGGCGATGATCTCCGCCGACGTGCTCGCCATGGGCCCGGCAGCAGGCAGGCGGCGGGCTGGCAGCGGGCGGGCGGCCGGCAGGCAGGCAGCGGGCAGCGAGCAGCGGGCAGTGGGCAGCGGGCGGCGGGCAGCGGGCAGCG
>JANVCC010000021.1:17339042-17359177 GCA_025345505.1 Todiramphus chloris collaris
AACTGCACACAGTACTCAAGGTGAGGCTGCACCAGTGCTGGGTACAGTGGGATCATGTTCTCTTTTGACCAGCTGGTTATACTGTATTTGATGCATGCTAGGGTGTGGTTTGCCCTCTTGGCTGCCAGGGCACACGGCTGACTCATATGGAGCTTGTTGCTGCTCAGAACCTCTGGATCCCTTTCTGCAGGGCTGTTTTCCAACCACTCCTCTCCCAGTTTATACTTGTGCCTGGCATTACTTCATCCTAGGTGCAGAATCTGGCCTTTCAATTTGTTACATTTCATGCCATCAATGACCACCCAATGCTCCAATCTATTTAGATTCCTCTGCAAGGCCTCTTGTCCCTCGAGAGAATCAACAGCAAGTCTTAGTTTGGTGTCATCAGCAAACTTGCTAGTGGTGTGTTCAACTCCTGTATGCAGATCACTGATAAATACATTGAACAGAACTGGTCCTAGAACTGAGCCCTAAGGAACACCGTGGTGACCGTCACCAGCCAGATGGAGCCTCATTCACTACAACTTTTTGAGCCCTGCCCTTCAGCCAGTTCTTCACCCAGTGAACCATGAAGTGACTCATCCCACAGTTGGACAACTTTGTCTAGAAGGATGCTGTAAAGGGACAGTATCAAAAGCCTTGCTGAAATCCAGAAAGACTACATCCACCTCCTTCCCTTCATCCACTAGGCAGGTGACCTTTTCACAGAAGGATATCAAATCAGGTAAACAAAACTTTCACTTTGTGAGCCCATGTTGACTGTGCCTGATGATTGCATTGTTTTTTAAATGCCTCTCAACAGAACCCAGCATAATCTTCTTCCAGGAACTGAGGTTAGACTAACAGGTCTGTAGTTCCCTGAGTCTTCCTTCATGCCCTTCTTGTCAATTGAAATAACATTGGCTAGCTTCCAGTCAGCAGAGACCTCCCCAGGCTCCCAAGATTTCTGAACTATGTACGTTTTACAAATCAGAATGGATTATTCTTTGATAGTTGGGTCTTTATAATGTACAAAAGTTTATCGTATAGCTATGTAAAGTCCTTCAGAAATGGTTTTGCTCTTATGTCTGAAGTGCAGGATATTATTTTAGCTCTTGCAGGATCAAAATCACAAGCAGTCGTTGTTGCTTCATAAGTTAAACACCGGATGCCAACAGCATTTGTTCTGCAGCCAGGATAAGCAGGCTAGGGTCGTCATGCCTTTGTCCCACAGTAATATTTCTTGTAATTTTACCATGCATAGGTTGGGCAAAGTGAAACTCTTTCCTGGCTCTGCTATGTTATGATTTCCAGGGTGCCCAGAGCACTTGTGAAAAAATAAAACCCAAACCAATCAACTTTATTTCTCTAAGGCTGAAGGATGGCTTCCTTGTTTGCAAGGGTTTCCCTGAGAATTTGAATACTGAAAAGGCAGGGCAGACATGCAGGGAATATACACCGGCTTGGAAGAGTGTCATCACCTGGGCAAGGTCATGTTTGCTGCCACTGATAGGTCTGAGGAATACACCTCAAACTGTCCTGAGCATTAGAGGAGATTTACACAACTGTAAAACGAGGAGGCTTGAACGCTGTTCTATGTTGTGCAGAACAAAAGATGCCGCCTACAAAATGAGCAACTAGATCTTCTTCTCCAAAGGGTAGTAGACAAAGGAATGTTTCTGTGTCGCTTAAAAAAGAATCCGTCAGAGTGGGAACATCAGTTAATAATCACCAGTCCTTGCTGGGGTTGCCACTGCTGTTTTTCTTAAGCTATCAGAAATGGAAATAAATTTAATTACTGCACGTCTTTTGTAAACTGCCAGGACAAGAATGATTTTGAGCTATGCAGTTCATATATTACATAACAAAAAGTAAAAAATTAATAGGAAGTGACAACCTAGAGTTTTAAAGGAGAGAAAAATTGCATTCCACAAGCCAATAAACTTTCTCCTCTCTCATTCTGTGCAGCACATTCAGACCCTACAGGCTTCATTTCTTGACACCAAGATGAATGTATTACTTTTTCTTTTCTTTTTTTTTCCCCTTTTTTTTTTTTTTGTCTCAGCCTCATTTTGTTGAAAAAAAGCCTGTGTAGTTCCCTGAAAGTTTGTAATACAATGCTTTTAAAAATAGATATAACCTGTTTAACAAACTGAGCAGGAAATGTGAAGAAGAGCATCTCCTACTTTACTGGAGGTGCATTCCACCTGGCCAACAGCACAGGTGCAGCTCTTGGCATTCAGGAGAAATTAAGTTTTGCTAAATCCGGGTAGGTCACAGTGGAAAGGAGGGAAATTTTTAGAATTTTATTTTGGCCTTATGTAATGTGATTTAGAAAGTGTGTGCAAAATGAAAGAATACTGTATCTAATGGAATTTAAAAGGATTTAATTGAGGGGGGAGGCAGGTGAGCAAATGTGTTTCCAGAGCAGCCATTGTTCAGAAGCGATCCTTGCAGTGAGCCATAAAGATGAAGAGGTTAAGTCCTGACTGGTGGCTGAGCTGCAGGCCAGGGTTGAGAACTTGGTGTTCCCAGAGCAGGAACACTTTCCCACCAAGGGCAGAGCCCTCACGTGCCACAGCTTGTCACTACTGTTTCCTGAGCGCTTGGTAGATCTGGCCATGAGAAGCCTGTCACCTTTTACAGGCACTGGGATAGCTCCCGGTCAGAGGACTCAGGGAAGCTGGAGCACAGCAACAGGACAAGGGGCATGAGTTGGAACATGGGAAATTCCCATTAGGTATTAGGGAAAAATTGTTTACCATGAGGGTGCTCAAGCATTGGAGCAGGCTGTGGGTTCTCAACGTGAGCCAAGAGTGCACACTTGCAGCCCAGAAGGCCTACTGCATCCTGGGATGCATCAAAAGAAGTGTGACCAGCAGATTGAGAGAATTGATTCTGCCACTCTGCTCTTCTCTGGTGGGACCTCACCTGGAGTACTACATCCAGCTCTGGAGCCCTCAACACAAGAAGGACATGGACCTGATGGAGCAGGTCCAGAGGAGGGCCACAAAAAGGGTCAGAGGGCTGGAACACCTCTTCTGTGAGGACAGGCTGAGAGAGTTGAAGTTGTTCAGCCTGGACAAGAGATGTCTCTGAGGAGACCTTACAGTGGTCTTCCAGTACCTGAAGGGGGTCTAAAAAATAGCTGTGGAGGTACTGTTTACAAAGATAGGATGATGAGCAGTGGTTTTAAACTAGACAAAGGTAGATTCAGATTGGACATTAGGAAGAAGTTCTTTACTATGAGGGTGGTGGAGCATTGGAACGGGTTGCCCAGGGAGGCGGTGGAGGCCCTGTCCTTGGAGACGTTCCAGGTCAGGCTTGATGGGGCTCTGAGCAACATGATCTAGTTGCAGATACCCGTGCTCACTGCAGGGGGTTTGAACTACACGGCCTTTAAAGGTCCCTTCTAACCCAAACCTTTCTATGATTCTTCTATGATCCTATGATCTCCCTCCAAGGATGTGTTCAAGACCCAGCTGGACACAGCCTTGAACAAAACTATCTGATTAGTCATGTTTTCAACTAGATGATCTCTGAAAGTCCCTTCTAACTGGAATTATTCTACTAGCTAACGATTTTGTCACCTCACTGAATCTAATAGGGTAGCACTGGGATGCATTTGCCTTATTATAGCTCCCAGTGCCACACCAGTGCACTGAAGACTACATATTATGTTATGATCAGAACATGATTGCATGTGGTCCCTGCTACCCTGTGATTTAACCCACATGCTGAAATCTTCTTTTCACAGGTACATGTATTTCAGTTCATAACAGTGGTGAATTTAACTACTTTTCCAGATGTTTACACAGAGGGAAATTTTTACAGTAGTCACTTTTATTATTTTTTTTTTTTGAGGAAACCTCTGGATATGCTGAAGAAAACCCAAAGCAGGGAGCACAGTGCAGAGGCATTTAGCTCTGCCAGTGTAATACCCTTCCCGAGACAGCAGAGCAGGGATGAAGGGAAGAGATGAGCTTCTAGAAAAAAGGGACTCATTTCCCATGTGGATGCAAGGAGCAAAGCTGATAAGCATGTGCTTCATCTCACAGGGGGTGCAGCAACTGGACACAGTGACTGAGGAGATAACACCATGTGAGATGACTGGTGGGCATGGCAAAGGCCCTGGAAGAGGCAGAGATAAGCCACAGGAGATGAGGGGCAAGGGGTGATAATTTACATCGTGCTTTTCGTACCTAGCCCTGCTTAGGTACCACCTATCCCCCAACACAAATTTGTCCTAGGTTCCAGCTGGAAGGAACGGGAAGCAGTTGAAGGTGAGGATCCGCTTCATGCCTTCCCAGCAGTATTGCTATCTGCAAGGAAGCTCTTCCTCATGCTCATGCTCTCCTCTGGTTCCTCTCCTCATTTCCCACAGTGGCCTCGTATTTACTCTGAGAAGGGTTGTGCCATGAAGAGGGTGTTGTGGTTTACCATCTCCGGCCCCCCTGTTTATCAGGCACCAGCTGTCCCAGTCAGTGGCATAGAAAGATTTCATTTAACTGAGAACATGAAAACCACAACCTGGAGCAAAGCAGCTTCTGTAGCGTGACTTAATTTGAGAGCAAACGGTCTGGGATCAAAAAAGGTCACCGTGACAAAGTGAAGTTGAAAGCTGACTTAGATCAACATGCTCAAGCAGCTCGGAAACAAAGGGAATAAGGAAATAATATGTGACTTTTTTTTTAAGCGATAGGTTCAGAAAAATTTTTTCACAGGTTGAAATTAGTGTGCATTCAATCCATCAGCAATACTGCTGCTTTTGATCCTATGGGTTTGATTTGGTTTCTGAAGTTCTGTGTGTATTTGAAATGGAAGTGATAGCCAGATTTGACAGAAGTGGGTAAAACCCTTGAGTGAAAAGGGGGGCTGCCTGCAGGCACAGAAGCTTTTGGATAAAGAAGACAAATTTAAAATCAAATTTAAACTTGCTGAGCTTAAGGCGTCGGAAATAAAACTGACAGTAATGAGATCAGAGGAAAAGAAAAACAAACACTTTAAAAACATAAAATGCCAAGGGGAACGTGGATGTGCTGGGGGACGTGATCAGGTTCCTGCCATCTCCCCATCCTCCGAGAGCATGATCTTGACAAATTCAAGTGGATGAAACATAGTCAGAAATTTTCTAGGGAGCCAAGCAATGCTTTGGCTCATTTTGTGTGCAGTTTGTGTGCACCACAGGGTCTTCCTATTCCTTGGTGCAGTGTTGTGCCCCCATGCTGACTCAGTAGGAAAACAGTCAGCTGGTGTCTATTGCATGTGGGAATGGAAGCAGTATATTACCTAGGAGAAGATTCATTTTGACTGCTTACTTTCGCTGGATCACAGGCCAGACTACGCGACAAGACATTTTCCAAGGGCAGGACCCAATGTGCTCTGCCTGTTACGCTGATGCTTTCATGTCCCCATACTGAAAATAATTTGTTTTCATTACGTTGCAGTAGTTCTACTTTGCCATTACCCTTGTAAAGAAATAAAGCACTTTCCACTGATGTTAGAGATTCAGGTATGCACTATGTTTTTCTGTTTTCCTCTTTGTTCAAGTGTCTTTTCTCAGCTAACTACTTCAGTGGCTCATTTAGATGTTAGTTCTAGCTTTTTAATTCAATTTAGCTACAAACCAGCTGAAGAAGGGCAGAATCACTTTTGAGAATTTAGCATTTAAAACTACGTCAAGTCTTTTTTTTACTTTTTTTTTTTTTTTAGTGTCAGAAATGTATTTCAACTTTTAGAAAAGGAGAAATTTTTTAACAGTTTTGACTGAAGTCCAGTTTGTAAGGAAGGTTTGCAGCACTGTATGATGCCTTGTGCACATCGTCAATATTTCTGATTTCAGTGGTAAGGCTTTTGCCTGGATTTAAATATTGCACTACACTTCCCCCCACCCCAGGAAGCAAAGTAGAAAAGTGGGAGAAAATGGGATAATGAAGCAATCTCTTGACTTTGTGCCAGCTCTGAGAAAATTTAGTTTCTTTTTCTTTCCCTGTGTCTGGTGTAGTTACCTGCTGTACTATGGCTAGGCAGGAATCAGAAAACCTTCCAACAGCAAATTCATAAATTTCAGAAGTCTCTATGTGACAAGGTGATGGCTTTTCATTTTAAATTGCTTGACAAATACTAACAAAATAAAACTGCCAGCGGATGCCAAACAGTGAGGTTGGAGACACCCGTGCTTATTATACTGACAACTCTTTGTTTTTCTACGGGATGGAGCACTACTGACAAAAATGACTTTCAGTGATGTCTGAGGATTAAGGGTTTAATTGGAAAGATGGCCTAGAGCATTTTTCATGTGGTATTCTGGGACGTGTTAACTTTTCTATGTACATACAGGAAAAACCTGATTTGGTAAGAGAGAGTTAGGACATAACCTGGCATGCAAATGCTACAGGTTTGCTGCAGCCATTGAAGAACCTCAGACAAATGTTAAAATTCAGCTGGAGGAAGTGTTTGTGTTATTGCTGAATATACTGTTAATGCAAAATACCGTACCTTACCATGAAATGCAAAACATAATCATGCATGAAATTAATTTCCCAGTCATAAATCCCACCGTGCCCCCTCCAGACCCATTAAATACAGGACATCTCTGGAAGATGTGGAGATTTTTGAGAGGAATTATCTTGCCTTTAAAGGCATAGGCATCACCTTATAGATGCCCATGCTTAGGCTGGTCAGTGGTGGAGTGCACTGGAGCCTTGTGGAGCTGTGGTCCTGTGCCAGCCATTGTCCTTGCCAGGCACTTTGTGGTGACACATCACATGCCCTGAGCTGTGAAAATATTGATATTGGGATCACATGCCTGAATCAGGTTCAGTTTTTCTCCCATCCCGAGAGGGAGCCGACCTCAAGCTGGGATCCTCTTCAAGCTGGCGTAACACCCTGGAGGTTGCTCCAAGCCGTTTTGCTGCCTGTACTTTGCAGGAGGTTTTACCCACCTCTGCTGCAACTGTTTTCCAGCTCTGGCAGCACAAGACTCAGTGCTGGACACCTCTGCAGGCTGAGGTTTGCTTAAGTATGACCCAAGGTGCAAGTCCTTCTTGTCTGCCTGTGAGAAATCTCTGCAGAGCTGTGTGGTGGCTGTTTCAAGCCACTGCTTCTGGGGACATGCTGGCCAAAGGTCACCAGCCGTAGGCAGGTGTTACACCCCAGCTCTACACAGGTTGACCAGAGAAATTAAAGAAATTATGGGCTTTGAGGACTGAGTTTAAAATATAGAAAGGAAAATCCACAGTTAAAACAAAGGGAAAGTGCAATCCTTCTCCATGTTCAACAAAAGTTCTCTCTCACATTTTTTTAGCAAGCATCAATCCTGGAGCACTGACCGAGCAGCCTCCACTCATCCACTCCACCAGCTTAATTTTGTCCTGGGCTATTCCAGGCCTCCCACCTAACCGTACACATTGGCTGCCTGTTCTCATCCTAACAAGTTGCATCATGAGTGGCTCAGCAAACAGGCATCCTCAAGTTTTGAGACCTCCTTCCTCTGTTCCTCTCATGTCTCCAACAGTGGCTCACACAGGTGAGCATCTCATGCATGCAGAAGCTGCCTAGTTGCCCAGTGAACCTCACAGGCACTGGTGTGTTTCTTGGTTTTTGGCAGAGGCCAGTGGCATCCTTGGATGCACACCTAGCAGATAACAGGCTCTTTGCCCAGCTGCATTTCAGTGGTTAACTTGCTACCTCAGTCTGCCAGCTTGGGGGTTTCTACTTCACGTCAGAAAGACAGGAAAGTTAAAGATTTCCTTGAACTCTCTGGAGCTGAAACGATGCCCCAGGGGTGGGCATTCGTCTGGATATTCAGCCAGGTATCTACCACGTGGTCAGTGCAATACGAATAGCTGCAAATAAAGCTCATCACAGCTCGTACTGCAGACTTTGCTCTCCAGACAAGTCTTGGAGAAGCCAAGGGGCCGTGTTTTCCAAGGCAGGACAGTAAGAGGTCACTCTGCTGTTTGTGCTGCCCCTGAACTCAATCCCTCTTCTACAAGACACATCTCAGCATGCCAGTGTCTGTTGGCTTGTGAAGAGGGCTCCTGCCAAGTTTTTCAGGCGTGGAGTAGGTCATTCCCTTCTCATTTTTAAAGTGTTGTGGTTAATTTCTAATGAGAAGTGCCTTTGAACAACTGAACTTTAAACTTAGAGAAGGAAGCTGTCCCTTGAATCCATCAAAGCCTGTAGCTGTGCTTAGGGGAACAATTCATGCCACATCCTCATCATGCTGAGAAATTATCCCTAGTCCTTTATGTGGCACATGCACATATAGATGAGTAAATAAAGCCATTAGACTAGGAAGCATCTCCCTGAGACCAGAATTTGCTCTGCAGATTATGAAACGGACCAAAATACCGGTGATCAATCTTTCGCAAAGAAAAGCTCTCACATCACAGAAGAAAGCAAACAAGCACAATCACATATCTGTATTTGTATATATTGAAAGAATGTGATACAAAGACTTTTTTATATCCCTGCCTTATGTCTAAAAGTAGGAGAGATAAGACTCTTATCAAAACTACTATTTCCTTGATATAGGAAAAAAATTATTAGCCAGCAACCCCACCAACCACTTTTTCATCTTTTCCTAACAAAATGAAATGCCTATATGGCTCAATAAGTGAGCATGACCCCTATAAGCTTCTGAAACCAAGTCATAAATTAGCAAGAGAGAAAGAAAGATGTAGGATAAGTAGAGACTAGAGTAACCCAACCCTCCCTTTGCAGATAAAAGTGTTCTTTTCCCTCTCCTTACAGAAATCTTCAACTAGGGACCACAAATCCTATCTTATCATGGGGCTTCTCTTTATTCACAGAATTTCTTCTGCATTAGATATTCCTGCATACTACTACCCACCACCTGTATATATATAGGATTTTTCATTCCTAGAAGTGGGGATGGGCATCTAATAATTACAGCAATTCATTAGCCATATCAGGAATTACCTAGATTTAATTGCAAAACAGAGAGGAACTTCCTTTGTAGCTTTTCCTCGAAAACCCCTGGGCTCAAAATACCCATCAGGACATTAATTTCATTATGGTTTTGCATCTCATACTTTGTTCTCCCCACCCCTCCCCCCTACACTATTTGAGATCTTGCTAGTAAGAACCTGCTTTAGTGTGTTTAGTCCAGTAGAGAAGATTTCCCAAATGAGCCATTTGTGAATCGTGGGTCGCTGTCTTTCATCAGCTCTGCTCAAACAGCAGGTTACGATGAGGTATGACATTCTGGCTTGGTTGGTTTGTGCAACAGCTGGGATTTTTGTAATGGGGAAGTAAGATACTTGAATAATCTCCATTTCTAATCTCCATAGGGCTGCAGTAGCCTTGAACAAAGAGGCGTTTCTAAAACTTGTGTCTGTGTTGGTTTCCAGCATTTGATGCTGGTTTCACTTTTTTCCTTTTATGGCAGCAGTCATGCCTGGCTAGATAAGCTATCTCAAACCCTTTCTGATACTGAGATGGGTAACAGTGTTCAGCATTTCTGTGGACATGCTCTACAGTGTTACAATGCAGTATTTTTCACTCTAGAGTCCCATCACCTTCAATGACTTTACCTTTGCTGTCCCAATATATTTGTAAGCTTGGGAGTATCCAGAACTTTGATGGTGGCCCTGCATAATCACTCTTTCATGCATGTAATTTTGGAGTAATTTGTACTCATCAGTAGAGCTTATCAGATCTTCTAGTAGAAGGATGAAGGTGCCAGCTCATCTAAATTTGCTGTAGTTCTACTCTACCTGGTGTCTTCCTTCAGAACAGCCAGCCATTGGTTTGCACAATTATTTTTTGCACTGTGTATCCAGCCACTTACAGTCTTCTTCGAATGAAGCCTGCTTACGACCAACTCACCAAATAGTTCACACCCAAATCCAATTGCTAGCATCTCTTTCTTCATTAGGACCCTGATCCTGCTGCGTTTTATTATTATTTTGGATCCTTTTGGTGAAGAGACAAGTCAGCGAAGGATTTACTTTGTTATTATGTTATTATTGGAGTATTTTAATGTAGATGTGAAGCAGCTGTGAATGCTGTTCAACTCCCAAACACTTTTCTAACACCCGTTTCAGGAAGGTTGTCTAAGTTGTGATAGTAAGAGTTGACCTTACCTTATGTATTAACATACTCATGAATTTCTTTGACTTACTCTTGTTACATCTTAAACTAAGACAATACTACTACATAATAATTAGCTGTCCCTGTTTACTGGGAGCAAGGGGGAAGTTAAAATGTATTTGTGCCTGGGAAGAAATCTTCATGCGGGAAACCCCAGAGAAAAGCAAAATTTTCCCCACCTTTGCAGAGTGAGACAACAGAAGGTCACGCTGTATAACCTGCCCATTTAGCTGGACCACAGCGAGAAATGTGACGCTTCCTTTGCACCTGAGTATGCAGAGACACCTTAACAGAAGTGGTTTTGTGTGATGACTACTATATATATGCTTAAGGGGCAAGGTTACGTCTTTGAGCTGAAAGCAACTCTTTGTGAATACATAAATCACAGAAGGACTGTGTTTGAAGATTGTATCATATCCAGTGGTGGTGATACAATCTACACAGCATGTACATCTCTGAAATGAGTCACTATTTTTAATAATGATCCAGACTTGCTCATTTTCCTGTGAACAGTTATGAGGAAGGCTTAGCAGGAAGGGCTTACTTCAAGCTTTCAACCCCTTCTCAAGATCTGCCTGTCTGTGAAGTTTAAAGAACACTGACAAGGCCATGTGAAATGGTAACAGGGATTGATGACACGTGAATAAACAGAGCTATTAATCTGTGTGGCAGCTGGCAAAAGTAACAGTGTGATCTATCCATAGTGACACTCCTCTTTGTCTCCCTTCACTTGCCAGACATTTTCATGATGACTTCTTTAGCACCTCTGCGAGGGACCCTTCATCCTGATCTCTATTGCAATGTTTATAACAGCCCCACAAATGAAGTCGTCATAACTTTCCATAAATTCACCTAAATATACAATGAATATGATGTAATATGACAACTGATGACCCTATACCACAGTGTCACAGTAGAGCATTACCTGGCAAATGCAAGAGGTGAGATTCTCTCTAACTCAGATGTCCTAAGTGCAACCGTCCAGATCTGGGCTTGTCATCAAAACCCCAGGCAACATAGTCAAAGGAGTCTGGAGAGCTACTCAGCTGATCAAATATAGGGTGAAATGGGATGAACTGTGTGCCTGAAGTGCCTGTTTTGTTTTACTGACTGTAAAAGGAACCAAGATGGACAGATCTGTATGTAGTCATCTATATTATAGATGTCACTGGATGAGTTTTTTACTGTGTTTAATGTCAAATCCCATGTTTACACATGGAGATAGAAACAGCCGGAGAAGGTTTTGGCATTCACAGACACCGGCTGACAGCAATGTAGTTCTTTAGTATTGCTGCCAGTAAATTTTGCGCCCTCTTCTGGAAAAAAATATTTGGCACTTAGGTGTAATAAAACATTTCTTAAAAAGGCATCTATACAGTGAAGACTTCTCCTCATTTTTCCTAGAGCAGACTTGGCACAATGAACTACTTGTACGATGCTGACTGTTCCTTCAGTTCTGATCCCTATACAGTACCAGTAAGTATGGTTCCTGATTCCTGAATTTATCTGCTGAGGAAGTTAATAACCAGACTGTGGTCCCTTGTGAAATACAACTTCCAAGTGAATAGGCTGGATCACTGGGCCCAGGCCAATTCCACGAGTTGCAATAAGGCCAAATGCCGGGTCCTGCACTTGGGCTACAACAACCCCCAGCAGCACTACGAGCTTGGGGAGGAGTGGCTGGAGAGCTGCCAGGCAGAGAAGGACCTGGGGGTGTTGATTGACAGCCACCTGAACATGAGCCAGCAGTGTGCCCAGGTGACCAAGAAGGCCAATGGCATCCTGGCCTGGATCAGGAACAGTGTGGTCAGCAGGAGCAGGGAGGTGATCGTTCCTCTGTACTCAGCTTTGGTGAGGCTGCACCTCGAATACTGTGTCCAGTTTTGGGCCCCTCTCTACAAGAAGGACATTGAAGGTACAGAGACGGGCTACAAAGCTAGTAAAGGGTTTGGAGCACGTGTCTTATGAGGAAAGGCTGAAGCATCTGAGGCTGTTTAGCCTTGAGAAAAGAAGGCTGAGGGGACACCTTATTGCCCTCTACAACTACCTGCAGGGAAGTTGTAGTGACACAGGAGCTGCTCTGTTCTCCCTGGTGACAAGTGACAGAACAACAGGAAATGGCCTGAAGTTGAACCAGGGGAGGTTCAGACTGGATATAAGGAAGTATTTCTTTACAGAAAGGATTGTCAGGCATTGGAATGGTGGAGCCACCATCCCTGGAAGTGTTTGAGATGGTAAGATGTTGTGCTTAGGGACATGGTTTAGTGGTTTTTGATAGGGCTAGAGTAAGGTTGGACTTGATGATCTTGAAGGTCTCTTCCATCCAGAACTGTTCTATGGTTCTAAGTTCTATGGTTCTATGTTGAAGCTCAATGGAAAGAAACATCTGTTGGTATCTGTTTACATGGAGCCGAAAACATCCCAACAAGGCTGAATATGATCTCAACTATGGCAGTTTTGCAGTGACATCATTCGATTAGTGTCTACACAGTTAAGATTTATGCAGCTCTGCATTCACAGTCAAATTCTATATCCAGCCACAGGAAAGCGAACGGCAATTATTATTTCACTTGTAAGAAGAATTGGCACTTTTCAGGGCTACATCTCCCTGAACGAGCTGAAATGTGGCAGACAGATAATGCAAGTGAAAGAAATGCAAGTGGTTGGACATAGCAAGTCTGACCTTGGAGAAATGGTGATTTCAGCTATGAAAAAAGAGAGACCTACCAGTTTGCCCACTTACGTGGGAGGTTCATTATCTGAAAATTGAACCATGTATGGAAAGGGGCATGGGAAGAGTATAATAACTTTCCAGGAGGGATCGTATATTCCTGTCTGAATGGTTTTGACCAATTCAGCTGAATGACACCTCTTCTAAACTTCTCAATTTAAGCTGGATAAACTAAAATTACAGTTACCAGAGTCCCCAGTCTGAATGCTCTCAGCAGAAATGTTTGCAGGGTATCTCCTTTCTGCTGCTACTATGCAGTCATGTGTTGGAGATATGTGATCACTCAGAGGCTTGCTGTCTGCTGGCTAGATATCAGCAAGTGAAGAGCAAATAAACAGATCAACAGATGGATTTACTGTGTTAAAATTGCAAAGATCACAAACTACTCCTTTTACTGCTGACAGACCAATAACATGTATGAACCCTGGTTAGAACATCTTTGCAGAGTCTCTGCTGATGGTCTGAAAAGGGTCACTGGAGTAATCAATTCTCTCCAGTCATTTTGAGCTTCAGAGGAAAGATTTCTCAGGGAAAAGAAATGAGATCTGTTTTGTGAAATCAGCTGCCTTACAGGCCAGTTCTCTTCTCCAGTCTGGATAAGGTAGGATCAAGTCAGACACCATCCCGTTAGCTTTGCTTTGCTGAGCTGTTAGGTGGTAGCTTTGCTAACTGTGCTTGAAAAGGGAGGTGCAATGGGGCAGCATACGGACATGCAAAGATGTGGACCCACCACCTCTTCTAGGGGAAAGGACTATAAAAATTTTGTGTCCAATCCTTTTGCCATTCCCCAAAGAGCAGGCTGGATCTGAAGCTGCTCTTACCCATAACTGCACAAAAATGGCATGTTAGAAATGCCCATATTTTGCACTGGTAGAGGTCTGGGATCCTACCGTGCAGCTCCTGCTCAGTGCTGGGCATTGCAGCAACCACCATCATTCCTCTGCAGGATTAGCAAGGCCCCGGTGGCTCCCACTATCCCCAGAAATGTCATCTGATCCCCTGAAGTGGAAACATTGCAGCTCTGGCCAAGCTATTTGCCCAGGGAGCCTTGACTTCTCCACACTCACAGCCTTGCCTCTGCAAATTGGTGGTGTCTCCCACTTTGTGCAGACCTGAATGGCAGTTTGGCTTCCTGCACTCCAGCTGATCTTGGACCTGAGCACATTTTGCTACTGGGACCTTGCAGTGACGGGGCAACTAGGCTTTCCACGGATGGGAAAAATCTGTTCTTTAGGAACAGAATTTCCTGTGAGTTCCCAGACTCCACACAGCAATGGTGGAATAGGTCTGTTCACACTTCCATACTCTTTAAGAGCAACATGTGGGGATGTAGAGATCGCCATAGAAGGGGAAGGTGAAAAAAAGTGAGAAAGCAGAAGGAATAAACAAAGCTGTCTCAAACAAACCTGAAAGAAACCTGTCTCCTTGTGGACCCAGGAGACATGGAAATGTGTGGCACTTCAGAACATGCTGCCCATGGGCAGGGAAAACACAAGCATGGAAAAGGTAGTAGCCAGCCCTGGAGATGAACCTCGCAGCACTTAGGGGTGTTTTGGCATGGAGGTAGGAAGGTGCAGCAAAATGAGATATATGGGTATTTTGCAAGATAGACTTACTCTTTACATAATAGGGCTGTGGATATGGAGGAATCCACAAGGAATCTGTAATACATGAACCACGGGTCTCATCTATGAGCAACAAGACAAATCCTTCTTCGGATGGGATTTATCTCTCTTAACTTATCTGCCTAAAGTTTAGGATTTAGCCTAAGCCACTGACTCTAAGCTCCATGTCTAGTGGATGGATACTTCCAGAGGGTGATCGAGCCCACCGACCTCATACGCATGGCCCTCTGGGGACACCTGTCTGTTTTCACTTACTGCAGAAGGAGCTTAAGATGATTACCTTAACATCCCCTTTAGACTGCCAGAATTAGTGAGGTGAGTCCCACCTCCCACGCACTGCTCTACTCAAGAGGTAGCGCTGTTGAAATGAGTGACTGTCTCCGTGAGCCTTGGAAGAGAAACTTTCTGGACTGGTGAAAAACTGAACGTCCTGCCACAGTTTGGCACCTGTCTGCATCAGATCTGTGGACAGACCCTGTGGTCACGTTTGGGAAAGATTTCAGTCCTCTTGGATGAAACCTGCTCCATCTGTAGCTGGAGGAGCCCGCCTGTTGACTGATAAAGTACAGACACAAACAAATAATTTGCTTTCAGCATACAAGTGGATTGGCTTTTACATGTCTGGAAAGGTTTAGTCTCAGACTGTGGTGGAATTGTGGCTTCATACTGTGGACAGCTAGAACACACAGTGATAAGGTCACACTGGAAAAGGAAAGGAATACATCTTTGTTCACTGTCTTCCCAGTATTTGTGTGATTTGCTAGCTGTGTGAGCCCCGACTACCAGAGCACGCAGCTTTTGAAGCACCTTTCTTTACCCAGGCAGGCAGTGCATGGGATCAGTGGGCGACATGGTCATCCTCACAACAGGAATCCCTTTGACCTGCTGTTCATGGCTAAGGAGCTGGGGTGCTACTTTTCCTCCATGTCTGCTCCTTAGGGAAAAGGATGTGTCTGAGGAGTATCTTGGGAAATACAACATTTGCATTTACTGTGTTATTTATGATAGGGTGAAATTTCACACTGTGTTGTAAGTCCTCTGGAATGTGTTTGCCTTGGCGTGTCCTTTTACCGTCCTCAGTTGAATTGCAGCCATCTCTTCAAGTATCTATTGACGTAAATCTTGTTCATCAAGTCATTCACTACGTCTGGGAGGAAGACATGGAAGGATGCTGCTGCTCCTGTCTCCGGTACTGGGTCCTTCTGGTGCTCAGCATGCAGTGGTGAAGGGAGGCGAGTGAGACCTTTACCACTCAGCATTTGCAGAACTGGGAGCTGATTAACATATACCTCTAAGGTGCCTGCTGGGAGTAGCTCTGGACCTGTTCTTGACACTTATTAAGAGAATGCTACATGTGGAATGGGAGGAGTTGATGGGAGTTTTTCAGACAAATGTATTCTGTGCAAAGCGATCTGTATGCAAATGCCTGTCATTTTTTTTTCCTGTTCTTTGGCATTCGGTGGAATAATAGGGAAGTTCTAGTGTCAATGGTTTTGCCCTAAAAATAATCCTTTTCCCAGGTAAGTTCTACTGAAAACTTTGCCATATGAGTAAGCCTGAGTATTTGTGGGTCCAACCATCATGATGCTCTTCATCTAAGTTATCTGACGGACTTTTACATGTATTTGTACGTCACGCATTTCTGTGGGGGAGGGAAGGGCTTTTCACCTGCTTTGTTTCCTACCTGGAGTCCTTTACTATGTTTTTACTCTTCTGTCATCACTTTTGTTTTTCTTGCTTTTTGTTTTTTTTCTCTTTTGCAGCCTTAAGCTGAAAATATGGATCCCTCCTTCCCTCTGTACTGACTCGTTCAACTTTACCCTACCTAGTTACTCTTTTTTTTTTTTAACTTATTTTCTTGCAGATGCCCTGGCTATCTCTGTGTTGTGTTGAAGAGTTTCAGATGTTATAGTGCAAATGATACAAATTATATGTCCCCTATGATACTGCACCTTATATTTCAAGGAACATTATTCTCTGCTCCTGAGGATTCATGTGTCTCAGCTGCACCATAACTGTAAAATGACTGCAAGAGCTTTCTGGATGTGGGAATTAATTCCCGTTTTGATGAAAGGGAGAAACACAGGAATAAACATGCTGCTGGCAACGGCATAAAATGGCCATCTGCCTCCCTCTCACAAAGTCCCAGAAAGCTGTCCCTCACTGTCACTTTTAAGGCCAGCTCCACTGACAGTGAGTTGGTAGCACACTGGTTCCTGGGCAGGAGGCATGCCTGTGCTCTCGCAGGGGAGAGACCTGTGTACGTGGGACACATCCTGACACTTTTCTCCTGCCATTATAAAAAGCTGACCTGACATAGTATTGATTTGTTACACCTGATCATTTTTCCCTGTACAGTCATCTGATCCTTTGGATGGCACTTTGTAAATGCTGCTTTTATTATTTGGAACTGATGAATGAGTCTGCTTGACCTCCCGAGCATCAGTTCGACAGGTATTATTAAATCTCAGCCTTTTAGCAGAATTTAAAGTACATCATAGCAAGTGACCTGGTCACTGGTCCTTTTGAGCATGTGAAAGCATTTGTTTTCTTCATACCATATCTTTTTGTGTCTCAGATCTGAGCCTTGCAGGTTTTGAAACACCATTCTGTATTTCTGTATTTATCTTCTGTATTTACTTTTTTTCTTACAAGTAGATCTTTCAGTTGCCCCAGTATGCTATATTTTTCCTTTCTAAAGCCTTCCCTAACTTCATCTGGAATGTGACATCTGCTAGACAATGCATAACAGTTCGGACTTGAAGATCTACAAGAATCCCATGTTTGAACATCCCAGCACTAGTGCACAGAGCTAGTCCCACTTTCTGGTCATCCTTTCTAATGGGTGGCCTCTGTAGGCACCAGGGGGAACAAAACAAAGCTGCAGAGCAATGCACATGTTAAATGCCTGGAGTTCAAATCTGGGGCAGTGCTACAGATTAATTTCTCTAACCATGAGCACCTGACGGAGACATTCCTGTAAGGAACATTTAAACCTTTATTTAAACTCGAACACGTTCCCTAGGTGATGGAGGGGAGTCCCAGTAGTGGGATAATGTCTGTGGTCTTGTGCCATCTAAGGGGCTTAGCCAAGGCAAGGGTCTTGGTGGCCCTGACTTGGCAGTGCTTCAGCAGTTCTCAGCTGAGGCACTTCACATACTTTGGGTAACTGATCTAGTACCAACTGCTCCTAAGATAACCAAGCTGTGCCTCTATCTATTTCCTTCTCAAACTTAACAGCCTTTTTTTTTGTTTTGTTTTTTTGGTTGAGTACAGGGCACTTTACTCCCTGGAAAACTTTATTAAAATTAGGCTGTGCAACTCCTTTGTATTCCACACTCCTGAGATACAAACTGTCTGGAAACACAACATACAGACTCTACAGCCAGTGCTTTCAGATTATGGAGACAAAACTCTCTGCACAGGCAGCTATGGAAGACATACAGGTACCAAATGACCTTTACAAATAGCACACATGGACCATCTTCCAGTGTCACTGATAGGTAACTAAACCTCCCTTTCAAGATGTGGTCATCCTAGCTGTAGGATGATGCACTGTTGAAGGAACTTGCACTCTTAAGATGTGTCTCATCTAGTCCTCTTTTAGCAGACTAAGATTTCAGGGGGTAGGTTATGCCAATTCTTGAGGTGCTCTCTATAGGCAAGACAGAGTCTACAGAGTGGGAGAGACATCGTATCTAAAAATAGTTGTTTGACATAGGTGGAGTAAGTTGCCTCTTCCTTTCTCTTGACAGTAGGGAGAGTAGAAACTATTTAATTATTGTCTTCATTGCATTCATCTGGGGTGCATTAAGAAGAGTGTGTCCAGCAGATCAGGGGAGGTTCTCCTCCCCCTCTACTCTGCCCTAGTGAGACCTCACCTGGAGCATAGTGTCCACTTCTAGTCTCCCCAGTTCAAGAGGGACAGAGATCTACCTGAGAGAGTCCAACAGAGGGCTACAAGGATGATTAAAGGACTGCCTCACAAGGAAAGGCTGAGAGACCTGGGGCTTGTTAGTCTGGAGAGGAGAAGACTGAGAGGGGATCTGATTAATGTCTATAAATACATAAGGGCTGTGTGTCAAGAAGGCAGGGACAACCTCTGTTCACTTGTGCCTTGTGGTAGGATGAGGGACAAAGGATTCAAGCTTGAGTGCAGGACATTTCACCTCAACATGAGGAAGAGCTTCTTTGAGAGTTGTAGAGCATTGAAATAGACTCCCCAGAGAGGTTGTGGAGTCTCCTTCTCTGAAGACTTTCAAGACCTATCTGGATGCACTTCTGCATGATCTTCTCTAGTTCTGTCCTCCTCTGGCAGCGGGGTTGGACTTGATGATCTTTGGAGGTACCTTCCAACCCCTAACATTCTGTGATTCTGTAATTTTTTTGGACATCAGAGGATTTCCATCTTCAGCTGTGACAACTTGATACCTCCAATGATACAGTATTTGAAAGAAGATAATATCTTTTTCTTTATGTTTGCAGGATAGTGATCTACCTGACTGGGAAGAGATAGGATTAGTTACTTGCACTTTCTGCACACTTAAGTGGACAAGAAATCCCTGATGGTTTAATTTTCAGTGACCTTGAGGTCTGTCGTATATCTTTGAGAACAGTTTTCCCCCAAGCCAGCCATACTTTGAACGGTGCTTTCTAATGAACCTAATTACTAACCTGTTTATCTCCTTCTTCCACTGCACTGAGCTACTATTGTAGGCAGCTTTGGGTCTATAAGTGATAAAATCTTACTGGTTTTATATAACTTCTTTCTATAGACAGCTTCCTGGTAGAAGATTTATCTTACATCCTTTCCCTTTCTAATACCTCTTTGTGCCCCCATCACCTGTCAAAAAACATAATGTTTTCTGTAAATAATACTTGCCTGTATTCAGGATATCTCATTTTACCATATATTGTTCTCTGTTCTCACTGAAGTGCCTTGCAGAAGTTTAGACTCTGGAGATACTCTGAACACAGTTCTTGCAAAACTGGTTATGTCTAAGGTTTTGTAGCTGTTCCAAAACACCTTTGGCAATATCTGCTCTCTCCCCTATTTTAACAATTTCTCATTTATTAAGTTTGAGTGTTCTATTGCTTTTATGGGCTTTGTATTTTCGGACTGACCTTGGCAAGTGTGAGGCATGTGGCAGAAGTCTCGTTAAGAGCAGGAGTTAAGCACAGAAGATTGCAGGGTGGGCTGCATGGATGCAGAAAGCAAAGATGAGCAGTCTTAAGAAACACTGAAACTGGATGCAGGATCAGCTTGAAGAGCAAAGCACCCTCCTAAAATGATACAGGATTCAGATCTAGTTCAAAGTACCTAAATCACCAAAGTTGCTTAATTTTGAAATGTTTTGTCTTCTTGAAGAGGTTAAAGATCTGCAGGGGGTTTCCTTCACAATATCTTTGTGACTAATACCTTTGGCAGGTCCCTAGTAGCAGTGGCTTTGCTGTCGACTGCAAGAGCATTGTTGTGAGCCTCAGAGTTAGCAGGGCTGGCTTCTGTGAACTCTGTGTTCATGCACAGCTTTGGTACCCCTCCGAAAGGCACAAGAATTATGGGCTGTCTGTGCAGCTGATGGCAGCTAAAGGCATGCATGAGGCTGTACTCTTAAGCCAGATTTTACAGGGTGGCTCTTCTCTTCTCTTTCTCTTCTCTTCTCTTTCTCTTCTCTTCTCTT
>JANVCC010000021.1:17367614-17378304 GCA_025345505.1 Todiramphus chloris collaris
AGAAAAGAAAAGAAAAGAAAAGAAAAGAAAAGAAAAGAAAAGAAAAGAAAAGAAAAGAAAAGAAAAGAAAAGAAAAGAAAAGAAAAGAAAAGAAAAGAAAAGAAATGAATTGTGAAATTGTGAAATTGCTCTCCAATTGGGTTAGGGTAGGATTCACCTACAGGTATCTGTCAGGGTGTGATTCAGTTGAATCCTGCCCAGTGTGTCCATATCTTCACTAATCACCCATCTGCTTTACTGTCAGTTGACATGCCTAGACTGCTCCTCTGATCTGAGGTAGGCATCTCCCAGGGATAAGATGAATCCTGTCCTATTCCTGTTGCCTATAAGGTGATCACAAGGTGACTGGCTCACACACAACATTTTGCAAAGCAGTCTGGAATAAATCCTAAACCTATGCTTAAGATCCAGTGCAGCAATTTTAGCACCTCATCCATACTGCAATGAAGCAGGACATAGAATCATAGAATGTTTTGGGATGGAAGGGACTTTTAAAGGTCATCTAGTCCATCCCCCCTGCAGTGAGTAGGGACATCTTTACCTAGCTTAGGTTGCTCAAAGCCCCAGCCAACCTGACCTTGAATTAAATCTACCCTCTTTTAGTTTAAAACCATCCTGTCAAAACAGGCCTTGCTAAAAAGACTCTCCTCATCTTTCTTATAGGCCCCCTTTAAGTACTGAAAGGTCACAGTAAGGTGTCTCCAGAGGCAACTCCTAAGTAGGAAGGAGAACTATGGAAGCCATACCATTCAAGATTAACTGACTCTGTTCTGTATGCAAGATTAAAATCTCATGGCAAATCTCAGCTGTCACAGAGGATGTGAAACTTACTCAAAGCATTGCATCTCCCTGCCAGCTTTGCTTTAGTCTTCCCTGAGAAGCACATTTCACTTCTGGAAAGTAGAACCGAACATGGGGTATAAGGCTGAGCTGATTCAGGTAACCAACAGTAAAGCAGCCACAGAGTAAAATAACCACAGATTAACAAAGCTAAGGTAAGGGTTAGAGGTGGGCTGTCTGTAGACAGACAAAAAAGGACAGTTGCTTTTAGGGTAGAATGCTAGAACTGCTAACAGTCTTTGTGGTAATCCAGGCTCACCATTTCCTGTGGCATTGCTGCTGAATGTGAGGAACTGATTATACTCTTCCTGTTTGCAGCCACTTTTTATGTATTTGCTATTTTTGTTCTTACAGTTAGACTACTTTTCTTTAGACTAAACAGTCTTAACCCGTCTAATCTTTCCTCATAGGTCATGTTCCATAAACTTAAGGGATTCTAGTTGCTTTTATCTGTGTGCTCTTCCCCAGTGCTCTGAATCTTGTTTCAAGTGTAGTACCCAAACTGGACACAGTACCGCAGCAGAGGCTTTGCCTGGGACAAGAGAAGCCATCGCGTCTTACAGACAAGCTATTTTTCATAAAGACTTGCTCTTTTTCTTTGCAACACAGTACAATCTATATGTCATCCATTGCCTGATCTCAGCTGACAGGACCCTGGATATTGGATTGATCCCTACTGGTCCACCTACACAAACCCAATAGCTCACCAGAAGCTTGTGGGCATTTTTTTTCTGTTGAGTTTCCAGTAAATTATTTAGAAATGAGGAAGTAGATATTTTGAAGCAAAGGAGGAGTTAGATTAGAAAAACTTAACATGACTTGAGCAACAGCATCAGGTCAGACATAGCACTGAACTGATTTATGATCCTGTCTCTGCTAGTCGCATGAAGGAGACAGTAAGGCTGCAAAGATGTTGAGAGAAAGGGAAAGAAAAAGAAATAAATCCATTTAGAAAATGTTGCTGTTGGTAGAACTGAATGAAAACAGATGTAACCCAGTGAACTTCAGACCTTGAAGTAATGTTATTTCTTTTGCTTACTGAGAAAAGTGGTCAATTCCAGTGAAAATATCGCTGGCTCTAAAAATCTCTTTGTATGACTCATGCATAATAGAAATGAGTCTTGTTTGGAAACAGACTTATCATCATTTCTTCTTCTTTTAAAGAAGCTACTCAGGAGCCTTGTACATCTACAATATGTTTCTTTGCTTCCTTGTTCAGCAGGGCTTTCCTTTCAGTATTATGAACTATAACGATCTTGCTGGAAGGCTGTGGGAGCAAGTGTGCATAATATGGAATTGTTCCTGGACACAGATTTTTATTTGAAATGATCCAACGTGGTAAAATTGTAAAGAACTTGTGATTGAAAGCACTCAGATTCCTTAAGTAAGAGCTCTCACTCATTCTTTTGATTAAAATGCTAGAAGTTTTTGGAGAATGTGGTCTCCTTGGAGAGAAATGATGAACCAGCCTCTAAGGGGATTGGTCTCTCCTGATTACCTCTAAAGGGAGCCTAGAAACATATCATTTAGTCAGAGGTAGTGGATCCTGGATGTGTTCCTATGTGACCTGCTCTAGGTGGACCTGCTCTTGCAGTGGGATTGGACTAGATGACCTTTTGAGGTCACTTAACATTCTGTGATTCTCCCAGTGGAGCAGTTAGCCTTTGCTGAGATTATAGAGATCCTGGTCTCTCTTGTGCTGAAAGCAGTGGCCAAATTGTTATCACTAGATCAAGGCAGAGCCTTGCACCTTGCAAGGTCGTTTTCTGCTTTCCTAATGATCTGCTTCCATCAAGCTGTCTGATGTGGCCTATGTCAAGAGCTCTCTCCCTGCCCCATGCCCCAGCTGTTGTACACCCCACTAGCTTTCCTTGGCTGAAAATGTTGTTTTGTGTCCTTGCAAGCTGTTCCTGTGAAAAAGGAGTACAAGAGAAAGCCATTCCTCTCTCCCTGCCTCTTCTTTCACCATGGCGAGTCTGAGTCTTGCACACTTAGATCTTATTAATCAAGTGCAAATCCTATCGGCTGGCCCAGACAACCAGTCATGCCTTACTCTGTCCCGGGCTTGCCTTTAGGTCTCTGCAGTAGCTGGAGCAGTTGCCACACTGCAGCACAACTAGCAGCGGACCTTAGCAAGCGCTCAAACATTTGCATCTTACTGCAAATATAAAAATACTGTGGGACGTGGGGTGGTGTGGAGTATATCTTATCAACAGGCTCCACAAAAGCTCCACAAAAGCTCCACAAAAGCTCCTTCTTTTGTTTATAAGGAACTGCAGACCAGAGATGCCTGGATTTGCAGACAGGAAGGGTGAGGGGGGAAAACACCCCCACTTGTTTTCTCCTTTGAGCAACAACATTTCTCTTAACCTTAACCAAAGAAGGTAGCGAAGACGCTTGGCAAGCAGACTAGTGTTAAGTACCTTGACTGGAAATATTTATGCTTGTTCCTGTTAACACACACAGCGCTCTGCTCTGTGTGTGCTGAGGGGAGGGAGGGGAAAGACTTGCCACCCCTGCAGCCATCCCCTTCGCAGCCCAGTTTGCCCCCAGACAGTAAGTGCTGACTGCAGGGAGGGGTGCTGGCTTCAGCTGTCCATCTCTCCTCCTGCCTCTCTCCCTAGCCACACCAAGAACAGCCCTTGAGAGGGACCACCATTACCAGACAGGGCACGGGAGCTTCACAGCTCAGAAGAAAGTTAACCGAGACATGGGTTGGGGGTTGGACTATGGCAATGTAGGATGTCCTAGACATATCTGGCCATTGGCCTCCCGAGAGTGAGCTCTCTACCAGTCTGGAAAGCACCCAAGTTGCACAGAGCTGGAGAATCACAAACCCTTTACTTCCAACTATACACCTGCACTGAACCTCACTATCTCCAACCCTCAGGAACACACATTTCCAGCTGTAGATTATTTCTTTGCCTTTGACTGTCCCACCTTCTACCTCAGCTGAGCCCGCTGCATCTCCTGGAAGATCGCACCCATCTCAAACACCTACACAGAGGCAGTGGTAACATGACAGTCCCTCTGCAGCCTGTGTTGTTGAACTCCAAGCACTGGCCAGAAACACAAAAGGAGCCCTGTGGTGGTCTCAGCTGGAGATACTCCTGGGAGGAAAAGGCTGAGGGAGAAATACAAAGAAGATGAAGGCCGTGGGGTTGACTGGAGATTCGCAGGATGGCCATACCATGTTCACAGTGCCACAGGCAGTGACCTCCCTAGCAGAGCTCAGTGAGCAGTGAGAGCCCATGGTGCTTGCTCGGCATCTGGGACCACAGGGAAAGAAGGCTTGGCTGCCATCAGCTGTCTGGGATGACAGTGGGTCTTTCTGACTCAGCAAAAATTGACATGAATCCCTGGCAGCGTGGACAACAAATTTTCTTCCTTCCACTCATATCCTGTCTGTAGCTGTGGTAAGCATCCTTGTTTTAAAAGTCGAGGTCCAGGGCTCTGACTCAGACACTGGGTGACTTCTCAGCTGTTAGGTCTTTTTGGTCAGGTCACATCACAATTTCAACAAATCCCACCTCTGGGTAAACTCAATGTGGAGATTTTGTAGCCTAGCAGGATGATATGCAGATCATCAGGAAAACTGAAGCAGCTTTGGCTTTTGCACTGAAAGGCTGTCTTTGCAGGGAGCTTTGATCTGAGCAGGGATGTGCTCATGAGGGTCAAAGCCCCTGCTGAGTGACAGCACTGCATTAAGCCAGGCAAGTAGGTCTGGTCGAAGAGGATGTGAACCTTACTGCACACAGAGGCACTTGAGTCACTGGCATTTGAAAATGCTGAATTTCTGTGAAGAGCTGAGTTTCTAGGGACAATATTAAGTGAACATGATATTGGAAGTTTTGTAATAGCCACTGAGTAAAGCAAAACTACTTGAGGTGTGAAGTTGTTGAAAGGTGGTGTAAATGAAAGTAAAACTGTGTATTTCATTGTCTTTGTTGGATACAATTGTATCATCTGTTTTGTAAGGTGGAACATTTCCATTAAAAATCTGCTACAGAAAAGCCAGATACCATTAATGATTATTTAGTTGATTAAATTATGTCTTTTCCCCACTTTGTGAGATATCTACTATTATTAACAAAAGGCAGCTGACTCAGGGCCCAGTATGTGGTGTGATGCTTGCTTGGGATGGGATGGGATGGGATGGGATGGGATGGGATGCCATGCCATGCCATGCCATGCCATGCCATGCCATGCCATGCCATCCTGGGGCAGCATCTTGGTTGGGCTTGTGGTGGGCTTGCAGTGGAGAAACTGTTTTTACCTCTGGAGGGTCCTGTTCTCCTGGTGTCCCGGTTAAGCACTGTACTGAGATCCAGTTAGTGAGTCACTTTCACTGTTTCTTAATGGCTGGAGTTCGGTTTCTGCTTTTGCAGCATACAGGATGAAATATCAATAGAGAGGCTTTTATGTGGCATTCTGTGCTATTGTTTAGAAGTTCATTTGTGAAGAAGGAAAAGGCAGTCTCCAAATAACAGAAGATTTTGGCAGATTTCCATCTGCAGTGGAAATTTAGACCTTCTGAGCTCTCATTTCCTTCGGAAATATGAATCAGTGTGTGTTGCCCTGAATATGAGCCCAAGACACATCTCTGTGTCTGACTGGTAGCTGCAGAAGAGTAACCTCACATCCTAGCTCCATACAAGAATAACAGCAAGTTTACAAATAGGTAGAGTGGACCTGGTTGAAAACCAGTATATATTATTATGAAAGCAGATTTGCGAGAATCTTCTAGTATTCAGTTTTGCTTCTCATTTTGACTGTCAGGTTATGTAACTGTACTCTTTCAGATACCAGTAGAGTCTGTGTAATTAACTTTGGGGAAAATGGTGGGACAGAAGGGAAATTTTGGAGTCTAATCTAAAATAATCTTATAAGGTAAGATTAATGCCATATCCAAATGACAATGTACGCTATTAAAACCTACCACATGGAAGTCTTGATACATCAAAAACTGTTCAATAGTACAACATAAAACTTCGCTCAAGATGTGGAATTTAAAACTACTATCTTTAAGTAAGTTAATTCTGAGAACATGTTTTACTGGAGCTCAGTTAATTACCTCCAGAGTACTATTTGTTTTCTTTAGAAAAGTTAGCACAGTAAAGACATAGCTGTAAAATTATCACATTGGTACATTGTTGGGCATGGTTTTTAGAAGTCTTCAATGCCTCTGCTTTTTTTAACCATTTCAGATCCTTTCTTAGAAATTTAAAGGCTAGACTTGATGATCTCAGAGCTCTTTTCCAGCCTCAGTAATTCTGTGATTCTGTAAAGGGCAAATGTCTAGATGAGTAGTGCAAGGTATTTTTAAGGTGAGAGATGAATGAAATGTTTTCAGGAGACTTCATCTGTGCCTGAATTTCAATACGTACTTTGCTGAATTAAGACCATAAATGTCTAAGGTCTAGATTTTTAAAATATTTTGTGAGGCAACAATGGCTCCCAGCATCCCATAAAAGGTCACTGTAGGGTCTGAAGAAGAATCTGGTTTTCCAGCTTTCTCTCCAGGCCAGCACATTCTCTCATCCTCTATCAGTACTGCACTGGCATGAAGTAGATATAAGGCCATCTTGTTCTACAGGTCTTTCCTATTTAGCCACCATCCTTGTTCTGAAGTGAATTCAGCTAGCTAAGTGCCATTTCTTAGGGTCTACACTAACAGATTCTGGTAGATGTCTTCTCAGTGTTGTTGGTTATCTGCACCACCTCATCAAGTGACTCTTTTTAAAAACATCTCTTTTCTGTTTCCTTCGAGCCTGGTTTCATGCCTTTGCATTGATTTCTCTCCAACAGAAAGCATCCCTTGGAACAGAAAGACTTTGCTGCTTTATTATTAACAGTCAAACTAATAAAGGTTTGAATGCTTGACTTGTGACTTGAATTTTGTTTTGAATATATGTGTGTTTTAAAAAGTAATAAAAATCCAGAAATATTTTATTGACATAAGCCCATCATGCCCAAAAGGCAGGTGCTGCTTCTTCACTTCAAAAGTGAAAGGTCATCAGAAGTGTCCCTTTCCTTGACAGGTACCATGCTGCTGGGCCTGTCTATCCCTTCTCAGGAACCCTTCTCAGCTGCCCAACTTCCATGCCTCTGCCTCACCTTTGGCACCCCAGGCTGCTCTTCCCCATGCTCAGATGATTTGGTCAGCAGGCCCATGATCTGCTGCATGGCTGTGCTGGGAAAATGAGGCCATGGGCAGAGAGGCATGGAATAGGAAAAGAAAGTGCTGTCGTACATAACAAAGTGTTTTAAGGCACAGCCGTGTGCGCTCTCCCCTGTGTTAGGAAATGCATCCCTGGAGAGGAAAGCCATTCAGGAGCCCTGGGCTTCAATATCTGCTCTATATAGAGAAGACTGAATGGATTGCAGGAATCCGCCAGGCACAGCCAGAGATGCCTCACAGTACTGGCACCAGGACTGAGACAAGGAATAAGTGCCCTGAGGAAGCGGGAGTCTGAAGCCCTCAGTAACATCCCCATTAACGCCTCTGCTCCAAACACTCCATTTCATTTGATCAGTGAAACACTCAAGAGGATACATCAATCAGCTCATTCATACAGGTTTGGAGGCATTGATCAGACTCTAAACCACCAGAGAGTCCCATGTCACCCACTCCAGGGAAGACTTATAAGGACAATCAGACACTTTATGGCTTGCTGCATGTGGGATATGGAGAGGAATCTCTATTAAAATGTCTGTGCTTATCTGGCATCTTGCTTGACATTGCAAAACTATGTGTCAGTACCATGAGACATAGAATAACACCTGCATTGAGGGATTTAAAACCCCTATTGCATGTATAGCATTTTTTTTTCTCTGCCAAATTGGCACTTGATTCACACTTGCCCAGCCAACTCCATATGCTATCCACAGCAGAGGTTTTTATGTATATGTATTTTTTCTCTACAATTTCTCTTCTTTCTGGCTACAGTCATTCCCCTATACACATTCCCAAGCTATTTGCTCCTCAGCTTCTCTCTTCTCCCTTGCACCACTCCCTTCAAATGTCATATGTGCTAGAAGACTAAAGATGGAAAATCTAATCTTAAATCTCAGCAGTGGGAATTCCAAAATCATTAGCTTTAATGATCTGTACTTCAGTCTCCTTCTCTCACCCATCTGCCTACCACGGTTGCTTTTGCCAGGTCTCCTGTCCCCTCCTGCTGCAGGGACTTGTAAAAATGAAAGGGACTGTATCTCAGTGACTTTGAATGAAGCTCTGGTTGTAGCACGACTGCTAAAAAGATTAGAAGAGGTACATTTGCCTTGGGCTCCTCAGTGAATGCTACAGGGAAGCTTCCCTCACCCACCTCGGTGCTCACAAGGCAGACCAGGGTACAAAACCTGTTTGAACAGAGATATTTTAAGACATTGGCTGCATACCAATTACTGCTGAGTCCTATTCATTTTGCAGTACACTCTCTGCTGCTATGTAGGAGTAATCAAAGAAAGCTAAAAGCAAAGCAGAGATAGCAATCTGTCTTGGCGTGAGTATTAGAAGATGAAAGAACTTTGTTATTAATGGCCCAATAACATGCTTTGCATTCCCATCCTTGCACCAGCTGCACAGCAACCGTGCTAGGAAAGAGCAACACTTTGCACCTTCCAGATTTACTCAGCGATTTTCTGAAAATCCAGACCACCTCTGGGAGACTGTCCACCAGGCAAAACCCTGGAAGGATGACTGAAGCACAAGCAGCATTGCCCTTGTCCAAGTCTTGACAAAAGTGAAAAAGATCTCAGCACCTTAACCTCTGCCCTTGTACAGAGGTGGGAAGACGGAAGGCTTGCAGCACAAAAAGAGCATTGCAGAGATACTGTCAAATTGCCAGGTGTAAACAAGAGCTAAAAAGGAGGGCTGGTCAGCAATGCCTTATGTTTTCCTGGAGTCCTGAAGAGGCTGTCCTTTGTAACCTGCCATCAGCTTCTCCTCCAAAACTGGCAGCTGTCCGTGAAAGCCTCCACCCTCAGTGTTTTCCAGCTGGCCCCATGCAGTCTAGTCCTGCAGTTCTTGGGCTCCCATTGTGTATCTTTCTGGCTGCAGATCCCCCAGTAGGCACTCCTCTTTCCATTCTGCCCTGTAGCTCTGGACTATTTTGGTTCAAGCAATTGGCCACAGCCAGACAATGTTCACAGTAAAGAGCAGTAAATAGTGATTCATTGTGGTTTAGATTCATGAATTTTCAGAGTTAATAGATTAAAATCTTGGAAACAAAGAGCTTGAAGAGAAAATAAAATTTGGCATCAGGATTCCTTGAGAAACACTTCAAAATCTCTCACTTATGTTTCAGTTCTAAGATCCAAAACCCCAGGTTTCACAGAGTTGTCCTGACACTTGGGGGATTCCTGGGATCTGGATGCTTCCTCTGGAAATTACCATCGCCACAGAAACCCTGGATTCTGCTCTGGATCTCCAAAGCTGCTGCTGGAGCTCCCTGAGGAAAATTTCTCTAATATTTAGGAGTTAGTCCCCTCCTTGGGTTCATATCTGTTCTGCCAGGGGCTGCTAGGTCAAATGTGGCTCTCTGCTTTGTGAGTGAGTGGCGCCACTGCATCGGAACTGATGTCTTCCCTTACTTGAAACCACCCTAATAAGACCTGTTATGTCTCAGACTAACTCCTACCTAGGCTGACCTGCTGAATTTACTGCTTTCCTTTTGGGGCATGGCGGGGAGGGACAAGGTTGGGCAGTGATATACAAGATAACAGATTCAAACCACATTTGCTGTATATTGTCAGGACGTGTCATGACCTCTAGGTACCAAACGTGTTTCAGGCCATCTTGTTCGAGCAGAGAGCCGACCTAGTCATCTAATGGCAGAATGGAGGCCCACGAGCTAGGAAAGAGGCTTGCTACAAGGGAGAGGCAAACCGAGAATGGAGACCCTTTCATTGCCCAGATTTAACACCCTGTTTCTCTGCATACGCAAAAGTCCTAGCGCTGGAATCCACATTTCAATCAGTTCAAACAGTGACTCTTCTGGCTGCTGAGAAAAGGAGAGGGTTTTGGGATTAAGTCACAAAACTCCGAGAGGAACTTTTGCCGTGTCTCATGGTCACCATTCCCAAATGTGTGCTACTGATGCTAGTGTGTATTTCTTTTTATATTGATGCAGCTTTGCTAATGTTGTTTTGACTTTGATTTTCTCAATCAGCAAAGGGATATTGTGCTTATTGGGCAGAAAAACTTGATGGAGGGGTGGCTCAGTCTGTTGAACACAAATCAACCATAACTCCCTTCAGTTTATTTCTTAGAAGAATTTTCTTGCTACAGGGAAGTTCTTAGAGTTATCCTCTAACTGCAGTATTGGACCCCTGTGAGTGTCCCTTTGCCTACCTGCAGTATCCTTCAGCAGAACCTTGTGTCTGCCCACCAGTGTGGAGCAAACCCCGGGATGGGTTTGTCCCTGCCTGCTGCGGGCTGCAGCCGCTCACCCCCGCCGCTCCCCTTGCAGCCGCCCACAAGCGCACGCTGCTGCTGCCGCTTGTCACGGCTCTGGGAGCGGTCAAACCGCCCCTCACTCGGGGAGCCCGGGGGCGAGGGACGCTGCCTTCGCAGGGCGAGACGGGGTTTGCTGCCCCGAGCCCGGCGGCTCAGCCCCCGGCCCCGGGCACGGCCGGCGCTTCCCCGGGGCCGCGCCTGCAGCACCATGGAGAGAGGAGCGCGCTCCCGACCGGCAGCGGGCCGCGGGCAGGCAGCGGGAAGGCAGCGGGCAGGCAGCGGGCAGGGAGTGGGCAGGCAGCGGGCAGGCAGCGGGCAGGGAGAGGGCGGGGAGTGGGCAGGGAGCGGGCAGGGAGCGGGCAGGGAGTGGGCAGGGAGAGGGCAGGGAGC
>JANVCC010000021.1:17378314-17390733 GCA_025345505.1 Todiramphus chloris collaris
AGGGAGTGGGCAGGGAGAGGGCAGGGAGCAGGCAGGCAGCGGGCAGGCAGCGGGCAGGCAGCAGGCAGGGAGCAGGCAGGCAGCGGGCAGGCAGTGGGCAGTGGGCAGGGAGAGGGCAGGCAGCGGGCAGGCAGCGGGCAGTGGGCAGTGGGTAGGGAGCGGGCAGGGAGCAGGCAGGGAGTAAGCCGTGGATGGAGAGCAGACAGACGGCGAGCAGTGGGCAGGGAGCTCACAGCAGGCAAAGGGGAGCTGGCACGGATCAAACACTGGATGGAGAGTGGGCTGGAAGCAGGCAGTGGGTAAGGGGCAGGGCACGGGCAGGGCATGAGGGTCTGGCAGGCAGCAGGGAGCAGGCAGGTAGCAGGTAGCAGACCCAACCTTTCTGTGGGCCCAGCCCTCAGTCAGCCTACCCTCCATATAACCCCTCTTGTGATGGGTACGGAGCAATGGCATTGACTGCTTGGGGATTTAGCATGAAGTTCCCTCCTCAGGAGAAGCCTGGCCTTGGCTGCCATGCAGAAATCAGCTTGGCTTGTTGTCAGCTGGCAGCAATCAAACGGATAGTGTGTTTTCCCTGGAAGTTTCTGTCTAGTGAGGGAACCTCTCATGTCAGTCCTCTCCTGCTCTAGGTTGAGTACTCAGGGAAAGTTGCTGGTGTCACCCCAAAGAATGGCTGGAATTTCTCTACCCACATTGGTGAACTCCAGTGGTGTTTGACTATGCCATGCTGTGCTGGGTACAGGTGCTGCAATAGTAGTTGCCCTGTTTCAGCTTCCTTCCACCCCTTAGCTGCATTACAGTGGCAACTTCACGAAATGGCAGATCTGAATCTGGCTGCTGATGTGACCCCGAACATCTGGGCATTGCCCTTCCCATACTGGCTACCATCAGGTTAGCACTCCTTGCCCCACTCGGCTCCATCAGAGCAGGCACTAGCAATCCGCTTCCAAGAGATGCCAGCAGATGATCTGAGACTTAAACAAGCAAAGGTTCAAGGAAGCACATCTCTTCTTCTTTCTGGTACACCTCCCCAAATGCACAGGATAGAAGAAGGGGGACTGCAGAGGAGTCATGAAACAGTGCCACAGACTAGGCATGCCAACTGCTGAACTAATCGTTTGAAGAATCCTAGTAGCTGCCCTAGTAGCTGACAGACTAGGGAAGTGTCACAGTAAAGGGATGTGGGCACAGTTCAATATGTCAGTTACACCTCTGTGTTTTAAGTGAACCAAACAGCTCTCAGTCGCATCATCAACAGCAAAATACCTAAATAAAGTGTCTAAGCAGCACTAGAAAACTAAATGATAGTTCTTGTCAAAACTGTGTAATTCTGGGATTTTAAGAATTCGGGATGATAAATACTATGAGAAGAGAGGTAACTACTGCCTGAGCACTGAGGAGTTAGCAGGAGACACGATGGGTGTAAAATCTGCCATAAAAATTCAGTATCTTTCTGGAGTCCACAGCAGCTCTGACTCCAGTGGAGTCAGGAGCTTTAGTCCCCAGGCTCACCCTTTGAAAGCTCTTTGTGGGTCTTTCTTACCAGTAAAGACTGAGATATTAACCAGAGGTTAATGGGTTTATTAAACAGTATTATCTCTCTGCTAGTTTTAATTTCTGGCTTTTATTGTGTGAGTTATGCCTGTGTGTAATGGCCCTTGGTTTTGATCATATAGTTTCCATGAGTACATCTGGTGCACTGATAATCATAACCGAGTTAAATGAAGGGACAATGTCCCCAGCTAGTATTTACCTTGAAGCTTGCTGTATCTGTGTGAGATCTGATGAATTGTTTTACTGCATACTTCTCCCAGAGCAGCTAATTTAATATAAGATACTGCTTCCTCCCACAAACATTGCCTTAAATGACTGTAGCTACAACACTATTACTATTCGTGCTATGGTAAATACGTTGTACTCCTACAGGATGTTTCATCTGGACCGTTCAGTCACAGAATCACAGCATGTTAAAGGTTGGACGTGACCTTGAAAGATCATCTAGTCCAACCCCCCTGCCAGAGCAGGACCATCTAGAGCAGGTCACGTAGGAATGTGTCCAGGTGGGTTTTAAATGTCTCCAGAGAAGGAGACTCCACAACCCCTCTGGGCAGCCTGTTCCAGCATCCTGTCACCCTCACTGTGAAAACGTTTTTCCTTATATTTCTGCAGAACCTCTTATGCTCCATCGTGCACCCATTGCCTCATGTCCTGTCAGGCACTGCAGTGCAGTACACCAGCTGTATCTTTGAATGTATATATGGCAACAGCCCAGCTAGCTTGGGTACTGTTAGTAGAGTGGACATGTGAATTCAGGATTCCAGAAATATGAACCCCTGAAGAACTCTAGGTGGTCTGGGTTTCAGAAGCAGAGCTCTTACTGCCTTGGCTATGCTCCTATCAGCATAGCTAGTCCTTTATCTGAAAGTCAGTTCTGGTAAATACCTACATACTGCCTATGACCGCAGGGTAATCCTGCTCAAAGACAGACCTCTGGAGTATTTTTTTTGTTTATTGTGATTTAAATACGGGAAGGGGGGGGGTGGGAGTGGGGGGGGTGTGTGGGGTGGGGTGGGAGTCTTCAGTCTTCATAAAGCTTACATAGAAGCCTCTCCTGCAAATTCCTCCCAAACATGCAATCAAAACTTTAATGGAGCAGAAGTGACTTATGTTATTCACTGCTACTCCTTTCTAGTACAGTAACCTGAAGATGGATACATAGGAATGGAGTCAGGAGCTTGTGTAACAGAGTTATCCTTGGCTATAGGACAAATGGCAAAGAGACTCCATAAAATCATAAACATGTGGAAGAAAAAGATATATTGCCAGCATACCCTGACGTTACTGTACCCGTAATGATGGTATACTGAAACTCTGAACACAGAGATGGGAGTTCATTACTCCTGTAATCTGAGCATTCTATTGTTTTACAATGTAGGACAGAGTGAGAGTGCAAAGCTCTTTCTCTCTTGAACTCTTGGTTTCCTTGGAATACCAGGAGTTTATGTTTAGCTGGTTTTCCAAACAAAATACCTCACTCTTTCTCAGTAGTGTTTATGCTATGTGTAACATTACCCTTTGCTGGTGCATGCACTGGCAGGTTAAAATTAGACTTCCTAAATGTCAGCACAGCAGCTCACTACACTCTCCCTTTAACAAGGGCATTCTACTTTAATTTATTGTGAATTTCTTGTCTATGTGAATCTAAACAGCAAATTATCAAAATCTTACTCAAATGTTTAAGTATATATTTAGAGGATGCAGACATAATGACGCCTATTTTGTTTGTTCAAGTTTCAATCCACCAGTAATCAAAATAATAGTTACAATACAAAGTAGTAAAGGGATTACAGCTGATTATTCTGAAAGCTGGTTTTGTTCTACTGACAATAGCAATAATGGTAGTTTCTAGTTACTTTATGGTTTCTAGTTACTTTAGTGCTTTATATTGCTTTAAATGCATTTGATCATACGTGCCTGAGAAGAGGTAATTTTTTCTTTAAATTTCTGCAGAAATAATGCATAAATGGTTATTTGCAAAGATATAATATTCACTTTTAAAGCATATGTGTGTATATTTCTGTTCCTTGTAAGTAATTTTTGATGGATAGCATTCTTTAAGAGAAGTAAAACTATTCTTATCCATTCATATCCTTCATGTGTGATTTTTGATGGTTTGGAGCAGAGCATGATAAAATCTGTACAGAAATGATGCTGAATTTTGTCTCAAATTCCCCAGTACATGTAAGAGTCAACCTGTATGTCCTAGCACACAGTCTGGCGTGGCATGAGCATGAGAGGCAAGAAAAGATATGGATCTGCATGATTCCCCTGTTCCCATGTGTGTGTGAGATGGGTGTGTTTGTCTATGACCCAGTTTATGCACTATGGTAACAGTACATTTTATATCTCATTCACAGCTGTGAATGTCTTAGCATTGTGCTTCTTTTTGGTCTCAGACAAGCTTTGGAAGACTGGTTCTGTCTAGCCTGGATTTCTTTTCCGGTTCCTTAAAATACCAGTGTCTTAATCCATTTTTTTCCTACTCTACCCTGACTCCATCTTGCTCTTGTGGTGCCCACATCCAGGAGGGAGCAGCCCCTCTGCCCTTGCCCTCGTGAGTGTTTACACACAGTTTCACCGAAAACACTACCTGGTCTTGAGGTGTAACAGCAATCAGAAAACAAAACTAAACTAAACTAAATTCTTCATTTACTGCTTTACACACAGAACAAACCAGAAAACACATTGTGTAGTAAACTTTCAGTTAGAAACCATCTCTGAGAAATCCTGTTCCTGGTATAAGGCAAGAAGAACCCCGTTTGTTTTCGCTCTCTGATAGATGGCTTCCAAATCCAACACTTTCCATTAAAACAGACTTTCCAAAACAGCATGCCTTTGATCTTTAAAGTTAAAATACCAACCTGTGATACCACAAGTATATACACATGCAATTAATTCCCAGTTTATGAATATTTTCATAGTATTCATGGATGTGGTTCTTTGCTATCTGATTTCCTCCGATACTAAAAAGAGTACCGATAGCTCCCACAGACCTTGCTATCTTCCTTCCTCTCCCCAACCCAGCAAGCACGACGCTTATTTTCTCATGGAAATTATTGCTGGAAAACTGTTTAGGCCATCTCTCTGTTAACAGTGGTCTGTTATTGAAAGTGTATTTACTGGAACTCTGTCCAGTATACTTACTGCATTTTACCAACCACAGAGTAGAGCTTACTGTCTTTCTTGGAATACATATAATTTCTGATATTCTTTCTACAATATCCTTTACTTATATTCCTCACAAAGGTTTAATCATAATCTCTTGCACGAATCAAAATAATCTTTTTCTCCTCAGGCTCATATCTTGCAATACACATAACTCTCCATAGGCTCCTGTTAAATAACACTTACTTACCTTCTACTTTGAAGATAGTAAGGTGAGGTCTGCAGTGAAAAGCACCCAGCGCATTGCCGGCACAGTTCATCCAAAGACCCTGAAAAACCCAAGTTGCAGTGATAACAGATGATGCTCGACTAGTGACCTTCCACTCATTTGATGCAGTAGCAGCAATAGCAGCTCCTAGACCACAGAAACAAAATATGAAAGCTATAATCTGTATTCCTAGCATGTTTCTCTGTGATCCAGGCGCTTAGTAATGCCACTGCGTGGAGAGAAAAGTACTGTAGTCATGTGAGTAAGCAAAAAGGCATAACATAAGCAAATTATGCTTGAACAAGTTCAGTAACACTTGCTACAGAAAGTTAATGTAGCTGAAAGAAATTGTCATGCTTGAGTGATTTAAGAAAAGCCCTAGGCATTACAAATGCATAGAAAGGAAGTCAAGGCACAACTTTATGGGAGCCAATCACTAGTACTTACTTATTAATTTCTAATTGTAAAAATTAATTACAATGTTTTCTTTTTTTTTTTTCAATTAAGGTATTCCAGTTAATGCTTAATTTTGAGTTAATTGGAAACTTACAACCACTGCATCTAGCAAAATAAGTTCAGAGTCCAAACTGTACAGCGCTATTTAACAGATTACCATAGCATTTAGACGGATCACACAGCACTTGAAAAATAAATTTTTAAAAGGCTGTGAAATTAATTCAGCCATAACTAGCCAGCAGTCAGTGTAGAAAATTTACTGCTTCTTACGGTATGTCTGTTCTGCATGATGAACATAGCATAGGAACATCTATCCCACCACTGACTGAGCTCCTGCAACTTCATGCCATGAAAAATCCTCAAAGAATATCACTGATTTAATAAAATTTAATTTTATAGGAGTAGGCACTGACAGCACCACACAGAAACAGCTGTTTTTGCAGACATCTGTGGCCTTCACTCTTTTCAGACTCTTTTCAACTTCCAGCTTTATTCATGCCTCTCCTCTATCTCTGGTCCTTTTGGCCTCCCCCCCGAAGAAGGAGCATGAATCTCTTCTCCTGGTGTCACTGTATGCCGTTTGGTGACATGAGATCACCCTGCACATTGAGCGTACACCATTGAGACAATGAGAGTAGTCTATTCTTTTTTTGCCTTTGGATGCTTCTAGCGTTGCTTCTCCCTGTTATATCTCCCTGAATATCACTGCTGTGATAAACACTACACTGAACTTCAGCATCAGAGCTTTTCTGTAGACTTTTCAGAGCTCATGAAGGGGTAATCAAGGACGGTAAAACATTATTGACTTGCCATGTAAAGAGCATGAGGGGTTTTACTGAGACTGTCATGTTGAACTATCACCTACCTGATACTTCCACTTTAACCAGCCTTTGTCTCAGCACTAAAAAGTTGGACCCAAAAGTATCATTATACAGACCAGAGAATTAAATTACAAGAAGGAATTTATTTTTATAGTAATTAATAGGCTCACATCTCACACATCAGGGGCAAATTGAGAGCTTTTGATTTTTGATTGTTTGAGGAAGAGGAGGCTGAGGGGAGACCTCATCACTCTCTACAACTCCCTGAAAGGACATTGTGGAGAGGCCGGTGCTGGGCTCTTCTCTCAGGTAATTAGGGATAGAACCAGAGGGAATGGCCTCAAGCTGAAACAAGGTAGGTTTAGACGAGACATTAGGAAAAAAATTCTTCACGGAAAGAGTGGTGAGATATTGGAATGGGCTGCCCAGGGAGGGGGTTGAGTCGCCATCCCTGGATGTGTTTAAACATCGCTTGGATGTGGTGTTGGGGGACATGATCTAGGGGTGAACTTGTAGAGTAGGGCTAATGGTTGGACACGATGATCACAAGGGTTTTTTCCAACATGAGTGATTCTTTGTGATTCTGTGAACACAGCCAGCTTGAGAAATGTGGAAAGTGGTTTTACTACAGAGCAACACTATAAAATAGCAGGTTGTTTTAATGATGAGGACAATATTACACAGACAGGAAGCAATTTTTCCTTGCTGTCAAATACTGCAGTAACATAATTTTTATTATGCCAAGGGTCAATCTTCATGTAATCTTTTATCTATCTTTTCACTAAATTGGAAAGGGTATAGGGGAGAATACAAAAATGGGTCCATCTTTGGAGAAGATTCCTGAGAGCTAATATATTTTTATTCTATCTCTGCCATACAAAATGGTGTTTATTTTATTTTTGGATTTGTTTGTTTGTCAAAGGCTGTGTTAGTTAACAGAGGAGACTGAGAAGAGATGTCAGCAGACCAGTGACAATGATGTTGTCTGAGTGCTCAGAGAAGCTCAAAGACACGTTCTACATCTGACACTGGTGTTCTCCTCACTGCTCCAGAAAAATACTGAAAACCTGCTCAATTGGGCTGGAAAAATCAAAGGTGACTTCAAACACTATCCTATCCTTCTTTGCCCTGCTTTTTCCAATGTACAGCCTTATCCACATTACCTGTGAGGAGTTACCCAGGCTCAGCAGGATAGGGCTACCTGGTTGCTTCTTAGTGACCTGGGCCAAAGGCAGCAGTGCCTCCTCAGTAAGACCTTGTTCTTTTAAACCGTAGGTGTTAGGAAGGGGCTTCACATTTCTGTTTCTAGATAAACTGCAATATAAACGCCTAAGTCATTTTCCCTTTTCACTGTTAGATGATTGTATATAAATGTCCCAGCCAATACACATCCACTCATGAGTGTCACGCTGCAGGACACTGAAAGTCACTTACTTTAGTGGAAAGTGCCTGTATGCACCACTTGAACTGTAGACTACACTTTAAGGGCTTAAGGAGGACTTTGTGTTTTCTTGGCCTTTATCCTGAGTCTAGTACATGACTTTGTGGAATTTATGGCTACAAGCACTTCACCCTGCATTGTTTCTAGGCAGTTAGTGTGTGAGTGATGAATAAATTAAACAGATACTTAAGTGATAAGAAAGAAGTAAGCAGTCCTGTTTACAACCCTCATTTCTTCTATAAACTGTCAGGAAGTAAGTTAATCAGTCATTTAAGAAGTTCAAGGCAAAGTTGAAAGTTAACCTGTTAATGGTGTTTGCCATTATATCAAACCTCTTTTCTCTGTTACTGAACAGACAAAAGTTGAAAAACAGCTGGGAGATGAAGGATTGTTCAAATACAAAGTTGGAAAAGGGCAAACATTGCTACAGGCCTTTGTTGAACCATTTCCCCCAAGCTCCACAAGTATGTTAGCTGCTGTTGTGACGCATCACTGCCTGTTTAATTGCACACCCTGTCAGTAACATGTAACGTTTCTATTACTATGGAATGTGTCTTTTTAAACCAGTCCAATGCCACTTTTTAAGCACAGCCACATCTTTGCAGCACAGTAAGAATGGTTACCCTGGTGGCTCTCAGTTTGTGATTTCTGCTTCAGCCTACCTTAATTGTTGCAACCCTGCTAGCTGGAGGAGTTCCCAAGGCTGATACATCGGCTGATACAGATCTGGTTGATGATGATATGTATTTCCCTCATGAAGACATATGCACTCAGCTAAACTAAATTAATTGTGGGGAAAGTTATGATAAAAATTAAAAAAAAAACCCAAACAAAACAAAACAAAACAAAAAAAAAAACAACAAAAAAAAGGAAAATAAAAGAATTAAGTGCAAATCAATCCTGATGTTATCTGGATAAGAAAAAGGAGATCTCTGCAAAGGAGGTAGCTAAGGGAACATGGAGACAATGTGCCAGATAAATAACTAGCAATGCCAAAGGTATCTCTCTGCAGCGTGGGTGGACAGCACAAATAGATCTTGAGCACTGTGGGTGAAGTTAGGAAACACCTAAACAGCAAGCAGTAACACTAGAGACTGAATAAGTGACTCAAGATTTCTGAAGAAGCTGAAGAAGTAAAAACATTGTGCAAAGTGGTGAAGAAATCAAAAAAACTGGGGGCATCACTACGTGGCAGAGGAAAGGGCTAAGCTGTACAGCAGTGTGGCTGGGTCAGTAAGACAAACACAAACAGGGTTCCTAAAAACTGGCAGTGAAGTTTGAGATGATGTTGAAAGTAGGAGGGCCACATTCCAGTTGGAGGCTAAATCCTGCCATCTTTTCCAGATGCATGCACCCTAGAAACTCTGGGTAAACAGGGTAACAGGCAAAGGCTGAAGGGGCACCACCTAGAAAGGAATTTGAAGCAGCAATGAAATCATTTGAAATGGGAAACTTAAGGGAAAAGACTACTTCAGTTTGCTATAGCAAAAGGCCAATATCAGGTTATAGTGGTAGGAAGCAGTTGTGGTTTGAGATGTTTGCTATTCACCTTGTTCTCATGAAGTACTGGGTGACAACACAGAGAAAGTAATCTGAGAGTCTTGTGCTTATTCCAGATTTCTTGCTTTTAATCAAGCACTGCAGTCACAATACAGTAATATGATTATAATATTAGTGTTACATACTATAGCATAATCCTATTATTAATAGTACAGTTGTTAGATTGCTATAGAACAGAAAGAGAAAGTTCATATACTCATCACTAGAATTGCTTTGAGAATATATGGATAGAGAAGGCAACCCAGTTCAGGATTTACACTAATTTTATATGAGCTGGATGTGTTTAAGAATATACACGAATACGTATAGTCATATATGTATGCATTTAGTGTCTATATAAATACAAGCCATTGCATCTTTAAGCATTTTATGTTAGTTGTTTGATGGGCAAACTGCTTACTCATGTACATTATTTACACGAGTAAGTACAATTTACAAATTTGAATATCGGCCTAAGAATGGGTGGGATTTTGAACAAGTGGTTCAAATCAGTGTTTGTTGGGAGAGTAAAAACACACAGGATTAACCTTGGGTTTTTTTCATCATGTTTCTTAACTGGACATTGAGGATAAGAGATGGAATCAAAAATGTCACTTTTGGATGATCTATCATTAGACTCCTTAGTTTATGCTGTTGACACTGGACACTAGCAAAAATATTTGGATTAAGGCCATTTGCTGTCGTTAATGTATCAGTATTGTTGGCACGCTGCCTAGACTTCCAGCGAGTGACAGAAACCAAAATGGTTCCATCTACATAAAACTACAACATGCAAACCACTAAAACACAGTGAAGTTAAAATGGTTGCCACATGTTTGAGCGGTGCTTAAAGCCAGGGTGAAATTCAAGGTTGTTGTGCTTTGCTGAGAACTTCTGAAAAGACACTGACGAAGTGGTGGTCTCAGTGAAGACAGAATGGTTTTTGCACAGCAAGCACATGGAAGCCAGCCACTGTCAGAATTAGCCTGTGCTACAGTACCCTTACAGCAGACCTGGAAGCACTAGTATTAGACACGTGAGCAGAAGAGTTCAATGCTTTGAAAGATGGCAGATACAACGTGAAATTACTGCAACACAGATGATGAAGGAAGGAGACTGGGAAACAGGGAAAAAGAGTAATAACAGAAATATAGAAGTACAGAAAGTGCTACAGATAAACACCAAAGAACACCAAAGAAAAACATCACAGCAGTCTGCCATGCCAGTGAACTCGACCTCAAGAGAAGCCATGTGAGGGCACTGAGTGCATCCTCCCCTCCCGGAGATTTAGCTGCTGCAGCTCGGGGTCATCTTATAGACAGTGCAGCTGAAGGCAGCCCCCTTTCTGCTGGGCACGTGGGGAGAGGCTCCCAGCCAGCACTGTGCTGTGGGGAAGCTGCTGCAGGTGTCCCTCTCTGCCCTGTGCGATCTGCTCTTAAGCTGAGGCTCCAGAGCTTTGCCCTTGCCAGAGCTGCAGCACCTGATCCCTGCTTGCGCTGGGCCATGGGCTGCTGATCCGGAACTGGACCCTGTTCCTGACCTGTCAGCTTGACTTCCCAGCTTGACCTTGGACCTGCCTGATCACCATGGACCTGACTGGAGGTCACTGGGCTGTGTCTGACCCTGGTCACTCTCACCATGGACTGCCGTGCCCTGGATTGCCCTGCTCCCTGACTGGGCTGGTGGGATTGGCCCTGGCTGGTGGGTCCATAGACATCTCAGGCCACCCTGAGCTCTGTGATAAGCAGCATGGGGCCCGACCCCCACTTATCCTTCCTGTCTGAGAGCTGCAGGCCTACCCCGATGCTCTCCACAGCAACCACTCTCAATACAGCCCTTAGCTCTCTGAGATCGCTGGCTTGGCCCTGGGTCCTGACCTCCTCAGCTGCATCTGAACCCCTCCGCCCACCCCTGAAGCCTCTCTGAGGCAACCTCAACTCCCACCATGCCCCCCAGAGCTCTTTAGGGATGGCCTGACTCCCTTGCCCCCACTGCATTATGATTCCCCTATGATGACTCCCCAGTAATATCATCCATCCCATCCCAAGCCAGGGAGTTACATGGACCCTGAAAATAGCTCCATGGGGACTCCCGACCTGGCCTGGGATGCATCAGACATTGCCCAGCCCCGCCTCCCTGCCCCCAGCCATAACCAAGGCACCTTATGCCCAGCACCTCTAACCCCTGGTTTTCATGAGCTGTGAAGATGCTTCTTGATGAGCACGTGGCCATGGCCAGAGCCCACTCTGTCCCATGGAAGCTGCTTTGAGGCTAAGACTTCATGCTGGATCCACCTGATAAAGCATCTCTATAAAATTGCAACACATAATCAGATTGTGAAACTTTTCCCACGTGTCTTTAGCCTATCTCATAAGGAGTGTGATAAACACCTCCCTTTGCCCCTACCAGCTTGCCATGGTACCAGCCCTTTAGGATGCTACCACTTTATGTGGACTTTTATGCAAAAATCAAAAAAAAGTTTCGCTGTCTTTGTGCATTGATCCACCTCCCCACCTCCTTCAAGAGGGTGCCTCCACCCAGCCCACTTCCCCTTCTGGTGTGGTGGGGAAGCAACCCCTCCTCTGAATTACTACATTTGTTGGGCATCTGCCAGTGTGCAGCTCTAGTGACTTTTGCTATGCTGCTAATCATTCTTTCCCTAAAGGCAGTAAAAATGTATCTGCTCATAAGCATACACATGTACTCCTTTTGTCTTAAGTAACTGAGATACTGAACATAATGCACAAGTTCCTTTGAGCAATGCCAGCCTCTCCTGCTCATGTAAGTCCTTTAGTACCACCTTGTCTACCAACAAGAGCTAGGTGATTTCTCCCAAAATTAATGCACAAAACATAGAATTATGCCTACATATTAGGCATCAATTCCTGTGACCTGCTCAGATGATCCTAAAAGCAGAATTTGGTAGAGTTTAGCACTTTTATGTCACTGCAAAATCATCTTCAATAAGGCCATTAACACACTTACTTGTCATCACTGACATCTGAAATCCATGACATTCCAGAAACATCTCTTCATCACTTTAACTAATATCAGGATTTGGATAGGTTCTTCTTGCAGACTCTTTGGATTGCTTCTGGGAGCAGCCCAAAGTGTTCCATTCCAGCTCCAGCTGTGTTTGCCTCGGCCCATTTCCTCTAGAGCAGGAAGGGACTCTTGGGGTTTGTGGTGGGTTGACCCCGGCACGGCACCAGGTGCCCACCAAGCCCTT
>JANVCC010000021.1:17405733-17595356 GCA_025345505.1 Todiramphus chloris collaris
AACAGCCCATTGTACCTTTCAATCTTCCCAGAGGCTTGTGCATGAGATGGGATGTGATACACCCACTTGATGCCCTGCTCCTTGGTCCTTCAGGAATCTTAGCAGTATGGCTTACCCTGCCACAAAGCCCATACCTAATGTTTCATACAACACATATGAATTAGCTTTTGGGTCTAGCTGGTCTCCAGTCTTCCCTTCAAAGGGAAGCTTATTGCAATGTCCACCTCTTCAGCTTTCAGGTAGCAATGCATTAGACCAAGACATGATTGATAGCAGCTGACGCTGCCCAGAGACCAAGTTCATGAAACGTAAGAAAGCCAGTATTGTTCTGATAGTCTTTCTGAATGTTTCAGCCCACTGACCCAACGCCATCCATCTTTCTAGAGGCAGTGAGGTGACTACATAGATCTTGTCTCACGTCTCCAGGTTGGACCAGGTGGAGTGCATATGCAAGGACCTAAAGGCGTGGTGCAGCTCCTTGTGTGCTAGTGTGTTCCTGGTTTACCACCCAGCTGGATTTAAACCCAGCAGCTACAGCCCTTTCCTTAAATCCAGCCTTGCTGCTAACTAAAAACATACCCAGGCAGTCATTACCCATTGACTCACACACCTAACTGAGAACCGCCAACCACATTGTCTTCCAGAATTGCTCGGGAGCTGGTAAAGCAAGATCACAGCAAAGCCCAGCTTCACCTGTCTTGTAAAGAAAAGCAGATGAATGTAGGACTGAGAGTAGTTAGGAAGCTGTTCAGTGGGATCTGAGCCCTGCTCAGCTCTATGCTGAGAGCAGGGCAAGCAGTGAAGAGAAGGGAAACTGCAATGCTGCACCTTGCTCATCACTCACCAGCTGTGTCTAACATGGATTACTGGCTCTTGATATTGCAGCACCTTAAGGCAAGAAGGAACCCTTAAAATCTTTTCATCTTTCCGTATGTCACAACATGGATTAGATTTCAGCAATGTCACCCTTTCACTGAAGCTAGTCTGACTAAAGACTGTCTTTGGAGAAGCCACTTGCTTCTGATTTAACGGATGAAAAAAGATACAGACAGGAATGTGTTATTGAGCAGTTTGCTCAATATCCTAAATGTGTCTTCATCATTCAGTGTCTCTTCTTTTTGATTTATTAAACATTCTTTTGATATTGCCTCCTCTGGAAATGGACCAGGTTGGATGAGTTGATATTTTGAGGTCCCTTCCAACCTAGGGCATTCTATGAAACGATGTTATACTGGAGTCAGGGTCTAATTGACACTTATTCATGGTTTTTGTAAACTAAACATGTTAAGCTCTTTCAGTCTCTTGCATTAAGTATTTTCTTGAACTTCCAGATACTTTCTGGAGCTTTTTTTTTTTCTGTATATTTTCCAATTTTTTAACATGGTTCTCAAATTACAGGCACCAAAAGGGAAAGTTATTGTCTGGTATTGCCCGTTCCAGCGTCAACTCTATTTTTTAACCAAAATAATCTGATTAATTTTATTTTCCACAGTACTGCTTTGAAAACTTACATTCAGTCATGACTCCTGAGTACTTTGTAAAAGCATTATTTTCCAGAACGGGTAATTGAATAATGTCCATGTGCTATTTTACAAATTACTCTGTTAAAAGAAAATAATATTTGATGCCACCTACGTCAAAGAAAGGCTTGTTCATTTACTGTCCTGAATGAAAGATAGTAATAAGAGTTTTAAAAATACAACAGAAAGTCTTGGTAAAGGTAATAGTCCTTGGAAATTAAGAAACAAGGCTGTCTTAGACAAACAGTTCTTGCACATGCTTTGGCAGAGTAAAACCAGCCCAGCTGGAAAACAAGTAGTTCAATGACCTTTCAGCATTAAAACATATTCCTCCTAAAGATTTTAAACTCTGGAACCATGCCAGCTGTACCTTTTTAGATTTACTCACCATCCTTTTCCATTTTGTGTTCTGCTTAATTCCACACAAGTAGCCAAATTTGTTGCATAGTGTTTGGAAAGGAAACCATTGTCATGGTGTTACAGTTTATGACGGGAAGTATATGACTGACCTACTTCAATTCTGTGGCGCTATCTACTTTGGCAACCAGAACAAAATAATAATATTTTCTTGTAAACAATGTTTTTTATGTCTCTGTATCTGTACTTGATCATGTCCCAGCATTGTTTGCATATTTGCCTGAGAAGTTCTCAGACAGACTGAAAAGCCAAACTCCAGAACACTTCAGGGCAAGAATTAATGCAATTACTCCGGCAATTTCATGACAGAAAAAGTGATGTCTGAGGAAAAACTTTGTCATTTCTTGTAGCAGTGTGGGGTCTACAGGCTCATAGACTAAAGGAATTGAATTAGCAGGTTGATGGTATTTCTATGTGATTATACATTGTGCTGAAATTTTAATTTATTATTTCATTTGCCTTGGGAAGGGAAGGATGGGGTTAGGAATGGGGAACAATATCACTGGGAAGTTTTTGCTGGAATAGTTGGGAACTGGTAGTTCTGTTATTCAGAGGCTGAGCTTTTTCAGGAATGGATAGTTTGTACTCCAGTGTGGAGCTGGCTTCTCAGGTGTCCAGGAGCAGAGTGCACATGAGAAGAGTTATCTCTTCTCCCATCTGATCCTTGCTCCTGGGTCAAGGGAATTCTCCTTTTCCTCTTCTATTGCCCACCTCTTCACTCATGAAATGCAAGCTAATGGCCAGGCAAGAAACACATTTTAAAGTGTAGAATTCTTTGTCTGCCCACCGTGCTCAGCTGCATTATACACATACTTCACAGATCTCCATCCAAAGTCCAGCTCCAAGAGCAGAGACTCGTTTGGCCATAGCTCTGCTGAGGTCAGTGGAACTGCCCTTAGTGTTAACATCTTTCACAGAGCTGACTTTACCCACCTGTTTTATTTTCCTTTCATATTTTCTGCCTGCTTCCAGTGGCTGAATACTAACATTGCTTCTTGAACATAGGCAGACAGATGTGGTTTTGAAAGTCATGACTACAAAATATATCTTTTATATTCTTTAAATAAAAGTATGGGATTTGCATCTTTGCCACTGAGTACCTCCCTCTAAAAATGTTAAGATAAGGATGTGACTGTACATACAAACTATGAAACAGAAACTACATGCTCATTTGAGGGAATATGTACTGCTCTAGAAAAAGAAAGTATGAGGTCAGTGTGACATGCATATCATTAATGTGACATGCATATCACTAATGTGATAAGGTTACAAAAAAATAAGGAAGGAAAATGTGGTTAGACAGGAAAATATCTAGGTCAAAGTGCCTTAAAAGATGACCTGCTTGGGTAACTCTAGTAAAGACCAGATAACTCTACTTTGCAGAGGAACATAAACCTTGGCAATTGTATCCAAAAGGTAAAAAGCTCTGACAATTTGGAATCAGTGTGGTGGAATGAAACTTGTGGGTATTCAAAAAGGACATGATGCTTTGGCAACAAATTCCTTCGTGGTTTCTCTCTGTTCTTGATTAGTTTCTTCTGCTCCCTGTCTCTGTTCTTTGTTGATCCTGTTGTGCCATCTCTCCCCATTTCTTGATCAGTCCTTTACTACATGTCCATTCTGTAATGTAGTACTGGTAGGTAATGTAGTAAGCAGCCACACAGCTGCCAATGCAAGATTTATGATTTCAGAATAGACATCATATCTGACCCTGTGTGAGGAACCATCTAAACACAGGCTGATACAGAGTCTAGGCTTGCATTACCATTACCCCTCAAAATCAGTAAAGCAGAAAAGCTTCCATCTGGTTTATTTTCCCCATATAACTGATATCAGGACTTAGTGGGATACAAATTCTTTCTGCAGTGTGCAAAAACTTTTTGAGATTCTTCAAGGCGCTATTAAAGCAAAAATGACACAGCATCTTTATAATTTCCACATGAGTGAGGAAATCAATACCTCCTGCCATACAGTGCAGAAACAATCTGTGCAGGGTTCACTTTCTGGATGCAGATTTGGCCTCTTTCTCCTGTGGCAATGCTTCAGTGCCTCTGCATCCGTCAGCTTCCAAAAGGTGCCTGCAGTGTGACCATGCTGCTAGGACTGCTTCTTTCTACCCAGGTCTTGAGGGAGTCATTGTCATCAGGCCAGTTTTACAAATTAAAAATTCCTGCATCTCTAACGACCGAATCATCTGCAAAATCTTTTAATCTAATTTCCAAATGTTTCAAAGTAACAGAAGTCCCATTCTTTGCTGCAAAAAAAGGAACAGCAGGTCTACCATTTCCCCTGTTTCTTGAATAGTTTGAATAGAAGCAGAGCTTTCACCTTCCTCGGGAGACAGTCTTAAATCTTTTGATTACCTCAGAGTTCAGATGGAGCGAAACAAACACATTTGCTAAAATGTTTGACCTGGCCTGTATTTGGAATCTCAGGCTTGGGGGTTCATATAGACAACGTCTGCTTTAAAATCTCTATCTCATGCTTTCCATGCAGTTTCAAATGAATACAGTGTTTTAAATTAATAAGCAGCAATACTATTTTCTATTTAAAATGCAAACAAAACAATGCCTTTAAAATGCCCAGTTCTTCTTTAAAACTCTGTTACAGTGACTTTGTTGAAAAGTCTCTAATGGACTCAGTTCAGTGATGCTACAAATGTGCCGCAGATTGGGCCTGTGGAGGATAACATAACAGTACTGAAGGAGTTTGTTGCATCTCACAGAGCGTCCTGTAGTCACGCACAAGGATATGTACTAAGATCCTAATCCTGCAAGAACAAATTGATTTTTAGTATTTTTTCACTTGTTTTGCAGTGATACCAAGTGGATTGCCTTAATGTGCAACTATCATCAATCACCTACATATCAGGCACCTACATACCCCTGCCAGTCTCAAATCCAAGGGCTGCTGTCCTTGCCTGGAGAAAAGGTGGCCCTGGAAAGACCTTATTGCAGCCTTTCAATACCTAAAGTAAGAAAGATGGGGACAATCTTTTTAGCAGGGCCTGTTGTGACAGGACAAGAGGTAATGGTTTTAAAATAAAAGAGGGGAGTTTTACACTAAATATAAGGAACAAATTGTTTACAATTAGGGTGGTGAAACACTGCCACAGGTTGCCCAGAGAGGTGATAGAAGCCCCATCCCTGGAAATACTCAAGGACAGGGCTCTGAGTAACCTGATCTAGTTGAAGATGTCCCTGCTTATTGCAGAGGCGTTGAACTAGATGACCTGTAAAGGTCCCTTCCAACCTAAACCATTCTGTGATTGATTCTATTACAGCACTCCTGGGAACACCTTCAAGGCCAGCGTCCTGTACAACCAAAAGCAACAGGAAGAGTTAAGCTTATTATGGAGATGTTAGTCATGCACAATAGCAGATAAAATAGAAACCAGAACTATCCGGTTCATGAAGCAGAACTGAGCGATGACCTCACGTCGCTCGCCAGCTAGCTGATGTGTGTTAGCTGCTGCCATTAGACTGATGTACCTCTAATGCAACAACTACATCACATTCTCAGGTCTTGTGTTTGCCTGCACATGGTCCTCCTTCCCTTATTTCTTCAGCCAGTAGCAAGTGCCTTGGCACAGGCATCACAATAGCTACCAGAACTGTCCAAAACTGGTACACAGAAACATGTGAGGGGGAAAAGTCAAACATTACTCACACTTCACAGTCTTTGCTGCCTCTTGCCATCCACCTCTAGCCAGCTTGCATCTCAGAGACCTCAAAGCTTGGCTCTGCTCTCATCTTCTCCAAAAACTGCAGTGGTAACATGCTTCAGAGAGACAAGATGGCACAAGATGACCCACTCACGAGCTGTCTTACTCCTACCTAGCTTCTGACTAGACTGGACAAGAAGGAAACATCATTCAGCGTACCCTGCACCACCTAGACAGCCTAAAATTGTGTCCTTGGCACTGGTTAGTTTACTAGTACAGAAGTGGTGTTGCTCTGTCAAAGGCATCCCCAGCAGAGCAGCATGAGCAAACAAGGCTTTCGGTGTTGGCTGGACATCCCGCCACTCCTCTGCAGAGATGCAGCAGCCCCTGCAGTCTAGCCCACTTGGTCTGGGGAAGGGAAAAGTACTTTCCAGGACACTTAGAAATGCATGCAGCCTGCCAGAGCTGGTGATGTGGAAAGGCACCATCTCTGACAGAAAACAAACTTTGCTCTCCCATGTCTGAGAAAAAAAAAAAATTCCTGGGTTTGTTCTGGAAAAATACCAGAGCCTGGTTTTGGCAGGGAGCTGTGCCTGCACCAGACTGTGAGCTGCTTCTGAAATGAGGGTGAAACCCAGGAATGGGCCTCGAGGTGCTGCAGGGAACGTAGACATCCTGTTTTATCCTTGAGGCTTTCTCATTAGAGAGTCGTATGTTTTTCTAATCACATTAGCTGGCTGAATTGCCTGGGCTGAGTTAGCTGGGGATAAAAGCTGTAGGCAAAAAGCATATTTAATTCAGGTGTCTTCCATGAAAGGTATAGCCAGAAAAGTTTCATCTGATGTTGCAGAATCTTTCAGATCCCTGTCAGTCAAGGCCCACCAGCTAATGCCAAATTCCTGAGTTTTCTATGATGGTCTGAGAGAGACGGAGTCCATGCTACACTGCCTAGGGAGGCCCATAGGGAGCATAGGATTGCTGGTTTTTGGGTGCTGGGTGTAAAGATCTCCATTTGCCCATGGCCCTCATCAGCAGAACGAAAGTGATCTAGCCTGGGTATCAGAAACAGTATCTGGCTTTTGTTGGGTTGCAAGCACATCTTCTTGAAGATGGGCCGTAGTGCCTGAAGTACTCCTCCGGGCTTTGACTGTCTCCCCCAGAAGGATGTGCCCTCTGCCCTCCTGTAGTCTGAGCTTTTCTGACTCTGCAACACTCAAAAAGAGGGGGGCATCCAAGTATCCTGACAAAAGCCAGGGATGGAAGGAAGCACATGGCTCACTGTGGGATAGGGTGGGGAGGCAGAAAGGTCCTGTCCCACAACAGCATTTGGGCAGGCTGGGCCTGTGGGATTAAGTGCATGTCAGTGACCCTGGCAGGGTTCCAGATATACCCCATGAATACCTTTGGGAGACAATATGGAAAGATGTTAGCCTGGAGGACTGCTTCTTGATTTTTACCTCTAGTTTTGCATTAGATGGATAAAGGCATGATGCAGCTGTGTGACACGGTCAACGTGTGTGTATGGAGCACAAGGGGAGTGTATGGTACAGGCAGTGTGTGGGAGAGGTGGGGAGCATGGTACAGGTATGACGCTCCAGGTATGGGTCCCATCACTGTGGGAGCTTGTTGAGGATAAGTGATGTACATCACTTAAAGAATCACCATCAAAGATACTAGCAAAAGTGATTTTTATACGAATTTGTAAAAGTGCAACTTAACAAAGTTTGATGGCAAAGTTCATTCTATTACTTACTACTTGGAAGAAGCATAAAAAGGAATCACAGAATTGCAGAATCATTAAGGTTGGAAAACACCTCCAAAATCATCAAGTCCAACTGTCTACTTAACATTATCATGACCGCTAAACCATGTCCTGAAATCCCATGTCTACGTGTTTTTTGAACACCTCCAGGGATGGTGACTACCACCTCCCTGGGCAGTCTGTTACAATATTTCACCACTCTTTCAGTATAGAAATTTTTCCTAATGTCCAATCTAAACCTCCCTGGTGCAACTTAAGCCCATTACCTCTCATCCTATCCTTAGTTACTTGGGAGAAGAGACCAACATCCCGCTCACTACACCTCCTTTCAGGTAATTATAGAGAGCAATAAGGTCTTCCCTCAGCCTCTTATTCTCCAGACTAAAAAATCCCAATTCCCTCAGTCCCTTCTCAGAAGATTTGTTCTCCAGACCCTTTACCAGCTTTGTTGCTCTTCTCTGGACCCGCTCCAGCACCTCAATGTCTTTCTTATACTGTGGCGCCTGGAAATGAACACAGTACTCAAGCTGCAGCCTCACCAGTGCAAAGTACAGGGTCATGATCACTTCTCTACTCCTGCTGGACACACTATTGATCCAGGCCAGAATGCCGTTGGCCTTCTTGGCCACCTGGGCAACTGCTGGCTCATGTTCAGCTGGCTGCCCATCAGCACCCCCAGGTCATTTTCTGCCAGGCAACTTTCCAGATGCTCTTCCACAAGCCTGTAGCGTTGCCTGGGGTAATCAAGTTAGAATCAATTTAGAACGATTTACACAGAGACTGGAGATGAAAAAGGGTCAGGGAGACCCTCCCACTGAGATTTGCATGAAAACTGATTTAGGATCCTCCCCACTACACCAATTTGTCATGAAATGAGTGATTATGGACTCCATACAGCTTTGAGATAGCAGCAATTAAGATCACTGTTACAGTAAATCACAAGATCAAGTTGAATAATTTTTGACAATACTTAATTATCAGAGTTATTTAATAAAGTTTGTTATAATCAACATAGTCACGAAGTTAAAGATTCAAAAATGGCAAGGTTCACGTAAGACTTGTGACAGTTTCCTAAATCAAATCACACACACACACAGACACAGATACAGAGGTTAACCTATACTCAGGATTTTTCTCTCTGCAAGTTGTAATAAATTATTGGTACCAAATGATCTTTGAAACCTCTTGAAATCTAACTGTCATGAATTACTCACTATTCTCCTTCGTCAGCATTTGTCAGCAGATGATCTTTGAACCTGTCTTTTTTGTCAGCATCTATCAGCAGATGATCTTGGAAATCCTCGTAGAATTTATTCTTTGAAATCTGTTCTTGGAAATCCTTGCAAAATCTACCCTTAGAAATCCTTGTAAAATCTACACTGGGAGGCATCTCAGTTCAGGGGGAGACACTGGATTACAGCTTGCTGTGGTCTCAGAGAGCTCAAACGGTTGCAATTAGCATCGCTATTTATAGGATCACAAGATACTTGACTTTAATCAGTATTGTTTTCATTTTGACTATAATTCTCGTCAGGTTCCTACCAGAGCAGACTATGACCCAGGCAGCAGGAGTTTTAGATACAGTCCCCTGGCAGCAGGAGTCACAGGTATGGTTAGGGCACACTAATCATCCCAACTCACAGCATTTGTAACCAAGACAAGAGCACAATGTTGTCTGATCCTGACATCGCAGTGTGGCCAGCGTTGTCTGTACCACCACCGAGCTCAGCAGCACACACAGTATTCTCGTAGGGAAAGCTGACTGACTGAGTAGTGATTCCTTTTTAAAAAGGGTTATTGGAGATGTTATTGGTGCTTCTCACCTTTCATACTACGGTTAAAAAACTTGTGCATGAAGCATCCATTTAATGTTCAAGATGGCATAGCTAGAGAGAAACTGTTCTCTTAATGCATGTCCCCACAGATGTTGTGGTACCCATTAAAATCAGGCACTTGGTAATAAAGTTCTACATGAAGGCACAGCGGGGATAAGTGACTTCTTATTTCTTTGTTGTTTTCCAAAAAATACATTCACATTTTAATATCTGAGATTTATTTGTTTGTTTGTTTGTCTGCTGTGATCTTTCATATGTAAGACCTGTTCCTGGGCAGGAAAGGACATCAAATGGATGGAGACAGTTGTGTGTAGCTGTTTAAGGAAGTGACTGTGTCTATGTCTGTGTAAGAATATGTGCAGTGCACGCTTTTGCTCTTGATGGCATTTTCTGACTAATATAGAAATGCATCTATGTAAGAACAAAAATCTGCTTATAAAAAAAATGAGAAGCTTAAATTATTCCAGTGCCTGTGCAGATGTTATTGATAATGCCTTTTATGTGAAAGAAGATGAACAAGTCAGACCCCTGACTTTCAAAGAGGCAAAAGAAAGGAAAAAAACCCCACAATACTGTTCCACATTTTAAACCCAGAAACCCTTAAGGAAAAGAAAAATAGAAAGTTTGCGAGTGCAGCATCAAAAAAGCAAGTATTAAAAACTGAAAAAGATCTTGTCACTACCACATTCATTAGAAAAATTCTATTCTGAGTATCCTTTGTAAAATATCAAGTTTTTATATCCCAGCAACAAATACATATAAATGAAATCAGGAGGGTTGAATTACTTTATATATTGATTCAGTTAAGCCTTCAGTTACTTGCATCCTCAGCCTATAAATGCACTGATTCTAGAAGATAAAAATGCTCTTTTATAGGATCAGAAGAGTAGAAACCTTGAAACCAGACAGTGCCTAAATCCAATAATGAATATAACATCCTTGGTTTGAAAAGCCATCATCCTGTTCAACATTTTACCTTCTGTTTTCTCCATGGTTTCTCAGAGTCTGCCTGTTCTGCTTGTGGTCCTACTTACAGCAGCAATTCATTGAAGGTTTCATGGGAGAAGAGGTGTGAGCCTGGAAAAAGCTAGCGGTCCCCAGAGCTGAGGGCAGGGCTGCTGTGTTATAGACCCAGCAGGGTAAGACAGGGATATCTGCCATGAAATATCCCATTTGAATTCAGAAAAAAAACATGTGTCACATGTACTACAAGATTTCAAAATGATGGTTTGGGGATCAGTTTAAAAAAAACCACATGAACAGGTAGCTCTAGAAGACCCAAGAAACGATGCCTGCTAGTGATGGAAAGGGGATGTCTATAAAAGCTGGCTAGTGATAAATTTAAATGTGGGCCCAGAGAAATGAAATGTAGTGAGAGATTGCTTCAGGCCTAATAAAAATTGACATTAAAAGTTTTGGGTCTAACAAATTCTAAATTTAACATTTGAGAGGGGATAGGTAGAGGGGCACTATCTCTGTGGCTGAGTCAGCGTGGGAAAAAAAAAAAAAAAACAGGGAAGGGGATAAGCAGGGATTAAGATACTCCAAATAGAAAAAATAATAAATAAAATAAAATCTCATGGTTCCTTGAGTTATAATTTTCTTAAAATTTTCAGTAGTCTTTTATGGAAAAAAAAATAATTCTGTCAAGACAATTTGTTCTGGACACAGGGAATTGAGTCAAAAAACTACAAATTGAGACTAACAGAAAAAGCAAAGAAAAATACTAAGTTTTATGTTGAATAAAATGTTTTGATTCTTCTATTTGAAATTCCTTGTTCAGTCTGGAATTTCTTTTAAGATTAGAAATGAAAAGTGCTCACATTCACAGGATGAATGAAAAGCTTTCTTCAACCTGATATGAATTCTGTGAAATTACCATCATATAATTAAAAAAAAGTATCATTCACGTAAGTTCATCCATCCAACCACCAAAAGAGCATCCTTCTTCTTCTTCCCTTACTGCTTTGACTCTCTATGTTCTGACATTTATCATTATTTAATTGTGCTGTCATTCATCCAAGACAGTGCTGAAATGTGCTACTTGCTGCATGATTAGGTAGCAAAACCTTTAAATGAACTGTTTTGACTAAAGAAACCTTTTCAATTAGAGACATAAATAAAAAGGGTTTAATCAAATATTTATCCAGTGCCATCAACCAGAAAAAAATGGTTGCTATGGTAGCTAAAATTTCCCTGTATGAGTGTGGGGAGCTGTGATAGTTCACTGGTCAAGCTACAAACCTGGCAGCCTCTGCTACTATGGATTTCTTCTCCATCCATAGGAGTGTAGCATAGGTCTCTCTCTGCTTTCTTTTCTACTTGTTCAGCTGCCACCAAATTTAGGTGTGGGTTTTTTTTAAGTTGCTGTCTGCTAAAAAAGATGTACTTTTCCACCCTCTGTATTGGTCCCTTGCAGTCATTTGTACACAGTATGTCCACCTTAAACATGGTTCGCAAATGATGCTTTTAGCATCATGGCCCATTAGGGAGATAAGGAGGTGCCAAGCATAAAGCATTTTGCTTGATGATCTGTAATAATTCTCACCTTGAAGTTAAATTCTAGACTTGTTTACTGGCCACTGTAAGGCAGCATTAGCAGGAATGGAAATTCAGGCTTGTATCAGTTAGGCATTTATGGAATTAGGCCATATTATATCCCCACTGCATTTGATGTGGTTTTTTTTCCCTTGTGTCAAAGACAACAAGATCTGTATTTGCTTTTGTAATGTTGCAACACCTTTAGAAAAAAGTATTGTATCTGACCTGGACTCCCAAGCAGCTTAATTCTTTCCAAATATCTAAGAGCTGCAGGGATGCTTAGTGATGCATTTCATACTGAGGGGTTGTACAAAGAACGGGACAGGCTCTGGAGCCTACTGAGAGCTCAGTAGGATGTGAGTTTTGTTGTCATTTCCAAAAGTCCTATTTACTCCTATTTACCTATTTGGGTGTTCTCACTCTAATTTGTGTGTAGATATGTTTAACAAAACAACTGGCTCTACTGAGTCACTCCTGATGAACAGAAACTCTGCAGGAGGAAGTGGAGAGCACTTATCAAGTTAATCTATTCATAAACATTCCAATGCAGAAGTCACTAATGCCATGGTTGTCATATTCTGGGTGGGCCTTCCTCCTTCAAAGAATGACCTTCCTATAAGGAAATATCATTCCTCCAAAATTATTAAAGCAAAATATTTATTATTTTTTTTAAATTTGGCAGGTTAAACGACTCATTCAAAGGATCATTATTTAACGTGTAAAACAAAAGCTGGCAAGATTATTCTTATTCTTTTTCTGTGATAATGTATCTCCTGGGAATCCTGCTCCTGAAATAGAAGCACAATGCCAGTACTGGACAATTAAAGAATGAAAGAAGAGTCGATTGCCAAAGGAGCTCAGTGTCAAAGTATGAAGACAGTGATTCATCCAATCCTCTTGAAAACTCCATGTTACAAAGGTTACCCTGTAGGAAAGTGACTTTTAAATTTCATTAAAGTTTCTTACTCTCCACTTTCCTCTGTTGGGAAGAGCAGGAAGGAAGAGCCATAAGCACAGGTGTCGTGTTGTAGGGGGGATTCAAAAAGATGCCATCTACCTTGTTAGCATCATGGAAGGGTTGTGGAAAACTAATCCAGTCAGAACCTCCTGTTGGGAAAAGGTAATCATGGTGCTGCCTGTACTTAGGAGGTGGGAAGCTTTTGTGTTTCCTTTTAGTTACTGCCAGAGAGAGGGGTGGTACTTCAGTGAAGCCCTCTGATGGTTGGTCATCTCCTTTGAAGATGATCTGGAGAAGAATGAAGCACACATGTTTGCTCTGACTTTTGACTTTCTATTTCAGGAGGGATGACGGTGTGACAGTTTGCTGCTGTGGAGTGTATATTGAAGGGTATGAAATGCATTTAGTTACAGAAACAGAATTACAGCTGTGACTACTGATACAGTCTAAAGCTATTCTATGCACACAGATATAAGCCTATAATTATACACACAAATTTATTCCACCTATTCCTGCCTGTACCTGGTCACAGCTAAGTGGATTTGGAAAAGAGTTTCCTCTCTGTCAATCTTGTCAGGACCTGATGCATACACTTGGCTTGTTGGTCAAGGCAGCTATTCCACAGCTCACCATTTGCTGGTCCTCTTAGTACCTGATACAATCAACCTCCTTCCCTGTCCCCCTTTCAAAGTTAACCTCATGTCTCTTTAATTTTTATCATGCTCAGTCTTTTATCCTTCTACCTCATGTTCCTTTCTTCTCTCTCTGGCACCAATTTGGACCCACAAGCCCTGGAGAATACTTGCACCCAGCTCTTCATCTGTTCTTACTCTCTGTGGTTCACCTAGCAGTCCTTACTGCCACAGCTCTCGTTTCATGCTGACATTTCTAACTTCATGGTTATTTCTCCTCCCTGTGTTGTTCCTGGAACTGCCACTCCTATTCTGAAAACATCCACAGCCTTTTTGTATCTTTCTGGCACAGGGTATAAAGGTTGAAAGGCCATCAGAACAAATATGCAGGCAAACAATTTGATCAGAGAAGTAAGAATTGTTTGGCAAGAGTGAGGGCACTAACAAAGAAAAAGATTAAAATGTAATAAATGCAATCATGGCCACAGGATTCCCAGGAATGCTCCGCAGCTTAAAAGTAAAAGATGCTGGCGTATGAGTTTACATTCGGACAGTTCACATCACGTCATGGGAGTGCTCCCAAATTTCTCACCAACGCTAACATTTTGCATATTCACAAACATGAGTGCCTCTTTCTCTTATCTCCCACAGAATAGGAGACTGTGACTTAGTTTAGTGTGATGTATCTAAGCCATGGCATTCTTCTCTCTTTTCTACATTTACCCACCTGCCTGTTCTCTCTGGACTATACCCACTCTGTGCACTTGGATGCGAAGCCCTCAGCCTATAGGAAATGCCATGAAGTGCAGAACATAAGGTGCACATCCCTGAGGTAACAGAGTACTACAAACACATATCTGCGGTCTGTTCTCTGCTTTGTCTTCCATAAACCGTAGTTAAAGGCAAGATCTCAGTTCTTGCCCTGCAAGTGCACTGTCGCCTGTTCTCAGAGATCTAAATAAATGCCTAAAGGACCAAGTTAAACATCTTCCCTCCACAGAGGAAGTAGAGCATCCCTATGTAAGAGGAAGTCTCCCTGTGTAGGAGGCAAAATTTTCCACCTTGGTTTATCTGAGGCTAAGAAACAAATAGTTACGGCATGGGAGCACGAAGGTAGACCTCACCGCCTTCTGCTCTAACAGCAATGTGTATTGCTTCAACCTTTTTTTCTCTAACGTAAACACAGCTGTAGGCATATTAGCCTGAAGCTGCACTAAATCAAAACAGATTGAGAGCAAGAATAAACAACACTTGACATATGTTAGTCATGGTACTTAATATGTTGCTAGAAGATACCCAGATACAACAGTGATTAAGATGTTTTAAGCATCTACACACAGAAAAACATTGGGCATGTAAATATCCTTGGTGCCTCTGAATCAATATTTATAGGCATTTGAATCATAGCATCAAGGAATTGTTTAGGTTGGAAAAGACCTTTAAGATCATCGAGTCCAACTGTTAACCCAGCACTGCCAAGTCCACCACTAAACCATGTCCCTCAGTGCCACATCTACGTGTCTTTTAAATGCCTCCAGAGATGTGGACTCCATCACTTCCCTGGGTAGCCTGTTTCACGTCTTGACAACCCTTTCGGGGAAGAAATTTTTCCTAATGTCCAATCTAAACCTTTCTTGGTGAAACTTGAGGCCATTTCTTCTTGTCTAATACTTGTTACCTGGGAGAAGAGACTGACCCCCACCTTGCTACAACCTCCTTTCAGGTAGTTATAGAGACCAATAAGTTCTCCCGTAAGGCTCCTTTTCTCCAGGCTAAACTATTTTGTAGTATTTGGGCTTAAAATTCCTGTTTTAAAGTAAACCATATAAATACAGAATTTAGCATAAATATATTACAATAATAACAATTAAAATCTTATAATGTAAAATTCTGACTCACAAAATGCTCATGATTTAGAAAAAGCTTCCTATTTTTGTATGTAGTCCACCCTTTTTTGCAATACCCTAGACAGGTGTCAGGCTGCCAAGAATTAAGGAAGAAGAGTCTTGTCCAGTGGTGTGTGGTTAGGAAAGGAGGATACGTAGGCCAAGAATATGTCAATAAAAAAAATTGCTTTTTGGGAGCTCTACCTTGGTAGGTAACCGGTGGTCTGCTGAGAGCTGTGCCCAGAAACGTCAGAGAAACTTCTGTTTCCTCTCAAACTGTGGGTGCCTCAGAAAAGGTAGAAATTATGTGTGACCCGGCCAAAAAGTCAGGCTGTGGACTTACACATGCTAGACTCTGGTGAAGCAGCCAAGAGCCAAGGAAGGCCGAGTAAGAACAGTGTTGACAGACTGTGTTGGCCAAGGCTGAGAGTAACGATGTTTGCGGTCATTTGCCATTGTTTGTGTTCTGGTTTGACTGTCTATACTGGGTGGTAAGTGCCTCCTACCCAGGTCAGATGTGACATATTTTGAAAATGTCTCTGCTGACCTTAGCTTATTTCTGTTAGGAGACAGAATTACCTTTTCCCCTTTCCATCTGTCACTAGCTTTCCAGTAAAGTATTGAAAACCGAGTAAACTATCCTTTCCTGTCTCAGCAGAAAAAAGAATAATTGTAAACTATTTTTATTTATTTTCCTGCCCTTAGCATCTTGCTAGAATGCCTAGTCACCTTCTGTGACTTCTGTTATCTAAAGCTGACAGTGTATGCACACACTTGTATTTGATTTTGCATTCTGAGGTTGTTATTAAAGGTAGAAATCATGTTCTCAGTGTGCTCTGGGTGTTTGATTTGCTATTAAAACTTACACAAATGCTTAATTTTGTGATCTCTAAATACTATTGGACCTAGCAGTATTCTTGGGTTTTTTTCCATCTTCATCCAGGATTTTGAATGACATTAGGTTTTTGCTTAGGTCCATTGATGTCAGCAAATACTAACAGGGCATCTCAGAAAAAGTGAAAAAAAGAGCTACCCTGTTTTTTAGGTTCATCGTTATTTGAAGAAAGTGTACAAACTAAAGATGTCTGCTGGCACCATCGGCAGTTTCTGTTTTGAGGTCCGAAGTTCTGTCTTACAACAAGAGAAATTATTTTAATTATATCCAACAGCCCCTCATAGTTGGTAAGCCTCAGTAGGGTAAAAGCCACACTGTGGCACTCAGTTTAAGCAAGGTTTTCTTTTCCTTCTATGTCACAAAAATGGAAATCTCAGATCTATGTATTAACTTATGAATTTGTCTGCATTGTTGTCTGTCCCCTTGTTACTGCCAAAAATAACTCTCTTAAACTTCATTCTGGCAATGCCAAATGGAATATAGTCAGTATCCAGATATCTTAATGGTGACATTTCATTCTGAAAAGTGACTTACGTGCCTTTTCCTCTGGACCATGCTGATTATTTATGTTATTACTAGAGGGAAAGGAATTCTTTTGGGAAGAAAGACAGTTTTGTTTGGCCATCTGTACAATGTCTGTTTTTCTGATTTTAGTGTGGAAGCAGAGTGGCTTCAAGAACAAACAGTAACGTCTCATCCATAATGGTGAACCTGCTGACTGATTGGCTGTGTGGCTTGTAAATGTGTGGGTGCTCACCATCTGTTTTTTCGTTCCTTCTTTACTCCTTAGGCAAGGGAGAACTTTCATGTTTCCACTTTCAAAGTCTCTCTTCCCTCTTGCCTATTTATGTTTACACCAAATGAAAGAGATCATTCAATGGAAACAACGGTAATGAAAATAAATGTGGAAAATGCAAGAGAATGCTATGATCAAGAAAAGCTTTGAAAGAAGCACAGGTTCTACTAACTTGAGTGGAAGAACATTGCTTGTCGGTAGTTTGTTACATGTCTTCTTAGCCACTTTTGAAAACAGAGCTTTGTTATCAAAGCCACTTGAGTTCTGTGTTTTTCAGTGTTGTGTGTCTTAAATGTTGCTTTAGGAAATCAATACAAAACTCTAAGGCTGAAGATCCTCTACTGTACAGCAAGAGCACAGTATCACTGGAATCAGACCTATGCAAACCATAGGGGAGATCTACCATTCACCTCCAGGCTCTGAGAAGAGGTTTTAAAAAGTAATTTTCCTCTTTGTTGTGTGGAAGTCATGGCAACACCCTGGCAATCTTGCCTAGACAAATGAGTCCATGGACACTGGCATCCACAGAAAGCATGGATGTCAGGAGGTCAGCTAATCCACTTCCTACCCTTGGACTAGGTTGCCTGTGTTGAGCAAACATCATGACAGAGATTAATCTAATCTGGTTTTTAAATGTCAGGGATGGGAAGTCTTTATTTCCCTAGGCCATCAGTCACAGTCTGCACAACACTTAGTGAACTTTGTTTTCTGTTTGCTGACTCACCCTTGCTCTGAAACTAGTTCAATCTAATTTTGCTGTTACTGTAATTCACCGTTGCTTGGAGATTATCCTGAGCTTTGGGGGCTAGTGTTAAACTAGAAAAGCAAGAGATCAGGATAGGAAGAAAGCAAATAAAGTGCAAGATTTTCTGCAATGTATCAGTTGATAATGTGAAGAAAGGCTTTTCTCTTCAGAGCTGCATTATCAATATTAGAAATGTGGGTTAAAAAATTAAAGACTTGAAATTGTAATGAATAGAAGCACCAAGTTTAATGTCTATTACCTGGTGAAACTAGAATAGTGAAATAAGCTCTTAGCTGGTTAGGAATGGAGAAGAGAGGGCTATGTAGCTCAGGACAGTTAATATTGTAAATACACACGAATCAGTGTTTTAACTAATAGCACAGGGAGTTGCTGCTGAAGGCCTGATGCAAGCTCTTCCAGATCATCCTACAGAAATATCAGTCTCTTAAGTATCTGTTCATGAAGTACAGAGAAGAACTTGTTAGGGGCAACTGAACAGATGGTAGGTGTGTCAATTGTAACTTTTAGCACAACATTTTCTGTTTTTTTTCTACTGCATCAAATACTTAAATTAATAGAAAGTTTGAATATTATTTTAGCAGATAATCCGTAGAAATGAATTGCTATGGATAAAGGATTTAACAGTTCTGTGTAAAGCAAATAAGTGGATAGTTAAACATTCAAAGAGCTAAACTATGAGAGTTAACAGTAATATTGTGTGTGCATGTGACATTTAGAAAAATGTGAATGGAAATTTAAAGTTCTTTAGGAAGAGTCATACTGACCTGAAATACCCTTAATGCAGTAGTCAAAGGTGGAGAGGATTCTGGCTTAAAACCCAGACTGATCCACTACTGAAGATGATAAGATTCAGTTGTTTAAACATAGGTACCTACTATCTTTATATGGCACTAGAGATATCAGCATGGGATGGGAAGATATGACACAGTTAATAGAAGACCTGAAATCACCTAGAGCAGTAACTTGTGGCTGAGTGGCATACACAACCATGTCTAAAATGGAAGAAGGCACCTGTGCTTAGGCATCCGAATTGCACCATAATTTAAGGCAAACAAATAGGTATAAATAAGAAACTATGGCATATAGAAACTTGATATGGGAATGTAGAAAAAGATATGGGGAACATAGAGATAGATAGCAGGGTAACAAGAAGAAACAGAAAGAGCATCTGAGGAAGACTGTTGGTATTACATACTGGTGACCCCATTGAAATAACAAAATGACTTACAGCTTGGTTCTGCATCATTGACATTTCTGTTCTGCAGCTGAACAAGAACAGGCCAATACGTCTGTATTGCGGAAGAATGAGAAACTATTCTCCAGTGGATATGTCAGCAAGATGATGAGTCAGCCCACCAGATAGTGATGAGCTGGGCTCACAGCCAGAGGGACAGCCTGCTTTCTTGCCCATGGCATGGCAGGAAACAAAGCTGCCTGTTTGGTTTCTGAGGCAGGCATATGGTCTCCCTTTCTGCCTGGCCTCAATCAAAAACATGAAACTAAAACAATGTGCTGCTGTAAAGCCTTTCCATTCTGCTATCGTAGCTTGTCTTTGGGAAACTGTTCCCTCTGATGCATTTCAAACAGCTTTGAATCTGATTCTGTCCATAGTACTGCTTCAGAGACACCACGCAGTGCCCAGCAAATCTTTTACCCAGACTTTTCAGACACACTCATGAACAGGTCTTCTTGGTTTTCTAGGTACCTGCCTTGAGACTCTGGGGTATGATATGGAGAAACTGTTCAGCCCTGAAATCAACGTCTGCTTGCCTGAAAAGGAAAGATTATAGTGCTAAATCCTCTGAAAGACTAAGCTTTAGGTTACTATTGCATAATCAGAATCAGTGGCTCTATTTCACCTTAAGATCCACATACTTCTATTCACCATCTGGAAATCAGTTGAAACTCTAATTATCTTCTAAGGGTTTGAGAAAAGTAGATGTTTGTGAACATCTTGCACTCTAGTGATAAGTGCCATAGAAAAAGCACATGAAACTTGTCAGTGTGACTGCATTCAGAAGGAGAAGAGAGTGGAGCAAAGAAGGCTTAAGGCCATACATCATGCAGATGCTTATTTAGTGACTGTTGTGCACTGAATAAACAAGGAATCCTGTGTGTCTGCATCCTTGTGACACCCTCTGTGATCATAAAATTGATTTCCCTAGCACAATGTATATGCATAATGGGCTTAGCTCAGATGCCACTGGCTTCATTTGGCCATTACCCTGTTTGAGTAGTTGGCTTTGCTAGACTGCTATCCACATTGCAGATTTACTAAGTTGCACTTGCATTAGTTTGTTATAAATCTTGCTCTTTCTGTGTTGTGAATATACTGTTGTCAAAGCAAAATACTCAATGGATAAATTTGCCGTTGCTTTTTTTTTCCAACCAAAAATAGAAAACTTATTAATTTAATTACTGTGTTATTTTCCCTTCCTCTACATGTGCACTTTCAGATCTTCCTAGGCTTCTCTGTTGATAATTGCTTCACACTTCTCTATTACTGCATCAGTTTCTAATGGTTACTTGCACACTTGGCAGATAGACTTACAGAATAATTTGACTTTCAGTAGTATATTCTTTTTTTGGTTGAATTTAATTTTCTCCTTTCCCTTTTTTTTTCCTTTCTCCAAAAGTTTGTAGAGTGTTTTGTTTTGGACTTACAAGTAAACACCAATATTTATTTTAAAATTATGTAGTGTGAACATTTGTCACTTGATAATGCTGGCAAAGGAAAAATATACTTCTTGAGGTTTGTTCCTTGTCCTTTTCCTACCATTAAAATAATATTGGAAAAAGTTACTTTATTATTTTACTTTAATACTTTTAATTGTATTCTTAAAATAAATTAGTTGTACATTCTACTTCCTTGCACAAAATAAGGAATGTTTGAATAATCTTCCATTGCATATCTATTTCACAAGGGCAATGCTTCATGCATAGAAATCAGTTTTAGGATTGACATCTTCCTTCTCCCATTGTCTGACTCAAACTTTATCAATGTTTTGGAACTTGCATTAGGCCATCGTACCTTTTAGTTCTCTCAGGAGCACCTATTTAGCCAAATTGGCTTTACAGAAATCTAAACCTGTCAGATTTTGCTGATCGGCAGAGCTTTTCTTCTGTCCTGATTTGAGTTAGAACAGAACTAATTCTGTTCCACGATTTTATTTTTCAGCTTAGTCTCTTCTAAGTAACTGCACTTTCTTAAGTAAACAGCATACTTTTGCAGGCAGTGTCTGCTTCCAGCAGTGGTAACGCTCCATGTTTAGCTACTGCCAAGGCTGGGTGTGCAGAAAGGCTCTTGCTTGCACTTGCTCCTGTGCAGACCAAGGTCACTGCTAAACCTTGTGTGATGTGCTGGGGGTGCACAAAGTAAAAGGCTGCACCTGTGGGGAGAAGAGGACAGGAGCTAAACTGACCCGTGAAGTATTCCGTTCCATATATGTCATATTCAATACAAAGCTGAGGCACCATGAGGATCAAGCTCTTCTTCAATGACCAGCATCTGAGGAGGACTCTGTCCATTCTGCCTTAGATCCCTATCTGTGTGTTCCTGAGTCCGGTACCAGAAGCCAGCTCCTGAATCTGGTTCCCGTCTGCTGCTGAGTCCAGTCTGGGACTTCCCCAGTGCCTGCTCCACAGCATCAGTGGTGATGGTGATGGAATTGCCATCAGGAGGGTTGGGTTCGATATTGATTTTGTATATATTCAGTTTTATTATTATAATTTTCTTTAAAGCTGTTTTAGTTTTCTAATCATTAATTCTCTCTCCCTTATTCCCTTTCTCTTTCCCTTTGGAAATGAAGAGGGGTTAACAGAGAGCGTCTGTTTTGTCTAGTGGCCAGCCTTCCTCTAAACCTTGACATCTTCTTATGTTTTGGGAGATGATTTAAATTAATCATTCACGTTCTGGAATACATAAGCACTATTTCATCAAAGCCTGTCCTTTCAAACCACTGCACCATTTCTGTAGGTTTATTTCCTTGTTTTAATCTGGAAGGATCTACAGACAGTTGTTGACAAATGTAGTATTATTGCTTGCAAAAGTCTGTGGCACATTATCTATGCTCGGGCAGCACATGCTGTTGCCAGCCCCATCAGTGTTCACTGACAGCAAGCTTAAGCTTGATTTGTCTGACTTACGGTTATTACGACATCCTTGCAAGCATGAACTGATGATATTTCTTTAATAATAAAGTGTAGTCCAGATCCTACCCCTCTTTTATCTCAACAATGTGTCAATTTTAATGCCTAGAATGAAAGTCAGATGCCAGCCCTGTGAACTGTTTCAAGAGATAGGGCTGGCTGCTTCTGGGGGCATGAGATGAATACACTGAACATAAGAATGGTGCCTGTCACACAGCTGGCTCAGCTGAAGTGGGAAGGAATCCAGGAGATCAGGGTTGTGATTAGTTGTACAAAGTGTAGATGGAGGCCAGCAACTAGCAGGGTATATCAGGGATCCGCACTGGGTCCAAAACCGTCCAATTTCTTCATAATTGCAGATCATTTATGAATGACGGGGCAGAGGGCACCTCAGTGAGTTGGCTGATGATACAGAACTGGGAGAAGAAGCAGATACACCAGAGGGTTATGCTGCCCTCCAGAGGGACTTCAACAGGCTGGAGAAATTGGCTGACAGGAACCTCATGAAGATCAAAAAAAGGGAAGCACAAAATAAGCAGCAAAACACCACCAGGCACCAGTACATGCTTGGCAGAAAAGGACCTGGGGGTCCTGGTGGATACGAAGTTGAACATGAGCCAACAAGGTGTCCTTGTGGCAAAGAAGGCTAATGGTATCTTGCATGATATTAAGAGTATTGCCAGCAAGCTGAGGGAGGTGATCCTTACTCCCTGTTCAGCACTGTGAGGCTACAGCTGGAGTACTGTGTCCAATTCTGGGCTTTCAAGTACAAGAGAGACATGTATATACTGGAAAGATTCCAGCGAAGGGACACAAAAGTGATGAAGGGACTGGAGTATCCTTCCTATGAGGAAAAGCTAGGAGAGATGGGACTGTTCAGCCTGGAGAAGAGAAGGCTCAGGGGAGGCTCGTCAATGTGTATAAAATACCTGAAGGTAGGGTGCGAGGTGGATGGAGCCAGGCTCTTCACAGTGGTGCCCAGTGATGGGTAGCACAGGTTGCCCAGAGAGGTTGTGGAGACCTTGGAGGTATTCAGAAGCTTGTACATGGTCCTGGGCAACCAGCTCTAGGCTGTCTTGCTTCAGCAGGGGGTTGGATCAGCTGATCTCCACAGATCCCTTCCAACCTCAACTATCCTGCGACTCTGAGACTGCAGAGAAATGACAGCATGGTAAGGAGCCATCCTGTCAATTATTTTTTCATGGAGATTAAAAGTTCTTTGGTTACTTCCGATACTTGCTCTATCCACTTAGGTCTCTTGACCCCTTTTGGTCACACTGCCTGTGGCAGGCAGAGGTGACAGTGCTGGGGAGGAGCATGGTGATCCCTTGCTAAACTTCTAAGAATTTGTGCGATAGATTCAAGGATTTCTGTGATGCACTGTCTCCTGGAGTTAAATACCAACTTCACTTTGTACCACCGAACCCTCCTAAACACTGTCAAAAAAGGAGGAGTCCATTTGTTTTTGGTTTTGACTAGAAGTAACTCTAACACCTGGGAAGGAGAAGTGACAGCGGGCGTTTCTGGCGTTTCTTGGTCCCATTACGCTGGACTCCCTTGCCGCTCCCAACGCCCTTTTGTGTCCAAAAAGCCTCGTGGGCGCCGTGCTCGGTGCTGCCTGCACCGGGGAGACGCTTTTCATCAGCACGGGGCGCGCACAGGCGAGCAGAGACGGGGAGACGAGCGGAGCACCCCCGGCGGCCACCTCCTGCCCAGGCCGAGGTGCCCAGCTGCCGCTGCACCGGACCCGGCGAGCCCCGCTCCGCTTCCCTGCCGCGGGGAACTGGGCAGCGCCGCGGGGCGGCCCTCGGCTCTGCCCGGGGAGGCGTGGCCGCCGCACCAGCTCGGCCTCCGGGGCTGCCCGGCGCCAAAGCCGCAGCGCCGGGGCGGGCGCCGCGGGAGAGCCGGGCCGGCAGGAGGCGTCCTGCGGCGGGAGGGAGGGAGGGACGAAGGAGGCGGGTGGGGGGTGCCGGCGTTCCCGGAAACAGCGCCGGCCGGCGGTAAAGCGGCGGCGGCGGCTGCCGCGGTGGGAAGTCACCTCTGGTCTAGCGCCCTCGTCTCCGCTGGGCGGGCGGGTTGGCGCGGCGCGCGGCATGGAAGCGGTGCCCCGGGAGGAGAAGCCCAACCCGCTGCAGGATGCCAACCTCTGCTCCCGGCTCTTCTTCTGGTGAGCGCCCGGCAAGGGCGGGGGGGAGGGCGGCGGCGCCGCCGCGAGGTGCGGCCCCGGGGCGCCCGGCGGCGGGGGAGGCACCGCCGTGCCGAGGCTTAGCGCCGCTCGCCCTCGCCTCGCCTGGCCGCTGGGCTGTGCGGCCCGGCCGGCGGCGGAGGGATGCTGAGCCCCGGCTCAGTGCCGCCCGGCTCACACTTTAGCGCGGCTCCCGAGAGGGTCCGGGTGGCCCGGCGGCGGTGAGGGGGGATGGGAGGCGGCAGCCGGCGCTGCCCGCGCTCCCCCGGCGGTGACTCCGCAGCCGCGGCTCGGCCTCGGCCCGCCGCCTGCCCCCGCGGGCCGGCGTGTCCGCGCTGCCGGCCGGGGCAGCCCCTCGCGCGCAGGTGGCGGCGTGGAGCGCGGCAGCGCGAGGCGGGGCGGGGCGAGCTTTCCCGAGGTGACCCCGGCCTCCCGGGCCGGGCGGTAATCCCCGGCCGCCGTCCTGGGACAGCCCGCCCGGCGGCCTGCCCACCTCGGGTACGGCAGCGCTCAGCCGGGCGGGCCGCACCGAGCGCGGCCCCTTCGCTCGCTTCGAGCGCATGTTTGTTCCCCTCCAGAGCTGCGGCGAGGGCGGCAGCGTGCTCTGCCTCCTCGCCCGCCTCTCCCGGGCCGCTCCCTGTCATTGTGCCGCTTCCCCGCTTGCATAACGGATCGCGGCGAGGTATTGCTCATCTCGGCGGGGTTTGTTCATCTCGCTTTCGGCGCGGGGCTTTCCCCCTCTGTGAGCGAGGTGATTTCTGAGCCGCATGGCTGCGTGGGATTTTCCTGGGGTAAGGGGTGGCTGGGGCAGCAGCCTGGATGCTTATCCAGGCTTCAGCTGTAGCCGGCTGGCTTGACTCTAGTGTGGTTTAGGGTGTCCCGGGACAAAGGCACGGGGCGCTACGGTGTCGCCACAAACTTCTATGGCACTAGATGACTACTAGTTGGAAGTTAGAGCTTGTTCTCTTATTAGTGGGTATATATAATTCCTCAAAGCAGTGAGAAGTTGCAACCCAACAGTAGTTGTTTTGGAATATAATAGGAAAAGATGTGCAAAGGAAAAGGGGATAGCACTGAGCTTGTCTGTCTTAACGGTTCCTCTTTGGAAGAGGGCACTTACGGAAGTAGAGCTTACTCTGCTTTACCTACAGCCTGAGCCGGGGTGCATTTACTGTCTTACATGGTGGAGGTGGAAGGAAGGGAGGCTTTGTTTTTGGAAGTCTCTGAAATACAAGTGAAAAGCTCTAGTCCTATAAGCAACTCTGAGCAGGTGCAGCAATCCCTTTTGCAAGGTAGGGGGGTTTTAAAAGCCCTAACAAATTTCAACTAAAAAAATATCATTTGCTGCTCTCAGAGGTACTCTGTGCGAAAGGAAAGACAGAAAAGAAAAGAAGAGGTTGCACTCTTGTACATAACTCCCTGTTTTCAGCACTTTGACTTGTAATTTCTTCTTTGACACCAGGGTGCCCCTGTTGGAAACAGCTTTGCTAGGAAATCCAGACAGAATGGGTTGAGCCTCAGTTGGTGACGTAGCATTTTGGGGCTGCCTCGGCTCTGTTCTCTTTCCCTTGCTGGGATTTTGTGGTGGTACTGGTAGTTCTTCCAAAACTAAGCCAGCTAGACACGAAAAAGGAAATGTGCAGTGCTCGTAGCTTGTTTTCTGACTGCTCCTATCACCCTTTTTTCAGGCCTTTTGTATCGATCTCCAGATATTGCAATGAAATGTTCAACAAAAACAATGGAAGTACCTTCAGTTTTCCAGGTTTTAGGCAAGAACCTGAGAGATTCCTTTTACCCCAGGCATGTTTGCACATTCTCATTGAACAAGGGAAGAATAGGTGGAAGCCTGTGCTTGTGGGATGACAGCCCTGCTGAAAATCCACGGGTGGACTTGGACATCATGCTTTGCAGTCAGGTAGTAGTGCACAACTGCAGGGCTTGTGCTTTGAAAAACAGTTTAGTGGGGTATGAAAAGCTTTGCCCTATATACTGTTTTTCAGGGTTTTGTAACAGGATAATTCACAGCAGTGAAAATACCCTTTAAAGTCTCTTCTCTTACCTGCCCTGCAGGTGATCGTGAAAAACACCAGTATATCCTTGTTATTTACTAGTCAGAAAGCATTAGTATTTCATTAGTGAAAACTTCAGCTGAAGTGGTGTCTGCTGTGGCTTCAGTTGTGTAAGCAGGGGCTGTGACTTTTCAGCAAGTTAATGTTTTTTAACATAAAATCAAGGAAGTATTAAAAGGCCTTTCATTAGCTATAAAGCTGACTTTAAGTGTAGCTTTAAAGATTGTTCTTCCTTTCAACAAAGCGTATAGCATCTGACAGATTTGGCACTGCTGCATTTGAACTGCTGTCTCACACAGGATGTCCTGAGATGTTTTCAGCTGGAAAACTGAAAAAATGGTGCCTGAGGAGAGCTGGGAGTAGTGGCAACCACCACCATGCAGTTGCTCAAGTGTGTCTGTTCTACTCTCCAAATCCTTGGGTGTTGGCATCTTGTTGTCAATGAGGGTTGAAAGTAGCCGGGCAAGGGTCTTCTTTTTATTTTGTTTATATTTTGCTCCAAAAGTGCAATTTTGCCATCGTAAAGAAGCACTCTCATTTCTTGCCAGTGGTGCAGATGGAAAGCTAAAATTATATCCTGTCAGAAATAAGATCAAACTCACAGGAGCAAAGAACTCATGTTTTCATTGAATTATAAAACTAAGGTAATGAGTGTGTAGGCTGAAGACACATTCTTCTCCCATTGTTCAAAGCTTGTCTTTTTGCTTTTGGGTTGTGACTTTGGCAAGTATGAGCTTGATGAACATTAAACACTCTAGTAGTACATTCATGGGAAAGAGGAGCATCTGGCTTGTGTGTGAATATTGTTATTTTTGTAATGCATCCCTTGTGTAATAATAGTCTGGGTGTTACAAGAATAAAAAACTATGACAGAAGTATGAAGATCATACTTCAGTTGTAAAATTGTACTTGTAAAAGATTCCTGTTTCCCATCTCTCACTGAATTATCTGTATTAGCATAGGTTTATCAAAACTCTTCTGGATGTTCCAGCTACTACTGTAATTAGTGACCTTCAGAGGCACAAGTTCCCATGCTCACCAGAATTCTTTAAGCTCTGTCTGGTAGTTCAGTTATGGAGTTAGCAGCACTTGGGCATATTTATGATTTACCTCATCTATGTTTGGGTTCGTTTTGTTTTGTTCTTTAATTGCTGGCTCAGCTTGCTGGTGAGAATGAGGGCTTTGAAGGATGGATAGGAGGATTTGCTTTCTTTTTTAGGTCCCTCAAGAAGGAGAGCATTCAGTCCAGCATTTCTCATGTTTAAACAGCTATTCTGTTTTAGTTTTGAGTTTAAAAAGCTTTATACTCTGTACTTTATGCAGCTGAGAATAGCACTTTTCACATCTATTTTCCTGCTGTGGGGAATGGGAATTATTAAATTAATAACCGTACGTGATAAAAAGTATTTCTCTTTTCTAACTATTTACCCAGCAGGTGTATTTTTATTTGCTTACAGCATTTGCTCCTGTGATATATCAAAGTTGTTCTAGCTATACAGCAGTGGAATTTTTATGCACTCTCTTGTTCAGGCATCAAAACCACTTTAGTGAGAAGTAACAAAACATGGGCTATGATTAAATTCTTAAAAGACTGGATAACTTTTGGCTTGTTAATACCACGAGAAGGAGGGCAAGCTGGAATACCCTGGAAATGCCCCGGAGTGGTTTTGTTCAGAGAAGTAAGACATTAAAGTCCTGCTAAATTTCATATATTTTATTTTGAATATTAATATTAATTGCTTATCTATCACAGACTTGCTGTGACAGTGACAAGTTCTCAGCTCCTTTGGATCACTGGATGCCTCTTTATGTGATAACTTGACATGTGGCAATTGGCATTACAGCATTAAAACATGAACTGAAAACTTGCTCCAGGGCATCCACACAGTTCTGATTCCAAGGAGTAAATAATGGATTTATCATTACCAGTTGGTGACTGATGACATTGTTCTTGGCTTACTGAGCATGTGCTTTAGGGAAAATGACAAAGCTGCCAGATCTTCACAGCTCTGGTTTGGAGTGTAGTGGGAGAAGAGTTTAAAAAGTCTTACATCTGGATTTAAAAGTGAACTGAATGAGGTAAGCACAGACATGTAAGTCCCAAGACTTTGAGTGATGACTGCCCAGTACGTAGCTGTTTGACCAGATGCAGTCGTGTCACACACCTCTCTTGTGGCAGTGTAAATAACTACACGCTTCCCTTAGCTACTTCCTCCTCTCGCCCCATTGTTTAACATCGGAAGGGCCACTGACTGATTCAGTTGGACTTCAGAATAAGCCTAAGTATCACCTGCATTTTAATCCTGTAACTTGGCTCTTCAAAAGTGAATCTTGTCTAGCATTGAAAGAAGTTAGGGGGAGAATTCATAGTCTTTCTTGGAAGTTCCTACTGAAGTCCAGCACTTCCATGGTTAAAACTGATCCATGTTCCTTCCTGTGGCACTGAATAAATTTGCATCTGAGGATTTTACATTTACTTCAGGTAATGAATGAAAATTGCAAAGCCTGATAATGCTTGGTATTTGTCTGGGATCTTGCCTGACACCTAGTGAATTCCCACCGGCAATTCCTGAAATTGATGATGGTGATGACTCCTCACAGATGTCACTTTATAAAGATCTCTGAGGTAGCTATTTTTTAGTTCATTTATTGACTTACTGGTGCAGGATGATTGTGGTTCTGTAAGAAACGAAAGAAATATGTCAGCATGTATAGATAAACAGGAAACACATTTTCAATAACCAAAGAATGAGATCACACTTGCTTATTTTTTTTGCCTGATTGAAAGAAGACTGAGGATCATAAATGCAACTTTTTTTTTTCTAATGTAATGCCTTGTTTGTTCATTTATCAAATATTTAATAGCCTGTAGTCAAATTTGAATCATTCAGTCTCTTGAACTACTGCATTCATTTGTAAGTTTTGCTTGTTTTATTGCAAGATAACTGCATTATGCAGAAGAAAATATTGTTTGAAAATCATTGTTTATGAGCTAGTGAAGTTAAAATATGTGGGTAAAGAGTGCTAAATGGATTCTATCGACTTCAGCTAGTGTGTATAAACTATTGGAATGTTAGCATTTGCTATCTACAGTAAACATCTGTGCTTAGATAGGCGCTTAGATGAGTTGTTTGAGTATAACGAAATCCTGCAATGGCCTACAGTAAAGCGTGCTGTATCATTTATGAGAAAACATCCCTCTTACAATTCCCTCAAATCTTCAAAATTAGGAGTGTGCTGTGCTGTTGTTGTTTTCTCTTTTTTGCCCCCCAAATATTCCCCCCCCCCCCCCCCCCCAGTTCTAGAAAATTCTTCAAGGCCTTAAGGAGGGGGGGGAAGGACATAACAGAAGTAGATTTTAGGACTGTAAGGCTAAAAAGGCCATTCATATTAATTTTATTTATTTATTTGCATGCTGGGCACCCAGCCATATGTAACAGCGGTGTGAACTCGCAGGTGATTTTCATTCGTCCTATTTCTGTTGCTTGTCAGGAAGAAATTAATACAGAAATTGCTACCATCAGGTTTTAACATTTACTTTTTCTTTTGGAAATTGAAATCGGAGACCATGAGGCTCAACTAGGCTTTCTGCTTAATTTTTTTTTCAGGTTTTGGCCTTTTTTTTTTTTTGTTGCTGTTGGTTGTTTCCTCCTATTAAACATGTATGTAAGCTGTAGCACAGTGTTTAGATGCAGTTTCAAACGGTGAAGAAGCTGCCTGCTTCAACTAAGTTGTTTCAGTAGTAACCAACTGGAGATTAGAACCTTGTTTGGATGACCAATTCTTTTCTGCAGAACTCTTTACTCTGTGTCATTACTTAGGCCCTACATAAATAAATAGCTTGTACTCACATTTATTGTTATAAGACATGGTCTTCAGACCTTTGCATCAAATCTTGGGTATTTTGGCTATTCTTCTTGGCATGTCGATGCTGGGTTTGGTATGTTAGTGATAGTCTTTGGAATGCCACAGGTAAAGGTGATGCTCCATTCCCTGCTTCCAGGGCTGGGAGAAAATCTTAGCTGCTGTTTGCTTCTGCCCTGTTTGTACTTTTTCTTGCCATCTGGAATATCAGTAGGTATGTTAGGGTGATCAGATGTTTCATACCTGGTTGATGCAGGGTAGTTGAGCAGTGTGAGAATAGCTTTCAGTAAGTGCAATCAAATACCAATTGAGTTACTGTTGGCAGCAGAAAGTGGATTTTCAGCAGTGTAGCTGCCTATGCTGTGAAAAAACAGCAGCTTAGAAGATGAGGTGAAGCTGAATATCAACGGTTAATACAATCCAGCATTGGAACTGGGAGCCTGAAGGGTGTTTTTGAGTTAATACGGCTTTGAAGTATTTTCACTGTATTCCTATTTTTTCCTACTGTAAGCAATGAAAAAATCTACTGTTTAAGCCGCGGTAAGCCGTGAGGGAAGTTGCAACCAAAACACCAGTTGAAAAGCATCTGAAGAAATACCAGAACTGATTCTGTTTACTTTATTAATTGTAGATGACTGCCTTGGTAAAGGGAAGTGGGAAGAGGCAGTTTACTGAAGAGAGTGGCTGAGCATGTGTGACAGAGATAGGTTTAAAAAAATAAATTAGAAATTGCCTGATGACTACAGACTGCTGTGGTGTTGATACTTATGAATTCTTGCAAAATAACACTGGAGACTGTCAGTGCACGTCCTCCTCTCTGTACATCCCATCCCAGCTGTGCTCCTCTGCCCTGAGAGCAAGTGCATAGCAGTGTTGGATTTTGCACTGCGTGGTGTAGAGCTTCAAGTCATGAAGGTGGGTAATGAACAGTACAGTGAAGCAGGTGGACACCTGAGGTAAGCCATGGATAAGCAATATGGATTATAATCAAAAGGTCCCGTGAGGAAACCTCATTCATATTACACACCCCACCCCCCTCAGCTCCAAAGTAGGTGATTAAAGAGAAGGAAATACATGTTACTTTGCAGCTTAGTAGTTGAAGTAGTGCTTCCAAGCTGCTCAGGGAGATGAAATCCTAGTGTTATGGAAGAATTTGAGTAAACAAAGACTCTCCTGTGCAACTGTTGAAAAATAACGGGACATTGAGTGTAAACAGATGATGCTTGTAATGCGATGCATAAATAGGCTTAAGAAGAACGGGGAAAATGCAGTGTGTAAACCACCTCCCTAAGGAATTAGCTGATGAGCGTATAGAGGATGTGGCATTGGCTGGCTGTTGTAAAATTACCCACAAGTTAAATCTCTGCCTATAATTACAAATAAAGAAGGGCAAAAAGAAAATGGTTTTCTAATTAAGAAAGTAGCCCGTGTAGTCTGATTTTTCTGACTCGGCCAGTGATAAAGAAAGGGCTTTTGTGCAACTGGTGAGAGCACAATTCTGCGCTTGCGCAGAAGGCGCCGTGGTACGTTAGTGAGTGACTGGGGCGTAGCTATCGTGGGGCTGCTCGGGGCAGTTGAAGCCCAGGGCCCTGACAGATGCACCCTTTGGTCTTGGGATGGTTTTTTATTTGTGTCGGCTTCAGAATTGCAAATGCTTCTCGGCTGATGTTTTGTGGCAGACTTTCTCAGTTCATGAAGAATTTGCACTGTATGCCTGGGTTTCTGGAAAGCAAGCCTGTTCTGCAGCGGGAGAGTGGTACTTTTTAAAGTGTTTGCAAGCAGGTCAGGATACAAATCCAGAGGAAGAGCAGGTCCCCTCTCTGGGTTAATGAGCCAGCTGAGCAGGACACTGCTATTAGTTTAATGTACCTGTCTGTAATGTATTTCTGCCATGGCCGGAAGGAAATTATTTTGAGATTTAAAAGCTTTCTCATTTGGGAAATTTTATTTTATGTATGCAACAGAATAGCACAACTATTCTGATTGCGTAATAACCTCGCCTTTCCGATAGTAGGGCCTGGTTCTGTAGCATGCTGTCTCTGTGAGAAAGGGGATGACTTGAGACGTCCCCTTGACACCTCACTTCTCTCACAAGGGTAAGAAAACGCTGTCTGTCTTAGCTTTTTTTGCAGACAGCCCTCGTGGAGTTGCTCTGATTACACCTGGTAAAAATTGCACTTCCCTGAACAAGCAAGTAACTTGTGGCTGGTGGACTGTGTTGCAACTTTGCTGGGTGTGTAATGTCAGGGACCGGGAGTAGGGAAATGCAGGAAGGGAATGTTTATATTACGGTCTTTGTGTATCTGCTCCTTCAGGAATGAATCACTTTCTTTTTTTATCAGTGTCCAAGGTACTGCTGTAGAGGTGGAGAGCTTTTCGGGGTCAGAGCAGTGAGTTACTGATTTGCAGTTTGCTATCTCTCAGGTTTGTGGCAGGTTACAGACTGATTTTATTTTTAATTTATTTTTAAATCTTTATTCCTAGTGACATCAGTGTTCCGGCAGTAACAGGGACTAACTCTGGGCTTCTTTCCAGACTGATGTCTTTGATCAGCTAATCGCCTTGATAGAACAGAAGGTACTCGGGATTCTTCCAGATATTCACATTTTTGTGTAGTTCATGTTAGCAAAAATTTGGCTAAGGTCTTTGAAAGGCATCGTGTGAACCCTGTGTTTTGAAAGAGCGACTAAAAGAGGTGTAAGAACCAAATAATAATTAATAATTCCTAGCAAACAGGAAGGTACCTGGGGAAAGAGAAGGCAATGACTAAGGGGTCCTATTTTTGTTTAAGTTGAACATCTTCTTCAGAAGGAAATCTAGAAATGTGAGACTGAGGTACAGATCTTTCCTTCCTACCACGTTGTTTCTCTCTCTCTTCAGGCAGTACATTGGTAGTGAGTCCATTTTATGCCCATCTTTGGGATAAGAGGAGTATTTTGCTTCACTGTCTCAATTTATCTAGCTCATCTTTAATTTTGTTTATTATTTTAGCTTCTTTTTTTGTTTTTTATCAAAGAATAATGCAGCTTGCACAGTTTCTGTGTTCATAACAAGTTCTACTTTTCTGTGGAGTTTTTTTTTTTAATCCCCCCCTTGAAGAGATTAGTGTTATCTGATCTCTGTTTTGGCAAGAGACATACCACTCTAATGAGTAGTTTTTCTTTATGGCTGTGTTGAGGTTTCATGGATGCTCTTTGTGTAGGCTTTTGCCTTATTCACCAGCTTCCTTTAGAGCTCCTCTTACAGCACTCTCTAGTTTAACTGAGCCTTCGGGCAGGAGAAGGGCTTGGTTCATTTGCTCGTTACAAGTGTGTGACTCGAGTAAGAGCAGGCCGTGTGAAGTAGGTTGGTCTCAATTCTTCTCTAAGTGCAGAGAATTCTGTGGGGTGTAATCTGCATGTGGCATCCTGGTGGAAACTTTGACTTTAATGACCGAATACGTGCGTTTCCTAAGTCTTCTGTCTGAAAGTAGGCCTTCTGGCTTGAAGGTCAGGACACCTCAGTGAGGTGGTGAAACTTCAGTTGTTGCTGTACTGAGAATTTGCAGTGTACAAATAGAAGACCTCATTCTTAGGCTAAAAGCTTTTCAAGGTCTAAGCATATTTTGAAATTGGACAAGAAGAATTTTTATTCTTCTTCTAAAGATCTTCGGGTGTAGTCTACAAGTAACATAACATACTGTTAAAAGCTTTTGTACCGTTAAGACCTCTGTAGCAGTAGCTCTTGCAGATCAGTATTTTGGAGGATAGTAGTCAGAAAGCTCAACAATGGGTGATATTTAACATTTTTGGGTTTTTTAAATGCATTTTTTCCCCCTAGCGCTACAGAGTCTTTGCCATGTTGTCCATTATATGAGCCACAAAATAAATTACTGAAGTTTTCTGCATACTCTGGATTGGTTTTTCCTTGCATTCTTTAATGTTAACATAGAGGCTGTAGTGCAGTATATTCCTGTTTTCAAAATTACACTTTTAACTAGTGGAAAAATGTTAGAAGCCCTGAATTTGCACCAGATCTCATTGGAACTAATAGTCTGAAAAACCTGAGATTTTTGGCAGTTTTAATTTGCGCTGTTATCTTCATCTGCTACTTAATTTGGAAATTCAGTCTCATAGTATGTACAGTAGTTGATTGGTGTTGAGATGGGGGGACAGAAGGGCTTTGCCACAGACCACAAGAACTTGGTGAAGGTGGGTATATCATTAGGACGTTTTTTAGAGTTCAAGGCCAAAGGATAAGCTAGATGACTCCGGCAGTCCTGCAGACCTGAGACAGTTATCTTTCACGCAGTTACTTTGCAAGTGGACAGCACTGTGTCTGTGGTCAACACTTTCTGCTGCTGTAGTGATTATTCAGACTGCCATCAGGATAGAGCAGTCGCCCTTAACAGAAGAGTTGTTCTTACTGTGGCCTGCTTGTGGCTTTTCACTGTGTTCTGAAAAGTGTGAGTAAAGGAACGGTGATCTGCAGAGTAACATTAAAAGCATTGCTTTATTTTCTAAAAGTGTATGTTTAAGTATATTTTTCAGAGTATCTTTTATTTTCCTCTGTGCATTCTGCTGCATGCCAATAACAGCACTATTCAGCAGTGGTCGGGCCACACCTGGAGTCCCGAGTCCAGTTCTGGGCTCCCCAGCACAAGAGAGACATGGGAAGGTTGCAAGGTGGATGAAGCCAGGCTCTTCTCAGTGGTGCCCAGTGATGGGACCAGAGGCAGTGGGCACAACCTGAAACACGGAGGCTCCTTCTGAACATCATGAAACAGTTTTTCCAATGTGAGGGTGACTTGAGCACTGGCACAGGTTGCCTGGAGATTGCTGTGGAGTCTCCTTCCTTGGAGAGCTTCAGAAGCTGTTTGGACATGGCTCTGGGCAACTGCCATTTAGTTGTCCTTCTTGGGCAGGGCTTTGGACCACATAATCTCCACAGGTCCCTTTTAACCAACCTCTACCATTCTGTGATTCTGTAATAAATATTCTATCTATGCACCTTCTTTAATATTAGAATGACTATTTTTTATCCACCACCTTGGCAGCAGTAGCTAGTGGAATCTCATAACCATTTCCATAGACATGAGAAGTACTTATCCCTGTGTTTTCCTGAGGGCTGCCTCATCCTGACTCTTATGCTAAAGGAGTTGGGGAAGATAACTTGTTCTCTATTGTTCTCTGTCAGAAGTGTCTATAAATACGTAAGGGCTGGGCATCAAGATGGCAGGGAAAACCTCTTTTCATTTGTGCATTGTGATAGGACAAGGGGCAATGGATTCACGCTCAAGTACAGGAGGTTCCACCTCAACATGAGGAAGAACTTCTTTACTGTGAGGGTTATGAGCACTGGAACAGACTTCCCAGGAAGGTTGTGGAGTCTCCTTCTCTGGAGACTTTCAAGACCTGTCTGGATGCATTTCAGCATGATCTGCTCTAGTTCTGTCCTGCTGTGGCAGGGGAGTTGGATTCGATGACCTTTGTAGGTCCCATCCAACCCCTAGCATTCTGTGGTTCTGTGAGAGCAGACCTGTGACTTCTCTACAGAGTACACTTTAGGCTAATAACTGATGTTGCAAGAGAAGGAACACTTGATATCAGCCGTGTGAGTCAGCTGAAGTCTGTAGATCTTTCCTGTAACCGTCTGTCCTGGAGCTAATAGAGCCTTACTTGTCCCGCAGGCAGAAATTGTTTGAATTGTTTGATTTGTCTTATGTCTGCTTTTTACCTGTGATCAGCAGCAAGAACTGAGGCTGAAGAAGAAACGTTTCAATGGAGCAGATTTATTGCTTCAAACCAGGCAGAGGCTCTTCTACTGGTTGGAGCAATTATTCTTTGAGGTATTTTATCCTGAGCTATAGGGAGCTGTGGCAGTGATTTGAGCCCTGATGCTATTTGACCTTGCAGTCTATGCAACAGACATGTCTGACAAGTCCTTTCTGTTTCTAATTGTATCTTTATTCTAATTGTATCTTATCAGAAGACTGAGAGGGGATTTGATAAATGTTTATAAATATATGAGGGCTAAGTGTCAAGAAGAAGGAGACAGCCTCTTCTCACTCGTGCCTTGTGATAGGACTAGTGGGAATGGATATAATATGGAACACAGGAGGTTCCACCTTAACACGAGGAGGAACTTCTTTACAGTGAGGGTCACAGAGCATTGGAACAGGCTGCCCAGAGAGGTTGTGGAGTCTCCTCTGGAGATTTTCAAAACTCGCCTGGATGTGTTCCTGAGTGACCTGTGTTAGGGTAGATTAGGTTGTAGGGTAGCTTAGGTTGTAGGGTAGCTTATATGATCTTGCCCTGGCAGGGGGGTTGAACTTGAAGATCTCCAAGGTCCCTTTCAACCCCTAACACTCTGTGATTTAACATACTCGCTTCAATAGTTTAAAAAGGGCTATTAGGCATCAAAAGTTCTACTTTAAGGATAGAGACTTAATCTTTGAATGAGTCACACAAATACGGTGCTAACATGTGAAATACTGAAGGAAAAACATACTCGGTCCCATTTGTAACATACAGTTGTGACATGGAGCTTGTGAAAAAGGTCTCTTCAAAAGTTCTACCTTGACAGAAACTTTCTGAGCCCTCCCTTCTAGGGTTCAGCCTGCCCCTCCACCCTCTAAAACTACTCCACAAACTTCTTATAAGCCAGTGTATACAAAGTTGAATTGGAACATGCCTGAGCAAGAAATGCAAAGCTGGTTGATGAGTATTCCTTACCACGGTTGTGAATAAATAAATGCCCTTGTTGTAAACCATCCCAGTTTTGAATTCTCACATGTAGACCTTACAGAAAATAACACTTCACCTAGTGCACCAGGTGCTCTTTTAAAAACTGCGTTGGTGAAGTCAGGGAACAATGAAGTGTCAGAAACTAAACAGCAGTTCTGAACTTTCACAGGCAATTGGCATGACACAAACACCTTGCCCTGAGTGCAAGAGTATTCTTTACAAAACATGTCCAGCCCTGACCTCTTGGTTACGATTGTGTTGACCAACGGAGAAAGTACCTGCAGGAAACAAGCCCAAGAGCCAGAATCCCTGTCTGCTCTGGAAACCAGGTGTCAGGGATTCACAAACTGAGTGGCAAATTGCACATTTCTTAACTCCCCTGTTCCCCCTAAGCCTGGACTGCTTCAGGGGTGTCATTCTCTTTTCCTCCATCCCATAAACATCTTGGTCACTTATGTGCTTTCTACCATGCATCTGTCTATTCTGTAGAGCACAGCTGAAACTGTTGGGACATCCTTGACCTGTGTTTCAAGCTTGCAGAAGGATCTAGGTGCATAAAAGCTAGTCTTACTGGTCCCTGTCAGTGTTATTTGCTCTAACAAAATACTGCGTTATCTAACAAACCTATAGCAGCTCTATTACAATTTGCTCATAAAATCAAAGTGTTCTTGTAAAATAATGAGCTTTTAAAAATCTGTCCAGTAAATAAACTGGGCTGTTAGACAGCATTTTCCTTTTTTGAACCTACACATTGTGACAGTGTGCTTTTTTGTTTATATTTTCAAACATGGCTAAGATCGGTTCTAGTAATAATTTATTATTTACCCATTTTTACGTTTCAGTGGTTGTTTTAAATTACTGACCGTTAATATTTGTCAAGGTGGCAGTTGAGCAGCAGTTATTTTTTTCCTCATGTAAATGAATAGCCACACTGCTTACAAAAAATGTCTCTTCATATGTATTAAAATTCTCTTTACGGCTCTTGTCAATATTTTTATAGTTGTATTAAGTTCTAGTTTTTTCCTAAACATTTAAAGGAATGATAATTTTCCTTAAATATAAGGAAACACTGCAAGAAAACAATTGCCTTAAGGCCAAGAAGAGTTGTGGTGTCTGCCTGGATGCCTGGGAGTGAGGTGCTGTGGGGCATAAACAGCAGGAAACGGGAAATGCTTTCCCATTTGTAAAATCGGGGTGACTTAATTCTTAGGTAAGAGAAAAGTGCAGTAAAGTGGGTGGATGTTGAGTGATATGGCGGGAGGGAAGAAAGGGATAAAAGAATTCAATTAATACATAAATTACTCTTCTGATTTGCTAATCAGTTTATTAATAATTTGTGTGTTTATATAGGTGGTTGAATCCCTTATTTATTATTGGCCATAAACGGAAGCTTGAAGAAGATGATATGTATAAAGTGCTGCCAGAAGATTCCTCAGAGAAGCTTGGAGAGGAATTGCAGTGGTAAGGAGAAAACTAATTGTTCTCTTTCATCGTATTTCTGCTGGTGAAGGTGAAGGTCATTCCTGTTCTAAAAATAAAAGATGTTGTTGTAAAGTCCACTGTTAAAAGTACTGAAGATCTAAGAGTAATATTAAGAACTTGTTTACCATGGAAGTATTTTACTTTTTTCACGGTAATAATGAAAATGCATTACAGCATTGGCATTATGTCAATAATTTGACACTTTGCAGAATGCTTGGAAAAGGTGACATTTCATAACTGTTACTGCAGTAATCCTTAATAAATTAATGTGAATCTTCTGGTTTGTGTAGAATAGCTATGGAAACTTTAAAAATTTCTCTGTATAAAAGGCAGGAAAAAAAGTTTTAGGTTTTTTTCTTTGTGGTCAGAACCAAAACCAACAAACTGAATTAAGTGGCAGCTGTGTATGCTTTTTAGATATGTGTGTGTATATAAATATACGTATATATAAATATGTGCATATATAAATGTGTGTATGTATGCTTGTGTCTATACATATGTGTGTGTATAAACACATGTATATTGAAAATATCACACTCTGGTAAAGTACATACAAGCTTTTAGATGTCTAAGGTATTTTATCTTGGAGGTGTTTTTATTTTGTTAAAAATACTCTTTCATGGACTGTGTACCAATTCATCTTGTTACGGACCTAGGAGGATCTTTTAAGAAAGAAGTATCTTCAAAGATAAGAGTTTATGGAAATTGTCTTGCACCTTGCAGTAGAGAAAGTTTTTTTTCTTCAAATAATCTTTTGTTAAATACAATTAGAGGAATAGGTGTGTCCTAGTGAAAGGTGGCCTCTGGATTAAGGAAGTGTGGCCTTGCTATTTCTTGCCTTTATGCTGAAGGTAGAGCAAATCAACTCTCCTAATAGTTTGGCTGGGATAAGAGACTTCTTAAGAAGTAAAAAGAATCCAGAAACGCGAGGTTATGATCAGGCCTTACATCATCCTGCTCTGGCTGAGTTAACTGAAGAAAGAGGGTCAGAAATAAGCTCATAGGAGTGCAGCTATTAACATCTTTGTAGCTGGAGAGCTTTGCCAAATTCCATGGTTGTGCCTTGAAGCAGTTCAAGGAGTTTGCTGTGGAGGAAGATGGACTCTTTCCAATGATTCTTACAGTAAAAGCACGCACTTTCCACGAGTCAGGAAATGGTAGAAAATACAGCATTAAAAAAAAAAAATAGTGGTTTTTAATTCTTTAGTGTACTTGGCCAAGAAGCAGAGAATACAATTCATAAATAGCTACCTAAGGAAGTAGCCTTTTTTTCTTGGGCCATCAAACCCCCCAGAATCTATGCAGTTTAAATTCCAATTCTGGGGCACTTAGTGTCTCAAGAATCCCTGTAACAAAAAAAAAAGAGGCTAAAAATAATAAAAAGTTGTCTTACCCATACTGTGTACTTCAAACTTGTGTGCTTTGTTGCTAAATAATTTGATTTTCATGCCTTAGACTCCTTTCAGCCTTAAAAGTGGCAAGGTCAGAGGGGCTGAAAGAAAATATTTAGCCTCCAGAAACAAGGGGGTGTATCCTGTCTGGGAACAGCTTTAAGAAGTCTGCTTAAGTTCTGATCCTTTCTTGTTAAAAACATGCTTGTTATTACTGTCTTTTCATTTTAATGTGAATAGATTGTGCCCCACTTCTGGGCGGGCACGTGGTAACGCATTTGCCACTCTGCTGCCGTAGTCCTTGCCTTCAGAGAGACATCTGGAGCATGAAGTGACAAAACTGCTGCAGACCTTTCCCTCTGCACTGGTGCTGTGCCTGCTCAGCCTCGCTGGAGCACGTGGTGGGAAAAGAAGGGGCCTGACATGAGAAAAGGTTGTGAGCTGCAACCGTTCTGGGGAAGGGGTTCTAGGGAGATAAAGACACCTCAGTGCTGTCTTGGTATAGTTCAAAGTCAGGAAATCATATGATAAAAGGCTCTTAACTAAGGTGAGTGACTGTCTGAACAGAGAGGAGAAGAAAGAGAAGGTTCCTCACTGTCAAATCCATCAAAGGTGAGAGTAGTCGACAGCGGTGAGTTGTTTGTCATTGTACAAGAGCAAATAGGCCTGTGAGGCCTGTGATGCTAAGTACTGTGTGTTTACTTGAATGAGAAAATGTGACTATCCATTAACTTTATTTTATTCCAGGTAATTGCCTTATGATTTTACTTCTGTCCTCCTGCATGTTTGTGTTTTGTTCGCCAGGTACTGGGATAAAGAGGTGCAAAAAGCAAAAAAAAGAGGAAAAACGCCACATTTAACAAAAGCCATTATTCTTTGTTACTGGAAATCCTATTTAGTTTTGGGAATTTTCACAATGATTGAGGTAAGTGGTTTAAAATGTCATACAACGCACTTCTTGGCTAACAGCACTGAGAAGCGTGGCCTCTTTGATTGATACACGCTGGTGACTTCATGCTGGGCTTTTGAGAGAACTTGTAATGCTCGTGTACTTACTCAGAAAAGTAAAACAGGGCTATAGCTCTGTAGAGACTGAAAAATTGAGTTGTAACTGTGGGGTTATGGGTGTGAGAGCTGATTTCAGTGCAATATTTTTGTGACATTACAAGCAACTGACTTGCTTTGTAAGGCTGAGCTCTATTTTATGTATCTGAGCTTTACTTTATACATCTGAATGGGCTGCCTAATAGACACTGTCTGTAAAGGACACACTGTCATCTTTAATGCAATGGAAGGTTTATACATATTTGTGCAATTTGTATAACATCAGATTTTTTAGTGGTAACTGAAAGTTATTTTTTAAAAGATTCAGCTGAATTTTCATGTGGAACATATTTCTTTTGGATTATGTGTTGATAAAAATGGGCTTGGCGTTTTAGAGCCCAACAAAGACAAAATAATATGGGATGGCTCTTGTTTGCTGTGTTGCAAACTTGGGTAGTGTGGTACGATATGGAATTGTTAATATGTTTTTCCCTTCTTTTTCTTGCAGGAAACCCTCAAAATAATTCAGCCAATATTTCTGGGGAAAATTATTAAATATTTTGAAACCTATGATTCCTCAGATGAGGTTGCTTTGAACTTTGCATATTGTTACGCAGCTGCTCTGTCTGTGTGCACGCTTGTTCTAGCTATAATGCACCACTTATACTTCTATCATGTACAGTGTGCTGGCATGAAGCTGAGGGTAGCTATGTGTCATATGATTTACCGCAAGGTAAGCAAACCCGTTCACAGATACATTTGACAGCTGTTTCGTTAGGGCAGTTTGAAAATACAGTCGTTTGTTGTGTTCATGCTTGCAGTTCCAGTGAATTTACTCATGTTTAGAAATGTAATGTGTGATAATATGTATCCGACCTTAAATGTTTACATGTGCTTTCCCCCTCTCTTTGGTAATAGTGTCTGAATGACAGCTTCATTCCTCCTAGTGAAGGTGGTGATGAAAGCCCAGAGGGAGCTGCTGGTGCTGTGGGAGAGGACCCCCACCATTGCTGGTGGAAGGGCTGTGAGCTGGAGCACTAAGAGGCCCTCAGTGACATCAGGAGAGAGGCAGAGCTCCCAGGGCGTGCTGGCCCAGGGGAGGACGTTACGCTTGGCTGTCACCATCTGCTTCAGCCCTCTCAGTTGCTTGGGAGTTGCCTCCCTGTCCAGTTCCCTCCCGCTGCCAGCTCCTGTTGTGGTTAATGGTGGGATTTATTTATATTGTATTCCAGCAGTGCTGTAGAACTCTAGTGAGTTGCCTCCTTTGCCCACCTCTCTCTGGGCATGCATCATGTTAGTTGAGGGAGAGGCAGTGCTGCTGCTGCTGCTGCTGCTTCTGGCCCCTCCAGGCTGGTGGCCGTGCTCGATGTCTTCACGTTTAGTATCCCTCCTGCCTGGGCGGGGAAGGGAAGAAAGAGAGGAGCGGGCAGAGGAGATGCAGTTCAGAATCAAGCTGAATCCTAAAGGTAGGGTAGGGCCATTTTAAAATATCAGTCACTGGTTTTGCTGTGGGAGCAATGGAGTCATTAAAGCCAGTGAAGTGTGTAGAAGGGGCGTATGTTCAGTAAGCTGTGGTTTCTTTGCTGTGTGTGTGTCCTAATCAAGAAATAGCTGTCCTTGTCTACAGATGGAGCCGAGGTCACTGTCAGATGGAAGGTGAAACAAGAGAATTTATGGTTATTACCTAGAGGAAAGAGTTGAGTGAGATCCAGGATTAAACACTGGCCTTGATAGGCTCTGGGGAGCAAACAAGCCAATTGTAAATGTTTGTTTCCCTCTTCTGAAACCATTGGCAATACCCAAACCATTGAGCCCATCTGTGCTTCCAGGCAGGAAGTCCTTGCTGAGGATGTTGGAAGAAAAGATCCCTTATCTTTCTAGCTTCGTTGCCGCTACAATAGCGACATGACAGTTTTTACCTCAGCAAAACATTTAATTGAAGGATCAGGACTGTAAAGAATGTAAAGAAATCCATGTTATTTTAAGCATTAAACATAGGCACTATCTACTTAAGGTAAACACTCTGTTGGTGTCGGTCATGTGAAGGTTTTGGACAAAACAGTTAAATGAGGAGAGCAAAACTGGCCCCATAGTAAGTGGTGATTGCTTTTCATGCACTTATTTATTCTCCTTCGTCTTCTGATACATTGGAAATGATCCTCTGGGAACTCGGCCTTAACATAGCACACTGCTTTCTTGTACATAAACATCTCTCTAAGGTATTCATTTACTAAAGTGATTATCATAACGCAGTTTGAAATTCATGCACTACGTATGTAGCAATGTTGCTTGTTGCTGTGTTGATACTAGGTGAGAAGCTTGGAAACGAAATGTTCATAATGTGCACCCTGATTTCTAGAGGTGTGATTAAATGGACAATTAATCTCCCCTCATCAATGTTTACTTCTGAAGGTGATGGCTGAGGTCACAGCAGAACCTTTGCAATCATTTGTCTTCATTATCTGAGGCTTGTAGACAGGTCACACTTTATCCTTATTTAGGCTTTTGGAAGAATCTGGATGCTAATTTACCAGCACTTTTGGGGGGTTTGTTAATTGCTGTAGTAAATAAAACCTTGGACGTAAAAAGATGAGCAGATTAGATGAGAGTGCATCCTTAGTAGAGAACTTCAAATGTTTATAGTTCTTAAGTTTTAGACCCTTTTTCATTTCCTGGAAAGTTAAAATCTCATTTGCAAAACCCCTGTGCTTGAACACCAAGATCTTTTGTGATCAGTAAGAAGTATTAGTGATGCACGCAAGAAGCTTGTAACAAAAAATGAAAATGGAATCTGTCTCATGACTCTCAGTCTCATGTTTTAAAACCAAAGGCTACTTACAGGAGGCTGATTATTTACTTTTTTTTTTTTTTTTTTTTTTTAAGACTTAACTTTTAGAAGCTCTTTGAGGTTCAAGAATAAACACTAAAGCAGTTTAAGCTGTGGAGTAGTTGGTTGAGGTAGAAAGCAGCCAAAAAAGTGTCAGGAATTATTTGACTGAACAGTTACATTATTCCTTTCTATGGTCAGTTCTCAATTTTTAATGTGCTTTTGAATTAACTGTTTGGGGCAGGGAGAGGTTAAAACACTAAGATAAGAGTACAGAAGGCAAAGAGTAGTTGGTTGAGAGCTCTTGCTCTCTGAGAAGACAAGTCAGACGCAGACAAGCAACCCTTCTCTTGGCTCAGAGGCTTGCATGAATCCTTCTGAGACTCTCTTGGTCAGAAGGAACTGGGCTAGTACATTTGAAACTGGTTTTGCTGCCTGTGTCTGAAATAGGAAGAGGTCAAATAGGTGGTGGGTCTGAGATAGACCCAGGCTGTGGGCCACTAACAAGACACCAGTGCAATGTTCTTCTGCGCGGCTCAGGTGGACCTCAAATAGCAGATATGTCTGTGTTGTACAGGAGTAAGTAGCAGTAGGTGCTGTAAACACACCCTGGTGGGAAACTTCTTCAAAACCACATCACTTGAACTCCTGTTATTAAAGCCTGGATATGTAACAGCTTTTCTATGAGCTTATCAACCTTGATCAGTGGTGTGGAGTAAACATGATAGAACTGTGGATGTTCTGTGGCTGCATTACCTGCAGGCAGCTTCACGGGGGGGGGATTTCAGATATATGAAAAACAAATAGCTTAAAACAGGGAGTGAAGCAGTGATTTTCTCAATTAATTAAATCTCTCTCTCCTATACCCAGTATCTTAGATTTATTATTGGACTATCAGAGGAATTTCTCAGTGGAGTTGTAAATGCTTCTGCCTCCTGGACTCAATGAAGCGAGAGTTGGGATTCTCTCTGTGATTAATACCTTTGTAATCCAGCAGTGAGGTGCAAGAAACGTAAAGCACTTTGTTTGAAATGATGCTTTGAGTACTGCTCTGATGTCTGGTGTTCTTGCACCTGCTTTAAGATACTGGAACAATATTTTTGAAACAATTAGTGCTTTTCAGGTTGGATTTCTGATCAAAAAGGAATCCTAATAATAACTGCTTGGTGAGGGAGAAGTAGATGTGCCCTGCCTAAAAACGTGTTTTTGAGGAGTGAACAATTTCAATTTCAACAAAAACATGTAACATATTTTGTTTTGTTGCTGTTGTTTTTTTAACTTGTGTTGCAAAATTGTGTTTTCTTTTTAGCATGTGTAGAAGGAAGCAGAGTCTGTTTTCTGCATCTTTGAGCTATTTCAGTTTGCAGTAATGTTCAGCCTGCATATTTGCAGATTTGATTTTTTTTGGGGGGTGTTTTATAATCACATACTATTTTCTACTGAGTAACTTGTTTATTAACCTACAAAAATATTTGATATTTACTCTTGTTGATTTCTTAGCATGTGCTGAACTTCATTTAATACAATTCAAAGATCTTGTGATTTTTTTCAACAGTTATTAACCAGGAAAATATTTATTAATTTGTAAAGGGATTTTGACTCAGATTTTCAAAGACAGAAAGCACAGTTTTCACTGTTAGGAAGAACTGATAGTGTAAAATAAGTAACCTGGGGTTTTTGTCTTCTGTTTTGAATGAGATTCTTGACAGAATTCTTTCAATTGGCCAAACATTGTCCTGATTTTAATTTGGTCCTCAGGTGGAGTTTTCTGTTCTCATTTTGAACAGATGCTCATAATGTGGGGGACAGCAATGCAAATGAGAAGTTACAGGCTTTTTAACAACTTGCTGCATTGGTATTTTTTCCCCCTTTTAATCACTTCAGACATGGAGATAGTTCTGGCATTTTTATCCGCACAGTCTTTTCTGAGGTTTTTTTTATTTTACACTCTCTTCTTCAGGACCTTCTTCAGAGTACTTGACCCGTGTGTTATCTAAGGTTCTTGAACTGTGCCCAGATACTCTCAGGCAAAAGCTGAGATGTGCCTTCAGCTTTTGTCCCAGTATTTGTGTAGCAAGTCTTCTCTGTATACATGTATGGTGCTCTACAGGCTGTGACAATTTGAGAATCTTTTGACTTTTTTAGGCACTTCGTCTCAGTAATGTAGCTATGGCAAAAACTACCACTGGTCAAATAGTAAACCTTCTATCAAATGATGTGAACAAATTTGATCAGGTAAGAAGTAATACAGATCTTTCCAAAGGGCTGAAGAAACTGTGGGGTTTGAGTTAAGAAGCTTTTGTTTACAACTGGTGATTAAGTGTTATGAACATTTATTCTAGTTATTTCCTGAACATCACAGGAGGAGAATACTTTCTTAAAATGTGGGATGAAAACATATTCCCCCCCCAGATCCACCCCCCCTGCCCCATTAGTATTATCCTGCTGTTTTCCTAAGAGCAGAGACATGTTGGTGTACAAAGATAAAACAAAATCAGTGTGGTGTGATTTGCTCGGTTTCTGAAGGTTAGGCACCTGCACGTACATTTAGGTCTCTGAATCTGATGCAGAATTCTCAGGGGATGCCTCAGTACCTGCCACAGGCAAAGATGCTCCTTCACCTTTGTGTTAGTTTAATTTTTTAGCTGAGACCAAAAGCTAATTTTTGTTTCTTAACTATTTGCCTAGGTAACAATTTTCTTGCACTTCTTGTGGGCTGGACCAATTCAAGCTGTAGCAGTAACAGCACTTCTGTGGATGGAGATAGGCCCATCATGTCTTGCAGGCATGGCAGTTCTGATTATTCTTCTTCCTGTCCAGACCTGCATTGGGAGGCTTTTTTCTTCCCTAAGGTAAGATCGCAGATGTTGGGTTGCAGGTATTTTCTGTCCTGAGTTTAAAAATGTGCATGCTGGATGGAGGTGGAGTTAACTCTCTGAGATCAGCTTCCGTCTGGTGAGGCTTTTTGCACTGTTTTCTATTATTGACAATGTTTTTCTTAGTCTCTAATGTGAAATTTCTGAATTCCTGTTTAGAGACTTGAAGTGGTCTGTCTTCCAGACATGCTGAAGATATCTGCTGCTCATGAACTGTCCAGTATATTAAGAGTTGGGCTACTTCTGCAGCTGCCTTGCTGTAGATCTTAGCTTAGAGTGTGTAACTCCTTGAACTCTGCCTTCCTGCACTGATGCTTAGGGAGTGGTTACATCAAAAGCAGTACCATCAGTCCTGCCATAAGTTTGACTTACTGAGGTGATACAGGAGTTGCAGCAGAAAGCTCTGAAGGTTTCCTTTTCAAAGATCTTGCTTTCTCTACCCGGAGACAAAGATGCAGAGAGGAAAAAGGGGAAGGAACTGGGAGAGAAAGGAAGAAAAAAAATTATGATGGTGGTTTTGATGCCAGCTCTGAGGTTTCTAACTGTAAGGTTCTAGGCTGTGGAGATATAAAATGCGTTTGCAGCCACGTTCTTGTAACGGACAAATTTAATTTGTTTTTATGAAACTTCCTCCCCCCAAAAAAAACCTTGCCTCAAGTAGAAATACTGAATTTTATCTTCAGTCTCCTTGCTTACTAACTTTGTTGGGTAATCCTGCTCTTATAAACTCATCAAGAGTTTGGAAGTGACTTTTGCATCTCTTGGAGTTCTTTACTGTGTATGCGTATGCTTAGTAATGTTACGTATCTTTGTTGCATTTGTATTCAAGGTGAACAGGTTCCTTCTAGCTCTTTGCATAAGTAAAACTCTTTTTTAGTGAGCTACAGTTGTTTTCAAGTTGCATTTTAAGACAAGTTTTCCAGGGGCATTTAGACAGGCATTGCTATTGCATGGCTAGGTATGGAGAGAGAGCTAAGAATGACAGAACGAGACCAACTTGTAGACTTCCTTCTCTTTGCAACCAGTGTGATAGTCTTCAGTTACTATGCCCATGTGCTGTTTCTCAAATAATAAGCCACTCGGTGTTCTCTGACAAATTTATAGGTGTTGGTTTGTTGGGGTGTTTTTTTTTTGACAAAACTTATTTGTAGAACACTTCCAACATATTTTTGCATGTGTAATATGCATGCATAATTATCAAGCTACCTCACTGTTTGGCGCTCTAAGTTTTTGAGGTTTTGAGCTTTGAGTAAATAGTTAACCTAGCACTTAACTAGTGCCTTATCCATGGTGGTAAGCATTATTATCCCCATTTTACAGATGGAAAACTGAGGCACAGAGGGGTTAAGGGACTTGTGTGAAAAAGTGAAAAAAAATCTCTTCTCAAAGGTATGTATTTTGTAAGTTAACCAGTGGCAATGTAATGTTGTTTGGGTTTTCCCCCATTCACAAACAGCCACTTGTTTGGGTGCAATGAAAAGGAAAGAATTTGTTAACCAGAAAAAACTTTTACTGGTCTACGTGTGTGCAGGTCTTTGTATTTGTGAACAGAAATGTGCAGTGAACAGAAGGAGTTAATGGAAAAACTGAAATGGATTCCAGCTCCGTAACGATGAGCGTGTTCACATGGCAATTGCTGGGAATCTGTATGGATTTAAGGAAATCAGCCTATGAAGAAGTAATTTAAGGATTAAAGCTTTTGCTAAAATCCAGGCACGCTCAATGTGGCAGCTAATTTGGGCTATTATTCAGCATGGTACTTGTGACCCAGCCTTACAAACACGTATATGCACAGCAGTTTATGATTCAGGTGTTAGCTTCAGTGCTGTAGGAGTTTGCAGAAGTGGATTCAGTATCCTATGGAATGGTATATAGTGTTTATGCAGTATTGCTTTTACCTTCACAAGTACTAGAAGTTTTATAAAATACACACGACTTAATATATTATTTGAGAAACAGTTTGAATATTGGACTGGAGACTAGTTCTTTTATATATTTATTCTCTAGAGCTCAACCCTTTTCACTGCTTAGCCATGCAACTGTAATAAACTCAGAGCCCTTTTAATTTTTTATTTAAAGAGAAAAACTACATGGAACTGTTTTGCCAGACATGATTAAAACCTGCCAAATATGCCTCATGAAAGTAAAAAGGAGTTCTGTAGCTTGCTTAATGGTTATTAGTGGTTTAGAATGGTTATTAGGATCACAGAGGGGACTTCTCAGACACTTGAAGAATTTTCAGGTTCTTTCTTACTGCACTCTTAAGCGTGCTATATGAGGAGGTGGGTCCCAGTCATCCTGATCTGCGTGTACTCTGAACTTCATATGCTTAAGACTGGGGTCACGTCTTCCTCTGCTGTAAATTGCCACCAGTGCACTGGAAATCTATGTATTTTAAACCGTTCTATAATATCTCTAAAACTGTAGCTTCTGGGTGTATGTACAAAACATTCTTTTTGCAGTATAGAGGAGTGTAACTTAAAAAACCCAACCAAAAAATAACAAAGAAAAATACCACCCCCCCCCTTTAACATTTTAAAGATATTTGAAAGAGGATGGTTACTGTGATAACATTTCAGTAGGATAACTGAAAATCTGGTTTTTGAGAACTACAGCCTCTTGATTCACAGCTTTTAAAAAAAGGAATCTCCAGTTACTTCATTATCTTTAATCATCTTCAACCTTCTGTTATCTGGAGACCAAGCCTGGAAGTAAGGTCTGAAAGGTGACTTTTGAAAGATGGCAGGTGAGAATTGTTGTTGGCTGCTTCAGGAACATGAACAGCACAGGCCAAATTTTGCCTTTTGCACTGGTAGTGTGTCTGGGGAGGAAAGAATGAGCTCTCACGTTCTTTAAGGAATTGTTTTTCTTTTACCATTTCTCTTGGAAAAAGGAAAAGAGGACTTGGCAAAGATAATCTCATTCCATGTCAGCACGGTTGGTTTAGGCTCAGCTATCTTCCTCGGCTTTAATAAGAAGAAGCATTGATTGTATTAGAGCCAAGTGCCTACATTTCTTTTGTCACTTTTCTTGTATAAATATTTTTAATAGCCTCCTTCAGGCATCCCAACATTTACAGAACGCTGGTGCTGAGAAGTTTTGTTTTGGTTTTTTTTTTCGATGCCAAGCAGGCGCCCTAAATTCTTTCTGCTGAAGTGCTGGAAACATGGCTATTTCTTCCAGAGCATCAGAGAAATCTTCCAGGGGACAGGTTAACCTGACAAAACTCAGGCACCCCTTCTGAAGAACTTGGGTTTTGCTGGTTTTTTTCTTTCTTAAACATGATCTCCAAATCTCCACTTCCATTGGTATATACAAAAAGAAGTAATTTAGCAAGTAAAGGTATGTTTTACCAAATAAGGCCTACCATAGCTCACTACGTGCAAGGTATGTTTGCCTGCATGAATGAACTCAGAATTGTAATCAGCTTCATTAGCATGGTTTATGCATTCATTACATGGCTTCTAACTTTCAATGCTTTTTCCTTAATTAAAACAGTGACTTTATTATTTAATTATTTTTTTTCCCCCATGTTTGTCAGTGCAAACATAGCGTGGGACTAAACTAGCTCTATTTTTACTTTAGTGTTAATTACAATTAATGCTTAAATTTTACTTATTTTAATAACCCAAACACATACCTAGATTAGCTCTCCTATACTATAGTTTCTGTTCTGTTACTAAGTAACCTTTGCTTCAACCAGTGTAATTTTAAGAAGGCACAAATGGAGGCCAGTTTCTTTAACAACCTCAAAAGAGTATTATGAGAAGCATTGTTATTTTGGCATTTTAAAACCATTTTTCAAAGTAATTTTCTGATTTTCATTTACTCCTAAGTGTAATATTTGTAATTTTAATTGTTTTTTTTTAATTTGAGGAGGTGTTTTATTGTTTAAGGACAAATATGTTGTTTAAGGAATATCATGGGTTTGAGCAAGCTGACATAAAATTCTGAGTATGGAATCATCACAAAGTTCCCTGAGAACAGGGAATACCAGGAATAAAGACGCACCCAAGTTTGTCTGCTGTGTGTCAGCTTTAAGATACTGTTTTAGGAAGAACTTTTAATGCGATTACAATTATATGAATTCTCTATACAAGTAAAAGCAGAAACTTTATTAATATGAATATGTTATGTGATTGTGTAAATAGTCTTTCTCCTGTTGAGAATCTGAGAATTTTTACTTTGTGCTCTTTGCAGAAGCAAGACAGCTGCCTTAACAGATACCAGGATCAGGACCATGAATGAAGTCGTAAGTGGTATGAAGATAATAAAGATGTATGCTTGGGAAAAATCATTTGAGGAACTTGTGAATGGTTTAAGAAGGTAATTTTGGAGAGATACAGCTTGGTTTATGATCTCTGTTTCTGGTTTTTACATGCCACTAAGTGCATTGTTTTGTGCTTTAAAGTGCAGTTTACTTGAACTTCTTTGGCTTTTTGTGAACTTTCTATAGCAAGAGTGAAGGAGTGAAAATATAACCTAAGGGGACAGAAAAAGGAAAAACAGCAAACTTCTATATTTATAAATTCTGTTTGGTTTTGGTTTTTTGTGCTTCCTTTATGGTTATGTTCAAAACGGCAGCTAATAAACTGTAGTTGCTGTAATTGAACAATTTCATCCTCGCAGTTCTGTAAACTAGTATCAAGGAGTCAATAAACAGGCATTTTCCTTCTGAGAATTATATGGAGTTTGACTTTCTGTCCTAAAAAATAGCATCCTCGGTAGTATTCTTCAAGCTATCTAAGAAGCGTAAAGGGGATAAAGACAGCAGCTCAGAAATTCCTGAGTTGTTCTACTGGTAAGGTCACCTGAGTTTAGTGTCCTAAAACATTTATTTTCAGAGGTCTGTGAACGTCTCTTTAAAATTTACTCATAAATTTGATTTTCAATTGATACTCATGTTTACTTGACAATATGGAAACATCCAGTGCTAAAGCATAACTGCAGGAGCTCATGTGCATATTCTTTTCCTTTAATTCTCATGTTATGTCCCTCTCCGACATGTGAGTATAAGGTTATCCTGCTGTAGATTCTCTGATTTTTAATTGTGTTTCTTTCTAAATTTTTTTGTTGTAATTCCTTTTTTTTTAAAAGGAATTTATTTCCTTTACATCCATGTACAGGCTTGCAAGCTTGCTAATGTTCCCTGAGATGTTTCTTCCCACGTACATAATCCTTTCCTCCTTCAAATTATGGGACCTTGCGCTGATTGAATGTTCTTGACTGATTGAAAGCTTTGCTCTCTTGCATGGAGCCAGAGAGGATATTTCTTTATTGAAAGCTTCCTCAGTTGGGTGTATTCACATCATGAAACTTTAGATTTCCAAGTTCAACACCTCATTAGGATTAGAAGCTTCTTTTACAATAATGGAAAGAAATAAGCTCTTGCAAAACACATCTTGAGCCCTCTTTCGTTTCTTTAAATGTGCTGTGGAAAATTGTAGTTAAAAGTCTTAAATTTAGCCAGGTGATTTATTGCCTAGTATTTCCATAGGGGCCCTTGACAGTTGCCAAGATGACATCTGAACTCCACTGTTGCTCTTTTTATCCTGTGGCTGTCCCTCTTAGTTTGCTTTTATATAACTTCATGCTTTAAGACAGTGTAGTATATTATATGCAGCCTGCGGGTAGGCTGTAATTTATCTGATATTTATGAAGAATGGCACAAAGAACTTGAAGATTATCCACAGATAGTGAGAGGATTATTAAGGATTATTAGAGGGTGGGAAAATAGTTTCATCCAGGGTTGTAGAAATAACTGAATTAGACCCAATTCAAATAGTTCACATACAAATGTTCTTTCACTGTACTCTGAAGGAGATCGGAGATTGTGAGCCCTGAAGCTGAAAAAATAAGTCTTGGAAACTCTTTGAAAGTCTGTCAATTCAGCCAATTTGGCAAGTACAGTGGGAAAGTTGCTTAACTAGTTTTCCAGCAGCGCATCCTGCATCCCTCTCTCTGACAAGCGAGGACTTAATTTACTTCAAATTGTATAATCATTGCTTAAGCTTCTAATCTTAGATACAGTTCCAAGTGGAAGGTAATCAAAATGATGGAGATTTTTCCTGAGAATTGCCAGAATATTTTTCAAGAGAAATTAGGAATCGTTTCAGGATTTTATATTCTATATATATAAGCAGATAAAATCAGAATATTTGGGGAAGGAGTAAGTTGTTATATCCTTATGGATAAAGAAAAACTATTATTAAGAAGTGAAGTCTGATGGCATCCACCTTGTAGATAATGCAGTAACATTTTGAAGGTTGTACTTTGAGTCATTTAGAAGTGGAAACCGAAATTTCACTGAAGTGGGAATTGAGAACATGCACATCAGCAGCTTCTCAGTTGCTACAGGGACACTTACATGTCTGAGTAGTACTTCAGTCACTATTTAGCTTGGGTAATGGCTGGCAGAACAAGTAGCCTCACATTTCAGTATTTTCTGAATTATGAACCAGAATTCCTAGAGCAAAAGAAGCCAGGCGCAGGGTCCAAATCGGGAAGGATTTAGACTGAGATCAAAGGAAATACCACCAATCCTGTGGTCCAGCCCGGGGAGCAGCAGCTGAGTGATGGCAGTTACTTAGGCCACAGGTGAACTCTTGATCTTGTGGAAGTTGCCCAGTTTTTTCAACTTTTCAATCTTACCAGACTGAACTGTACTGGATTTTGATATTGCAAGGATAAGAAGTTTGTGGGTGCTTGGCCTTTATACAGAGTTTTTTCCTCTTTCCTCTTGTACACAACCCAGAAAGATTTGAATTGTATTAGAATCTGAATTGAAATACTAGTTTGACCAAAGCAGGAAAAAAACAGAGTATTTTAGTTTTCTGGCTCTGAAAAATAATAGTTTTCTATAGCTACTAAGATGTTAAATACAATAATTTTCCCCACCCAATGTCCAGGCCTTTTAAATTCTGTTACTTATCATGCAATATACTTTCTTTTACAGTTCTTCACATATGAATTGGGGTGGTGCGAGGGGAGGAGAAAGGATATAAAAGTAATGTTCTGACAGTGGATTTCCCTCATCCAATTGTTGAGGGCAACTGTAACGATAGAGATTGATGTGATTGTTTATATCTTGCATTTCTAGGAAGGAGATTTCCATGGTTCTGAAAAGCTCCTACCTTCGAGGACTGAACTTAGCCTCTTTCTTTGTGGCAAGCAAAATAACAGTGTTCATGACTTTCATGGCATACGTACTACTTGGCAATGTTATCTCTGCAAGCCGGGTGTTTGTTGCAGTGTCCCTGTATGGTGCAGTAAGACTGACAGTAACGCTGTTCTTCCCTGCGGCTGTTGAGAGAGTATCTGAGGCAGTGATTAGCATACGGCGAATCAAGGTATGGTTATACGTTTTGATTTGATTTCTGCTTTTATTCTTCTTTTATTCCAACGCTGTTTTAATGTCACCGCCAAAAGCAGCCTTATTTTAGTTTTGCAGGTTGGGATTTTTAATGAAGTACCCTCTTTGGAAAACTGACCGTGTTGCTGTGTGTGCCTGTGCAAACCATGATGCGCACCATAGGGCAGGCTGAAATGTAGGTGGTGTGGACATTTCTGAAGTAGGAGGAACGTGTGTACAGATACGCAGATATGTTGGGGTTGGGAGCTGGAGGATCCATATTCCATGTGCTCTGCACTGCCCTGTCACCTCAGGGGTGAGCCTGAGCTGGTGTTTTGCAGCTGCTTTCAGTATGGAGTGAAGAGTCAAATTCAAGTAAGGATGGACATCAGTAATGCTGGTGGTTTTGGCAGATGGCCTTAATTTTGTTTAGTTTGCTGTGTTCTAGTGTGTGTTGTGAAGAAAATAGTCAAAAGGTTTTTTCCACTTTCCCCCTTGCCCTACCTGCAGACCATCTGAGAGCTGTTCTTAAAAAACAAAATAAAAACAACTGGACTTAAAAGCTCATTCACTTTTGTGATGCAGCAGTAGGCTCAAGGTCCCCTCTGGAAACAAAGTGAGAGTGGTTGTTTTTCAGAGGGTTACTTTGGCAGACATGCAGAAAAGAGGGTAAGTTTCAGCTGGGTGCAAAAGATAGAGGTTTATCTTTCAAGGGCACATTCATATCTCAAGCTAATATTTACTTCTTGGCCTCCTGTGGATGGTACCAACTTTTATTTCTCTCTGCGTGGAAGATGTTTAAGTACAAAAAGAATGGAAGGATGTTTTAAGACAAGTTAAAAAGTCTATAACGCTGAAGTTACTTACTGTATTTGAAAGTTTTATTTCTAGTGTTGGTTCTTTTCCCCACTGCTTAGAATTCATGGTGTTAACCATATGACTTTTTTTTTTTTTAAATTATTTTTACTAGCTTTATTTGAAATCTTCCATTTGTGATACTGTAACATTTTTGAGTTAAATGACTAGCTAAGATTTATACCTGAAATGAATGCTATTGCTAGAAGTGAAATTCCTGGTAAACACAGCAACAAGGAAGCATTTCTTTAGGAAGCATTTCTTTCCAGAAAGGGTTGTCAGGCATTGGAATGGCCTGCCCAGGGAGGTGGTGAAGTCACCATCCCTGGAGGTGTTTAAGAGCCAGTTAGATGTTGTGCTTAGGGGCATGGTTTAGTGGTTTTGATAGGGCTAGGAGTAAGGTTGGACTTGATGATCTTGAAGGTCTATTCCAGCCAAAACTATTCTATGATTCTATGAATGACAGACTAATTCCTTGCTTATAACTGCTGTGGTACTTCAATCATCCTCTAAATCCAAATCACACTTTGGACATCTTCTCTCAAGCCACGCACCCACCAAGCCACTATTGATGGAGTCTGTGTCTGGAGTTGCTTTCCCTGCCTACCCCTCTCTTGTCCCGCGTTCTTTTCCGCGCATACCCGTTTGAGCCTGCCTGGCTAAAACAGTGCTCAGCAGTGCTCACCTGGACAGATTGCTCAGACTTGTGTGGCTTTGCCCTCCTGCCTTTTGGTGGAGATACATGTACGTGTGCATGGAGTTTGCAGGCTGCTGCATTAAAACGCTGGACTTCTCACGCTCTAAAACCATACCTGCCAGCTGGAGTTCGAGCAGTATGTCCGGGCCTGTTAACACCCAGCAGTGCTCTTCTGCCCTCCCATGGCTCCTCTCCTTCTGCTTCGTCTTAGTTACTGACTTCTGATAAGCCTTCAGCAGCTGTCTCACATCTGCAAACTGTTAGCTTGGTACTTGTTAACTAGTTTTGGCTTCTAAGATCAAGACATTGTTTCTTTTTTGAGAGTTTTTTGAGAATCTGTTTTGAGAAACTCAAAATGCTGTCTGCTAGAGCCTGTTTAAAGTCTTGATGCTCAGTGATTAAAAGCATGGTGGAATTTTTCTGGTTTCTCTTAAAATCGTGATAACTGTTAGCCTTAAAAGTTTTCTCTATAGTTTGCCCTTTTTCTTTCTGAATTTTTTGGCTGTTTATAATCTAGCATCAGGCAAGGTGTGCTAGAAGCATGGCTGTGGGTACAAAAGTTCACTCCTTATGCAGCTTGAAGGAAAGGTTCTCTCCCGGGGATATAATGTAGGAGTACGACAGTGAAAGTGCAACAACCCGCTTATGCAGAGATTAGCAATTTTTTTTGGTTTTGGTAATGCCCTGAACTTTTAAAGGAGGAGAGATTTGGATAGTGTTCTGCAGCCTTTTTGGTTACTTGAAGAATGCTTGCAGGGACAGTGGACAGCTTCTTATCATGTCCTCATCATTATTGCAAACAAAACAACAAAGCCTGTACCACCAAAGCAGTGGAATGATGAGGTGTAGTAGGGGTTTCATCTCTTCCTCATGGGAAGAGGGAGTCAAACAATTCTGAGATTTGCCAGTGTTTTAAGCAAAAGATGGTAAGTTCTTAAGTTCCATTTGCTTCAGGTATTCTGTTTTATTGAGAAGGTGATTGTTAGAGTCCTGTAGTATATTTATGCTATTAAATCTACACTTTTCTTGGGACACATACACACAGCTACCTAGTTAGAGGTAACACTGTTGAAGGACTTGGACTTTGCTTTGGAAATGTAATTCCTTGATCCGTTTGTGGTTGGGTTCCCCCCCTCCCCCCCCGGTAATTAATGTTCTGTATGTTGCTTCCAAAAACATCTGCTCGTGTTCCTTTCCCTTTCTCAGTCTCGCATTAGGCAATATCCTGGGCTTTTCTTTTATTGCAGAACTTTCTGATACTTGATGAGGTCTCTCACTTCACGCCACAACTGCATGGTAATAATGAGAATATCATTCTTCATGTTCAGGATTTGACTTGCTATTGGGATAAGGTAAGTTCTACTAAATGTCAAGTATATTTGCCCTGCAGGCATTTTGAGTCTAAAAAACATTGTGTCTATATATAGTATACTGACGTTTTTATTTCATCCCTTGTGTGTGAGAATCCTTTTACTGCGTTAAACTAACTCTTTACAGTAGAACTAAAAACAGTCACATGAATCTTAAAAGTAGCTATTCCTGAATATTGTACTGAAGGAAAAATCTCTGTGGTTTTATGTGGGATTATCTCTTGTTATTAAACAGCACTGTGTTGTAGCTGGGATACTTCAGCTCGAGTTAAGGAGAGACAGCACAGTAAGGTGGGCCTTAGCACATGGGCTTTTTTCTGTGCACTGAATGTTGATCAGTCAGTTAGTCCAGGACTACTTAGCTACAAAAGAAAATTGCTGTTATCTCAGAGTTGTCTCTGTGTCATAAATCTCTGAGACACGGAACAGATTTTTAAAATGTAATTGATATGAAAAACTTACTGGTGAATACATTCAAATGCAAACTGGAATGCATTTCTGAACCTTTGTTTTCTTTCCAAACCAACACTGGTACCACTGTTAACAATTTATAGGAAATGGTTGCATAATACGCCCATAAAACTCCTTCTTCTTTTTTTTTTTTTCCTTCAGTTGTTTATATTGCATGAAGCAAGGCAGCATGACTAGAATTACTGGTTTCCTTTCAATTAAAAAAAAAAAAAAAAAAACAAAAACCAAAACACAAACCGAATCAACAAACCACCCACAAAACTCTTAATGTAATTTTAATTTTTGTATTTAAATGCAGTGTGCATGGGAGAAGAATAGTACTCCCAGAACTATTAAGAGCTTCTCAGAAAGTTTCTCTTATTTTTCATCGTTGTAAGAGCATAGAATTTTATAGAATTGCTTACTGAAAAGATGGTTAGTTCCGAGGGAGGAGTTATAAAAAGACTAACAAAAAAAAAATTAAGTCATCAACTTAACTTGCTGCCCTGACTAGGTTTCTCAAGATTCTTTGGATCTCCGTACAGACACAGTACAGCTGGATGATATTTTTTTTGGTATTTTTAAAGATTGTGAGCCAAGAGAGATAGTACAGCTAACCCACAACCCTCAAATGCAAAATCATTGAAACTTAAAAAGAGATTATTAGCTAGGCTTTTAGGAAAACAACCTAACATGGTGTATTAGAGTTTATCAAAAGATAAACAAAACCAATTAATTCATGGTCACACTCTTGTTTTGCTAAGGCAAGTATTATCTTGAGTCCCACAGGCTATTTTGATACCAGCGTGGAGCTAGGGATTCTTCAGTATGGGTTTTTACTCATGTGCCTTTGGTTTACAAAACAGTCAGTCTGCTCAGCTGAGCAACCTGAGATTTAAAATTCAAGCATTTGAACAGAAGCCAAATTTATCTGTTGTCATTTTAGTCACTTAAATGAGGAGCCTTAGTAGTATTGTACTTCTGTGCAATATATGATCTTTGTATCCCTTAGATGGGATGAATTTCTTCTTTCTCTTGATTGTAGGGTATATAAGGTCTGCCCAAGATCATGTAAGGAGTTGATGCCCCTGAAGGGATCATTCTGGGCACTTCAGCATAAGAAAGACGTCGAGGTGCTGGAGCAGGTCCAAGAGCAGGGCGGTAAAGCTGGTGAAGGGCCAGGAGAAAAAGTCTTGTGAGGACTGTCTGAGGGAACTGGTGGTGTTTAGTTTGGAGAAAAGGGACACTTGGGGGAGACCTTATCGCTCTCTACAACTCTCTGAAAAGAGGATGTAGAGAGTTGGATGCTCATCTTTTCTCACAAGTAACAAGCACTAGGACAAGATGGAATGGCCTCTAGTTGTGCCAGGGGAGGTTTAGATTGGATGTTAAGAAAAATTTCTTCACTGCGAGGGTTGTCAAGCTCTGGAACAGGTTGCCCACAGAAGTGGTTGAATCACCATCCCCTGGAGGTAGTTAAAAGTCATGTAGATATGGTGCTTAGGGAGATGATTTAGCAGTGGACTCAGTAGACAGCTTAGTGGTTGGACTCGGTGATCTTAAAGGTCTTTTCCAATCTAAAGGATTCCAGATTCTGGCTTCGCAATCTTGTGTTTCGGTTCCGTCCCTTGTGCTGGTGTCCATGCTTGTATGTATCACCCTGTGGTGAACTATTTCAGGGCAATAAAGCAATAGAAAATTAAGAACTTTTAATATCATTTGGGTTCGGATAGCAGAGTCCCATGAACAACCCATCTGTAAGGTTAGGCGAGAACAAGTGGCAGAAGAAGGAAAGTGAAAGATGCAGATTGTTGACAGGGTGCAGGGAAGCTGGGACATTTGTGGTTATGAGCTGTCAGATGAACTTAGCTGTAATATTAGTCTGTGCTCTAATTTAAGTGCCTCAGATTAGTGCCTAAAAATAGGTGCGATGAATCCAGGACAAATGGTCTTTTAATTTTAAGGAATGCTATTTTGCAAAAATACCATGCTACTTAGGTGTTTGTGTCCTTACTCACAGAATCACAGACTGTTCGGGGTTGGAAGGGACCGCAAAAGATCATCTAGTCCAACCCCCCCCCTGCTGGAGTAGCAGCACTTAGAGCAGTTCAAACAGGAACCAGGTCCTGGAGAGTTTTGAATGTCTCCAGAGAAGGAGACTCCACGACCTCCCTGGGCAGCCTGTTCCAGTGCTCTGTCACCTTCACCATGAAAAAGTTCCTCTGTACATTTACATGGAACCTCCTTGTCCAGCTTGCACCCATTGCCGTTGTCCTATCATAGGACATCACTGAGAAGAGCCAGGCTCCATCCTCCTGACACTCACCCTTCACACACTTACAAACATTAACGAGGTTATGCCGCAGTCTCCTTCAAACTAAAGAGACCCAGCTCCTTCAGCTGTTCCTCAGAAGGGAGATGTTCCACTCCCTTCATCATCCTTCTGTCTCTGCACTGGACTCTTTCAAGCAGCTCCCTGTCCTTCTTGAAATGAGGGTCCCAAAACTGGACACAATATTCCAGATGTGGCCTCACCAGGGCAGAGTAGAGGAGGAGGAGAACTTCTCTGGACACCCCTTCTGCTACACCCCAGGATGCCATTGGCCTTCTTGGCCACAAGGGCAGATTGCACATACTGTTTGCTTGTGCTGCTGCTTCCGTACAGCATCGCCGGTAACTCTACGATACTGCTTTAAAAACTTCAAAAAGTTTAGCAGTGTTTTTGAAATCTTCTGTAATGTTCTAGGCTCTTATGATATATTTTTATAAAAACCTGAGCATGGGAGGAAATATCTTTGCACTTTTGGGAATATGGAAGCACAGCCTCAAGAAGCCTGAAGAAGAGTCTGCAAGCTTACCTACTTTTTCCACATAGACTAATTCATTTAATAAGAGATATTTTTCCTCCTACAAACTTTGTAATAAAACAAACAAACACAAAGCCTTAGCTGCCCTAAGTCTGAGCTCCCCTGACCTGAGCACTAGCTGAGCACCCAAACTGTGCGCTGTGGACTGATAAATCAAATTGATGGTAAAATGCGATTGGGAGCGAGGGGGTGGTGGAGAAAAGGAAAAAGCCCCGTTGGTGCCACCTCGTGGAAATTAAGAATAGCGACAGCAGGAGTTGGACAACACGGGCGGTTTGGGGTTCTGGCAGTGGGACTCTGCTTTGGAGTGAACGCTGCGATGCTTCTGCCGGGTGGGAGCTGTGATGGGGATGTGCAGCCTTGAGCTCTGGCTACGGTGCTGCCCGAGGAGTTCTCCTGGCACGAGTGGAGACGTGCGTGCCAGCCCAGCTCTCCCTGCTGTCGTAGGCGTGGGTAGATATGGTATGTGTGCCTCTCCCAAACGATTTGAAGCAAGTTGCAGGTTTCCCTTTTTCCACAGTCCCAGAACTGGGTCACACGGCATCTTTTGTGCAAGGTTAGGTGGTGGCTTCTTCAGCCTCTTGAGCTTCAAAGGGTGGCTGGGGATTTTGAGCAGTCTGCAAGCTGGTAGGAGGTAAAGTAGGTATTCTTTGCCTTGCTCTTCTTTCATTTAGTCCTTTTATAGCAATGTTAGTTGGTTTAGGTTTTTTTCCTATCTGCATATATTTTCCTGTCTGTGTTTTAGTGTCAGTCATGCTCACTGTGGTCTCAGATTCACGTAAAGGCAGATCCTGTTACAAGAGTGTTTTGCTTTAATGAGAGGGAGCTGCACGAGGCCTTTAAGAATTGTGGTTCAGCATAGCTATTAAATACAGGAGCATCTTTCCTTGTCACAAGAAATAGGCATTCTTACTACCTTGATAGAAGAGATGCAAAATATGTTGTGAAATAAGTTCTTGTCAGTACTGTATCATAAAGAATAGGCATGGTATAAAGGAATATTAACCAAAACCTCCTAGGGTAGTGTATTTTCACACAAAGAGCCCACAGTGTTGTCTGTGAAAAGTCTCTGAGGATCCACGATACACAAAATGAAGCTGTGTAAAATCAAATGACATTTTTTCTATTTTCACTTGGAATATTGTCTTGTCTAGAGGAAACACAGACTTGGCTTTCCTGGGGCTTCGAGAGAGCTTCAACCCTCACTTTTTCCAGCTGTAGTTGAGCTACTTGAAGTCGCCAGGCACGCCGTGCTGGGGCTAAGAACTCCGGTGCCATGGCCAGCAGACAGCTTCTGTTTCTGAGGCTGCCACCCCAGCCTTGTGCTGAGCTGCGGCCAGGGTTTTGGGTTCCTTATTCCTTGAACACTCTTTTATCTGAGCTGAAAAGTAAAATGACTAAACAGAATTATCTCTGTCCTAACTCAAACAGGTAACATAGCGTCCTGGTTTGTGCTGAAGGAGCAGGGTCTTTCAGAAGTGTTTGTGAATTACTGAAGAGGCAGACTGTATGACTGAAAATATGGGAGACATATGGGTTGCTAATTAGTCATGATTTATGTATGTTGTTTTCTCTTTCTCAAATCCATAGAGTTTAGAAACCCCCACGCTTCAACAGCTTTCATTTACTGTCAGACGAGGGGAATTACTGGCTGTGATTGGTCCTGTAGGAGCTGGAAAAGTAAGTCTTAATGTTTTGTCCATTCTGTAGGGTTTTAACGTGTCTGTTAAACATGACTAGAAGCTTGAAAATGTACAGTTCCTTTCTGTATATAACAACACACTTCACACCAAGATACTGGCATTCAAAAAAAGGTAGATGTCCTTCTGGGGGTGGGGAGGAGATGGGTCGGAATGAAACGGTGCTTTATACGTTGCTTGTAGACTGCATGGAAAGGGTATCAGTGCTCTTCTACTGATAGCAGTAGTTTGAGTGACAGGGTGAAACAGGCCATCGTGCCAGTAAACACTGCTCAGTTTCTGTGATGTCTTTAATATAGTCAGACTTTCCAGTTTTTATTTGTTGGTCTTTTCCAGTCTTCGCTCTTAAGTGCTGTGCTGGGTGAGCTACCTAAAGACAAAGGTTTGATAAACGTTACTGGAAGAATTGCCTATGTGTCTCAGCAGCCTTGGGTGTTTTCTGGTACAGTAAGAAGTAATATACTGTTTGACAAGGAATATGAGAAAGAAAAATACGAAAAGGTTTTAAAAGTCTGTGCTCTTAAAAAGGTATAGTTTTCTCTTTGTGTGTTTTATTTTCACGATCTTTATTTTTGTCCTCGTGTTCTTTCAGACTTGTGGTACATGCTGCAGTATATTATGTATAGAATTGATTATTGTTAGTAGCATCTGAAATAAATCCTATTGCTCAAAAGAGAATTATTTTTAATGGCCCCGTGTAAGCACATTCTTGTAATTCCTAAAACTTTCACTAGAGGGAGGTGTAGCTTATGTGAAGCATAGACAAATCTGGAAAAAGCTAGTCCTCATTATTGAATTTCATAATCACGTTTAGCCCTTTTCACTGGTATTGTTGTAGGTGTGTGTAAATGCAACACAAGGTAGAAAACAAATGATCAATCTAGAACTGGCCGTGATTTCCATTTTGTAAATATCCTATATGCTTTTCCAAAAATAAATGTCCTGTAATATGTGTGTTACGCGTTGCTAATGCCTATCAAAAGAACCTTAGTGCTATATATTGGAGAACTTGCTGAGCCCAAGTAGTTTTATGAAAAAGTATTTTTGAAAGGTCTGTGCGCAAAGGAGTTTGTGACATGAGATATAGAAGAGGATTAAGGCAGATTTGTCAAGAAACAGATATTTTGCTTGGCAGCTAAAAAGGTTTTATGCAGCATGTTACGATATTCCTGTCAGCAGCAACACAGGTGAAAAGCAGATGGTTAGTGATGAAAAATTTTTTTGCAAGGTTTTTACACATGGTAGAGTTTTTATATATCCTGCTGATGCTCAGTCATATGCTGTTGTCTAAACTTAAGGTTGTAGTGATTTTAGAAGACAGCAAACTGCATTGAAAAAAAAACCCCACTTTGTATTTGATGGTAGTTTTGCTTTCATAGTTTTCTTTTGTATTTATATATCTTATGAAAGCTGTGAATAAACTTTCAGAATATGTTTTATAGCTTAATATAAAATTTCTGTATTTCCTGAATAGGAAATAGAGTAATATGACCTGGAACACTGGAATTTTATTCTCTTACTTGTAGTCCCAAGCCACATAAATTGAACAAATTTTTGTGATAAATACTGTGGTTATTTCTCTTGGATACAGTAAAGTAAGACCAAAAATAATGTAGTTCTTGGGGACACTGTCAAAAGGAAGATAATTTACTGATAATAGATCAGTTTTGTTTATTGTGACAGCACATTTTGTTCTATTAAAAAATAATTCATTTACTGTTAGATTTCATCATTTTTAGTTTGATTTTGCTGAATAGTCAGCAAATATTCCTTGTGAAACTAAGAATAATAGTGCACTTCTGTCTGGCAAAGCTGTAGAAAAAGTGAACTTTTAAAATCTCATCTGTTTTACTTGCTTTCTTAATTTTTTTTTGCTGAAGGTATGGAAACATAAAGTAACTGTGGCTATTTAATTTCATATAAATCCTTGTATTTTAATGTGACATGATAAGTTAGTACTTTTCAAATAACCAAATGTTATGTTGAAGCAGCTTTGTCGATCTTTGAAGTTAAAATGACCAAAAAAAAAAGTAATAAAATCTTGCTATCTGTTCTTTCACGTTCACAGGACTTGGAATTATTAGCAGATGGTGACCTAACAGTAATAGGAGATCGTGGAGCTACTCTGAGCGGGGGACAAAAGGCTCGTGTAAATCTGGCCAGGCTAGTATTTTTTACTATTCCTAAAATGTACAAACTGTCAGACTTCAGTCACTAAAGTAAACAAATGTAACACTTTGTGATACTGACTTTTCCTTAATCCTTACAGAGCTGTGTATCAGGATGCAGACATCTATCTTTTGGATGATCCGCTGAGTGCAGTAGATGCTGAAGTTGGAAGACATTTGTTTGAAAAGTATGTTACTGCTTTATTTTCATTTAAAATACAATTGTTATCTTTAATTCCTTGCAGAAAAACTTGAGAAAGCAATTTTTGGGGAGATGGATCTCATCACAAAACCTAATGCATACACTTTCTGCATTTGTTTTTCCTTTCTTTTATATATGTGGAAGACATACTTTTTTTTTCCAGTGTGTGTCTTTCATTTTTTTCTTTATTTCTCAAAGTCCCGTAAAGATGGGTTTTGAAGGTACTATAATGAGAATTGTTTTTAAGGAAATACATGCCATTTTCTTGAGGAAAATAGCAGATTTTATGTATGAGTATTAGGATTTATGAATGTTAGTACTGAGTAAAGAATGATACAGAGTGAGATTTTAAATCACCTTTTAGTTTTCTGCAGCTTTATTTCTGTAATAATAATCACTTAATTGAAGTGGCTGAGGAAAAGGATAGAACTCTCTTCGATTCTTGAGTGATTTTTCATTTTGGTTCTTGAATGGTTGAAATTTCTCTCAGGTAAGTGAAAAAGGGAACTGTGGCCTGCGGAGTAAACTGTGGAGAGCAGAAGTAGAAGGAAAGAGAATGTATAAACTAAGCATGAAAGAGAGAAATATTGGACCTTCCTCCTCCATTCCTGAAGGAGAGTGTTCATTAAAAGTCAGGTTTCCTTCTCAATAAATTCCTTCTTCTCCATCTCTCTCTTCTTTCAAACTGCTTAATGTGTGGCACATAGTGGGTATGGGTATGAGAATAATCCAGTTATTCCCAGCCGGTGTTCCGTCCTTGCTTCTTCATAGCCTGCAGCATCAAAAGGTATAATCTAGAATTTAATAGAAGTAGAAGGAAAAAATTGCATTGACTGAATTCAGTGGGCTTTGGTTGAAGCCGTGAATGAAAGCGTTTTCTTGAGCATACTTAGATCCTTTGGATTCCGTGCTCCAAATACATGGATTAATTTGGTTTTACTGTTGCTCCCTCCGCTCCCAGACAATCATGAAAACTTGTCTTGCAGAAATGGTCGTAGAATGTACATGGACTAGCATGGCATGTGTGTTCTTTTTCCCTGTGCAGGGAAGCCCATAGTGTCTAAATTTCAAAATTGTACATCCTGCTTATGTTTGCAGTTTCAAATCTGCAGATCCCTCTGAAACCCTGTCACCGTTTTATTTTATTGATTTCTTCAAATGGCTACTGTTTGGGTCCATGGGCCAGTCTGGAGTGAGAGCTTTATGATGCGTAGGCTTTATGTTCATTAGTCTGTGTGGGGTCGTTCTCACCTGCCAGAACTGATAGATGGGGTTTGTTACTTCTGTAGTTCACATGCTCTATCAAATTCCTTCAGTGCCAGTTGAAGCTATCTCAGCTTGAGCTGCTGCTTCTCTGTTTCTGCACACGATCACTCTGCAATTCCAGCATCTGATTGTATCAGTGCCTGAGTTTTGAAAGTACACCCACCTGAGCTGTTAATCCGTCTCTCCCTAAAGTCTTAAAGGTCTTTTCAGGAAGAGGAAACCAGGAAAATACAGCAGGGCCTTGCAAAGGAGTGCAGGTTGCCTTTTCCATTTATTCTAGCTTTTGTGTGAGCTGTGACACTGGGAGCATCTGCACCCTACTGTAAAACTGGAAGTCTGGATTTTTGTATGTGAAAAACCATAAAGGAGCTAGAAACCAGTTCTCTGCAAGCACAATGTACGTTTTACTGGTAAATGTGTAGAGATGAGCAGAATTAAGTAGATTATATCAGAGAATTTGGAAGCTGAGAAAACGAGCAGGGGTGCTTCCTTTACTTTCATTTACACTTTCTCCCCAACTCTAGATCAGTCTGAGCAAAGCAGACAGGAAGCATTTTGTGGAGGAAATGGACTGGGTGGGGTAGCTGTGACAAGGAAAACTAAGCGATGCCTCCCTGTTCGAGGTTTTAGGGTGGTTGCCTTCTGAGGCCTTCGTGGCAGGTGTAAATGGTGCTGGGTGTCATGGGGAGAGTGTGTTTGGTAGCATGCCTTGATAAACAAGGCAGGGCATGCTCTTTAGTGCTTCCTGGATAGTGCTAGAAATGTGAAGGGGAGAGAGAGCACTTAGGCAAGAATGATTTCTTAGAACATGGTGCTGAGGAATGTCCAAGACACCACTTCATACAAGCTGCCCCAAGGAGTCCAAACCGTGAGGCATAAAACAATGGGCGAGGTGCAAGAAATGGGATTATTTCATGAGAATCTGAAGTCGATATTGTTCTGTTCACTCACTCCTCCTCCCCTCCCCCCCCTTACAATTTTATATGAAGTTGTTGGGTTTTTTTTAGAAGTTTCTACTCTGTGTTTAGCTCAAAGGTAGGTAAATTCTTAGTAATTCCCTGAAACTATGGTCTGGTCAGGGAGATGTTGGGAAGGTTGGACTTGATGATCCTAGAGGTCCTTTCCAACCATAATAATTCTGTGATTCTGTGATTACATTTGCTGCTTCTCCCCATTCTGTTCAGCTACTGCAGGAACGGTTTAAAATATATAAATGCTTTCCAAATGAGAGAGATTGTGAGTAGCACAGCTCCAGTGGGAAAACAGTACATGATATTAAGGGATTATGTCTCTTAAGAATTTCTCCATAATACAGACAAAGTGTTCTATGGATGATGGAGCAGATAAAGCCAGTTTTCTGATGAATTTCTCCTGGTCATATTCCTTGGGGCTTAGTAAGGTATAAACTGGAGTTTCCCTATTTTTCTGCTATTTGTACCTTCTTTTCCTATGAGTTCGCTTGATAGTTAACAGTAGGCATGCTTCAGCCTTTTCCCAATGGGGAGGCACCAGCATGGTCACATATAGGAGTGCATATATTTTATATGCACTCTTTATATATGCATATATATAAAGTTTTCATTAACTTTTAAGAAGTGTAGTGTTCTGAGAGCTATGGTTTTTAAAGGAGAGCCAGCCATGCAGATACAGTGGCATGTTTTGCTGCATGATGAAGTTTGGAATAGCCTGTGATGTTCTAAGAAAATAATTCAGTTTTGCTTGCATCCCAAGAAATTTCCTGCTGTCCTTGTGCATCTTTGTAAACATATTTCTGGAGATTTTATGGTTTCAGATCACCCTTGGATAGAAATTAAATTGTGCCTCATCAGTGATACTGACTCAAAACTGGTGTTTTTAAAAGTGTGATTTATATTCCATCGGTCTATTGAGACAGATGCTCTTCTCTAGATACTGTTCTTCCCTTCTGTCTTTTTCCAGTGACAGGAGCTGTGTGCCAGTCTCAGTTGATGATCAGCCTGATTTCATTCTGTTCTTCCTTTGTGCTTGTAGGAATAGACAGAGTTGCAGGACAGTTTGGGATTTTGTTTTTAAATCAGACCTGAAGTTGGTAGTAGTATGTACAGGTGTATCATTCCTACTATCAGAATTCTGCAAATCTTTTTTCTTTTTTAACAGGAAGTTGTTTTGAACGTATGGTCATTTGATTTTCCTCTCTTGATTCTGCCTCTGGAACTAGATAAAAGATGCAGAAGAGATCACTACATTTATCATAACACAATAATGAACTTAAACATCTCTTCAGATGAAGCACCTTGGGACTAGGCGATGGCCTCGCTTAGGAACTTGGGGGACATAAAACAGGGCAATGGGTCATGTGATAACCATACGTTAAGGCTGACTGGAGGGTCATCTGGCAAGATGATCAGGTGTCCTGAAAGATAAAGCCTCTCCATTGCCATCTGAGGTAACTGAGCATTTCATTGCAAGAGAGGGAAGGGAGCAGGCATGGTTTTGTAGCAAAGGTGTCCTTTGTAATTGCAGAAAAAGGTGGTCAAGGGACTGGAGAATAGATCATATGAAGACTGTTTGAAGGAGACGGGTCTATTTAGTTTGAGGAAGAGGAGGCTGAGGGGAGACCTCATCACTCTCTACAACTCCCTGAAAGGACATTGTAGAGAGGCTGGTGCTGGGCTCTTTCCTTAGGTAATTAGTGACAGAACCAGAGGGAACGGCCTCAAGCTGAAACAAGGTAGGTTTAGACTAGACTCTAGGAAAAAATTCTTCATGGAAAGGGTGGTGAGATATTGGAATGGGCTGCCCAGGGAGGTGGTTGAGTCCCCATCCCTGGATGTGTTTAAACATCTCTTGGATGTGGTGTTGGGGGACATGATCTAGGGGTGAACTTGTAGAGTAGGGCTAATGGTTGGACACGATGATCCCAAGGGTCTTTTCCAACCTAAATGATTCTGTGATTCTGTGAGGAAGAATTGAACTGATGGTAAAGGAGAGTGGGAAATTCCATCATGGGAAGTACATGGATTAAGAGATCCCTCAGTGTCTTCTTACCTAAGCCCCAGGAGTCCTTGCAGGGAAGAGCAAAATGAAGTAGGGAAAAATGACTAAAAGGATTTTTTATTATTATTCATTTAATTAGATAAACAAATGTGAATATTTACTTAGTCTGTTTAAAGTAATTTGATTTTTGGAACCCTTAGGAGTCCTGGAATGCTTCCAGTGTCCTATCTCTCAAAGTGGACTATGCTTGTAGATGTCCTGTAACATTGGACCTTTGAGTAAAAAGTGCTGTTATGATGGTGTAGGTAGTTAAAAAGAGCTCATCAGTCCTGTAAAACAAGCAGCTAAAAGCTAGTGTGTCTTGTTTCTGTAGAGGGCTTGCAAACACAGTCACTGTTGTAGAGGAACCAAGCAAAGGTAGCACTGGCTTGTACTTGGCAGTGCTGTGTTTAAAGGCATGTACATGTTACATGCTTTGTACACCGATGGCATAGGTGCAGGGGGGTAGATGTGTAAATTTAAGGATTTCACTCTGCTGCCTCTCAGGTAGAATTTCTCTGAATCAAGGAAATCTCTAAGGCCTCACACTTTGTGTTTCACAGCTGGTCTGTGCTCATTATGTCTGATACCACTGCAGAGCTTCATTGTGTTGATTGTAGGGAGTATGCTTAAAAGGTATGAACATGTTGTAATAATACTGCTTGAGGTGTAGGGGTTTAAGGTATTTTGTTGGTGTTTTTTTTCCCAGAAAGTGAAAAGCCCAGATGTGATGACTGTATGTTGTGTGTTTTCAAAAAAACTGTAAAATTTGTCAGTTTTTATCTTGCAGACGTGTGTGTCGTCTTTTTAGTTTTTCTTCTTTTCCTTAAATCATGCATAGAAATACAAAAAAAACCCCAACCACTTGCAGAACCCCAGTGTAGTTGTGTGCTTTAGTGGTCTGTGAGTGCAGTTGTGAAACAGTATTATGTATACTAAACCAGAAATTGGCTCCAGAGAGATGTATGCAAATTCATGTAGGAAAAGTTCACAAAAAGCTATTTAAACACTAAGATCTCTGTCTCAGAAGATCCCTAACACAGGCATTCTGGAAGCTGGAAATGTGTACCAAAGGAAGCATCACTGTATGTTTGCTTATGTACTTTCTCCAGCCTTCCACTGCTGGCTGGTGCCTGGGACAGGGCAATGAATTTTTTGGACCAGTTGTCCTTATGCATTAGCCCAGTGGAGGCTGAGACTTGTCAGGAGATGGAGATAAATGGTTAGCAAGGTGAGCACAGAAATAGAAACAGCATAGTAGAAGTAGGTGCAGTATTTTTGTCTCTGGCAAACAAACGTATCGCAGCTTTATTTATTCATTTTCTTCTTTTGTTCTGAAAGTTTGTAAACCTCAAAATGTACAAAACCAACTGGGAGATTGTTCTCCCTAAACCACTTAAATTTAAAGGGAAGGAGAGGAAAGAAAATGTAGTAAGTAAATTAATATAACAAAGGCTTTATGCCTGTGAGCACTTCTGCATATGCTTCAATTTCATTTCAGTGGTTATTTCCATTGAAATGAATCTAAGTATTAACTAGAGCGAAGTTAAAACTTGCATGTGAACTTCCAGAAAGGAGAGGCAAAGAGAAGGGTAAGGAAGAAAGTGGAATCATTAAAGAAGAGACACTTTGCAGAGGTGAAAGAAAGCTGGTTCTTGGAGATAAAAACTTAAAAAAGATAAAAGAACAAATTGTCTCAAAGAAAAGAAAACCTGATAGGGAAGGAAGAACAAATGTGGATTCAAATGCACGGAAGCGCCAAGACACTGCCTTTGCACAGGGGAGCACTGTGCTGTTGTAGGCCCCCTTCTGAGTAAGTGTTTTCTGCTGCATGATTTGCAGTATCAAAGCTCAAGCTAAATTATTTTATTTTATTTTTAATTCTATAGAAGTTTGCTGTCTGAACGCAATGGGTTTTTTTAGTGGCTGATTGTAGTCTGTTATTTAGGTTTGTTAACTTAAAATGTTGCTTGTTTGTGTATTTTTATTGAATTGAAAGGGTGTAATTTCTGGAGACATCTATCCTGAGTCTGGTATTCCTGATGACGAATGAAGGTCATTGATGCTACATTTTCAGGTGATAGAAAACCAGGGATTCACAAAGTCTTGGTTACAGGATGTGAATTACTAGATGCACGCAGCAGGGATAAGTGAGATTTCACTCCACAAACGTACAATGAGCAGGGATCAGTATTGTGGCAGTCCTATGGAAAAGGAGGGGCAGACTGTGGTAGATCACAAATCCAAGTACAAGTTGGCAGCATCATGGTCTTGTTAAGGAAACTGTGTTACAGGATTTGTGACCAGTACTGTTTCTGGTGGTACAGGTAAAGTAATCCTCCTATTGTTTTTCTACCTGTAAAGTCTCAACAGGAATGATGTTTCAATATTGTCTGCTTCCAAAAAATGCAGACCAGCTTCAGACTCCAGTGTAGCCCGTGAAGAACATTTGGGTGTTGGTGGGCAGGAGAAAAGAAGCCGGGGGAGGGGGGAGAGGAAACTGTCTGTCATTTAAAAGAAAAGGGAAAAAAAGATAATTCGGGGGATTTTATTTTTGCAGGGTCTGAAGGAAAAAAAAAGGAGGTATAAAAGAGAGACCTCTGTGTAGAGGGACCGTGCACACAGCTATAAACTGTTCTACTGTCCTCCAGGAAGCAGTAGATTAAATTGTAGCAGAAGATACAAACTTGGACGTTAGAGGGAAGATGGAATTGTAATGGTAAAAGGAGCTTGCCCCTGGAATACACTTTCAAGGATGCTGAAACTTCTGTTCTTCAGCTACAAACAAACAAACATACACACACACAGAGAATACCTTATCCAACAGCTGTCAGGAGTGGTTTAAGTTTAAATTAATTCTTATCTGAGGAAGAGGACATCCTTTTTCATAGTCCCTCCATCCCTGTTTCCCTTGTACTGAAGGGGCTGGAGAACCTTTGCGTCCTCTCTGTTCACATCACCTCTGGCTGTTTGCGCAGGTCTTCCTGTGCTTGTGTAGTTAATAAATGTGGCAATGGTGACTGCATTTTGTGCAGTAATTTGTCCTGCTGTCATGCATTAAATGTGCCCACAGTCTAACAGAGTATGCCCCTTGAGAGAGTAATAATGGAGAAGCACAAGGAAGGTGAACTTTGTGGAGTGTTAAATGCCAAAGTGGTGGTGGCACCTGGGCATACTTCAGCAGACGTTTGAACCCTTGGACCAGGCATGTCCACTGTTGAGGCAGGCTTTCCCTGGATTCTCTGCACTGCCACTGAGAGAGAGACACTGTCAGATGGTGGCTCACCTAGAACTGATGGTTGCTTTTCTTCAGCTACACAGGGTAGTGTTTCTAAAAGTAGGTGTGCAGTGAATCATAGAATTATAGAATTGTTTTGCGTGGAAGAGACCTGTAAGATCATCAAGTCCAACCAGCACTGAAACTAAGCCTTAGTGAACCAGTTAAACACATAAACACTTATTTTGTTGGGCTGGTTTGTTTTTTGTTTGGGGTTTTTTTTTTTCCCTTTTCTTTTTCAAGTCCAAGACAATACCAATTTCTTACTAACAGGAATTCAGCAAACTCTTCCGTTTTGTGCCAGCCCTTTGGTTTTGCTGAGCCTCTCTTTGAACTCTGGTTTCAATCTTTTGTGGCAGCAAAGACACCATGCAAACTTAATGCTGTAAACTGCAGAATGGATGTTGTCAGATGGGAGAGAGGCTATTTAAAAAACAAAACAAACAAAACCAAACAAAAGGTTTTGAATCTAAAGCTCAAGTCGTTTGATGTTTTGAAACAGAGGTTAAATATAGACTTGGTATTTTACTAGGTTTTGCAACTTCTTAGCTTTATGATGATACAGTATTTTAAATGGCAAAATTTTCTAGTGAGCTGTCTGAGCAGTGAGTCGTTAACTTGGTAATAGATCTAAGTATGAGCTCTTTGTTGCGATTTTTCCTGCCTGTGCCTATGCCAGTGAATTGTGACAACAATTTTTCTACTCACCTGTTATCAACAAACTATTCAGATAGCTTCTTTCTACCCAGATAGACATCACATCGAGAGTTGTTGGGTTTTTTTAGAAATCCTCAACTGAATGACCTGATATATCAGGGGAAATTTGTATTTCCACAGGGGTCATTTTTGCCTTCTCTCCTGAGATCAAGATCACTCAGGATGCTGTGCTGACAGCTCTGACAGTTCTAATTGGTTTCTTTGATGCTGTGATAACATGTTTGGGTTTTTTTTTTCTTCTCTTTCTTTATTTTTAAAATTATATTTCCCCCATCCAAATGCAAACTTGAACTGCAGGGGGCTCGCCGTGACTCAGGACCAAGATTTAAAGCTTTTCAGACGTTGGATTTCTAGTGTCTACTCTGTCCCAATAAGCTGTTAGACATACCTCTGGCACACAGGAAATTCAGGGATCAAAGTGATATATAAGCTGTGGGACTATGTAGAGGAAAGCTAGATCTTCATGGTGAATACCTGATATATTCCCTTTTGGCTGCTTTCATAGTAGGCAAGTATATGTTCTGTAGCCTCTCTGATCCTTGTCCAGTTCTCTGGTTGGGTTTTGTGGAAGATTATGTTTTGTTGTGTCTCTCCAGCTGTTGCTCTCGTTGCCATGTGGCTTGTTTCAGTGACTGCTCAGAGAGTGGACAGTAACCACACCAAAATAACACTCCCACAAAGAGTTTGCTCTATAAATAGTTACAACTGTTCAAATAGATGGGTAGATGATGGTAGAGCAGTGGATGTGCTTTATCTTGATTTCAGCAAAGCATTTGGCACCATCCCCCACAGCATCCTCACGGCTAAACTGAAGAAGCGTGGTCTGGATGATCGGGTAGTGAGGTGGATTGTGAACTGGTTGAAGGACAGAAGGCAGAGAGTGGTGGTCGATGGGGCAGAGTCCCTCAAGGGTTGTCACTGGGACCAGTACTATTCAATATATTCACCAGTGACCTGGATGAGTGAACAGAGTGCACTGCCAGCAAGTTTCCTGGTGACACAAAACTGGGAGGAGTGTCTGACACCCCAGCAGGCTGTGCTGCCATCCAGTGAGACCTGGACAGGCTGGAGAGGTGGGTGGGGAGGAATGTAATGAACTATAACAAGGGCAAGTGTAGAGTCTGGCATCGGGGAAAGAACAACCCTGGTACCAGCACAGGTTGGGGACTGACCTGCTGGAAATCAGCGTAGGGGAAAGGGCCCTGGGGGTCCTGGTGGACAGCAGGATGACCATGAGCCAGCAATGTGTCCTTGTGGCCAAGAAGTCCAATGCCATCCTGGGGTGGATTAGAAGGGGTGTGGTTAGTAGGTCAAGAGAGGTTCTCCTCCCCCTCTATTCTGCCCTGGTGAGGCCACATCTGGAATACTGTGTCTAGTTTGGATCTCCCGGGTTCAAGAAGGACAGGGAATTGCTTGAAAGAGTCCAGTGCAGAGCCACAAAGATGATGAAGAGAGGGGAACATCTCCCCTCTGAGGAAAGGCTGAAGGAGCTGGGTCTCTTTAGCTTGGAGAAGAGGAGACTTAGGGGTTACCTCATTAATGTTTAAAAATATGTAAAGAGTTGAGTGTCAGGAGGATGGAGCCAGGCTCTTCTCAGTGATGTGCAAGCTGGAACATAGGAGGTTCCATGTAAATGTAAGGAGAAACTTTTTCACGATGAGGGTGACAGAGCACTGGAACAGGCTGCCCAGGGAGGTTGTGGGGTCTGCTCTGGAGACATTCAAAACTCTCCAGGACCTGGTTCCCGTTTGAACTGTTCTAGGTGATCCTCCAGCAGGGGGGGTTGGACTAGATGATCGTTTGAGGTCCCTTCCAACACTGAACAGTCTGTGATTCTGTGAAATAGTTATGCTGCTGCAATTACCTTGAGTAATTGTTATCTTGGCCACCTAAGAATGGCATCATGGGTTTAAAGTCACTTCTTGAATACTGCACAGCAAGCTTATAACTTTCTCAGGATGAGTCTTGCTTTTAACTTAATTTTACTGCACAGGATCTTTGCAACACTAGTTACATGCAGAAATGATATTATATGCTGACTAGTACAAGTACTAACCATTTTATAGTACTCCACTCCCTACAGTCTTTGCAGGAGTGATAAAATAGATGTTAAAAGCTGTGTAAGGAGTTCACTGGATATACAACATGAATGTATGAAACACAGGAAGCAATATGATATTGCTGTTAAGCTCATGTTCTTTTTCTACCTTACACCCCTTACTGCTTATTTGCATTTCTGCATTGAATTTATACCATTGAATTGCTGTGGTTTTGCTTGTATATTTTTGGAGAATGGGGGGGGGGGTGGGCAGGGAGAGAATTTGTGCGTGGGAGGTTTGTTGCTTGCTTTTCTTTTGGGGTGGGTGCCATGCTCCCGTGTCACACTAGCAGATGATACCATGTTAGTGAAAATGAGCCAACAGCAGCAGGTGTGTGGACAGCAACGCACGGTGCCAAGGTTCTTGTGCAGTTCAGAAGATTCTGCTTCGGACAGGCTGATACCTGGCCCTTCAGGTGTCATTTCTCATCAGCTGTATGCTACTGGGGAACTCTACCATAAAGTGTGTGTTCCCCAATGGTTTTGTCTAGAAGTCCAGTTCATGGGCCTCAGTAGCCCTCAACAGTATCAACAACAGCAGATTGAGTTCATAGAATCATGGAGTGGTAGAGTTTGGAAGGGACCTCTGGAGATCATCGAGTCCAACCCCCCTGCCAGAGCAGGGTCACCCAGGGGAGGCCACACAGGAACAGATCCAGGTGGGTTCTGAAGGTCTCCAGAGAAGGAGACTCCCCAACCTCTCTGGGCAGCCTGGTCCAGGCTCCATCACCCTCACAGTGAGGAAGTATTTCCTCATGTTGAGGTGGAACTTCCTGTCTTCCAGTTTGTGACCATTACCCCTCATCCTGTCACAGGGCACCACTGAAAAGAGACTGGCCCCTTCTACTTGACACCCACCCTTCAGATATTTGTAAACATTAATAAGATTCCCAGATAAGAGTCCAGATGACTGGGAGAAGATCTTCAGAAAGGCACTGGTGATCCGAATGGAGAATGCTCATGTATACACACCTTCACTGGACACTTCAGCTCTAGAAAAGATCAGTTTTCTTTGTTTTCTTAAGATAGCAAATAGTTGAGAAAGAGGTGTCCCCTGAAGGGTTTGTCTACCTGCTGTGCTACTGTGGGCATGAAGGCAATGAGATTGTTGGAAGTGTTGGATCTTACTGGTGTCTGTGCTGTCCCTGTTGCACATGAGGAGTGTGCTTGCAGACCACTTGTAAACCATCGCTCCCCTGCTGGGTTTTGGTGTTTGGTTTTTGTTGTTGTCGTTGTTGTTGTTTGGTTTTGTTTTGTTGTGTTTGGTTTTGGTTGTTTTGGGGTTTTTTTGTGTGTGTATTATTTTGTGTGTTGTTTTTTCTTTGGTTTGGTTTGGTTTAGGTTTATTTTTGATTGGTTGGTAGTTTGTTTGGTTTTTTTTTTTTCCCTCTCTTTACTGGCCTTTCAGAGCTCTGCTGAAAAGGTACCAGTTTTATTTTCTTCTAAAACTGTATGGGTTTGAACTGCACTTGGTGACTGGCTCTTGTGTGCTCAGTCTCCTCTTCCTTTCTGTCTCCAAATCCAAAACTGCTGGAGAAGGCTGTAGGGTAGCAGGTACTGGAGAGGAAGGTAAGCCCTGATTCCATGGGAAAAGGTCAGAGATAGAGGTAGTTGAAGAATCTTGCTCCTCCACCTCAATGCATACATACCTAGATGTAGTTCAAATTAGTAGTACTGTTTACTTCTCCAGAACTCTCAGGGGCTCAGTTACAGGTGCTCTGAAAGCTCATTTCAGAGAAGTTGCTTTTATTGGCTGTGTTTTTCCATAATTGTCCACAGTATGTTGACCTGCCTTCTCTTTCTGTTATTTTTTTGTTAAATACCCTCTTTGTAACTCAGCTTATGACTTGTAAATTTGCTAGAAGGCTGTTTAAGACCATTTTAATGAAATGACCTTAAGATATTTCCTCCTTTTTCAGCCTAGACCAGAAATATGAAATTTCTTTTCACTACCTTGAAAACTTACAAAGTTAAATAAGGAACATGTTTGTTAAGTGTAATTTTTATAAATCTTATAAGCATGGACATCTTTTTTTTCTGAATTTAAACATTGTATAATTGAATAGAAGACGATTTCCAGAAACAGTCAAAATATTTTAGGACATTTCATTTTTTAATTATTTTTTCCATCTCTTTGTAGATGTATTTGTCAGGCCTTACACCAGAAGATCTCTGTTTTGGTGACTCACCAGCTGCAATATCTCCGTGCTGCAAGTCAGATTCTAATTCTGAAAGATGTAAGTGATTTCAGTCTTTGATATCTCACATACTTTTTAATTATCCATTTTAATCTAAGAACAGGAAAAAACAGGTAAACATTTTTATTTCTAGTTTGTAAATGTATTTTCTGGCTACTAATTTTTAAAGATTTGTAATTACTAATGAAAGTTGATTTTTCCTAGAATACCTTTCCTGAAAAATCTGTTTCTGAATTTTATCATGCATATACCTAGATGTATATACTGATTTTTTTATCTTGCATATATGTAATACACTGTGAGAGGATTACTTATTTTCAGACTTTGCTTTTACTTGTTTCTTACACTCTTGTGCAAATGAAGAAATATGTTGATGTTGCAGCCAGTCCCTTTTGTACATTAAGGCTGAGAAATGTTCACAGATGCCTTTGAGCAGACTTTTGGTGAAACTGTTTCCTTCCAAACCTTGTTGTACCAGATACTCAGGGTAGAGGGGGAGCTTCAGCTGTTTGGGGTTTTTTTCTGGTTTAAGGTTGGGTAGTGAAGTACTTGAAATTACTTTTGCTGCTTCCCAAAGCTGCAAAAAAGGACACTAGCCATCTTTTACCTCCCATTCAGACTTCTTTAAAAGTTACAGTGGCTTTCTAGAAATAAATTTGTGATGGAGCTGTAACAAGTGTGGAAATGGTCAGTGTTGTTCCTTGTACGGCTCTGTGAGGACCAGAAAATTAAGCTGCTGTTTACCCCTAGCCTGAAGTTATATAAAACTCCAACATGTATTGTAAAACTGTGATATGTACTGTAGTTCAATAGCTAGTCCTAAAGCTGCATGATGTCTCCTGCAGCTTTTCCAAGGAGGTAACTCCCACCTGGCTGTAACTGGCACTTTTGTCATCCCATTTGCATGCTCTTTGGCCTGGTTAGCTGCAGGGAATGGGCTGGTTAGGTGGTGAAGAACTTATTTCTGCTCTTCTTCTAAATGAAGAACTGATCGTTAGAAGCTTCATCTCGCTTGCTGCTGTGGAATGTCTGCTCAGCAACTGCAGAACCCTAGAGGCAGCAAGGAGAGATAGGGAAAATTATCCTTTAAAGACTTATCCTATACAGAAGTGTATAATGAAGATAATCAAAGCTTATATTAATTGTAGGGTAAAATGGTGGGGAAAGGTACCTATTCAGAGTTCCTGAGATCTGGCATCGACTTTGCTTCCCTTTTGAAAAAAGCTGAGGAGGTAGAACAGCCGTCGGTTCCAGGAACCCCCAACCTGAAGTCTGCCCGAAGCCGAACCTTTTCGGAGTCCTCTGTCTGGTCCCAGGATTCTTCTGTCCACTCACTGAAAGATGGAGCAGTGGAGCAACCACCTGTGAGTGCTTAAAGGCTAGACGTGTCTCAGTTCTTGTCTGGCTGGTTTTTTTAACTGAACTTTGATAAGAGCTTTCCCTGCAGCGTTTGAATTTCAGGGACTGTTGGATTGCATTCGCAGCTGAGAGCTCACCCATGGTGGTCTGCCCAGTGCCGTGCTTGGCTGGCAGCACTGCCACCTGGGCTGCAGAGGGCAGGCAGCTCACAGCTCTGCCCTGTTCTCTTCAAACCCAGCAGGGTCCGTTTGTTCAGGTTCAGTCTCAGCTCTGCTGGGTGCAGGAAGTATTCCTATAGGTGTCCAGAGGCACTGCACTGTGCTTCATTCATCCTGTCCTCTGACAGTGGTGTTTTAAAGGGCTGGTACCACTCTATGGGGTGAGTTCTGTGTGTCTGTGCGGTGCTGAGCTCACAGGAATGCTTTCCCTGAAATCCTGAGCTCTGGGAAACGCGTGCAGAAGTGGTGGCTTTGTACCAAGTGCACATTTGCATGGCTGGCATTAACATACCCACGTGGTCTTGAGGTTGCCCTGAGGGGGTAACCTTGGGACACCACTGCATTGCTCTGCCCAGCTTTTCTGTTGATGAAAAGGGAATGCTTTGTAGGATGCCAGCTGGGCTTCCAGGTGCCTTGTTATTCCTTGGTCTGCACAGTGCAAAAGCAGCCGTAAGGTTTTTTTTTTGCCAGAGGTGTCCTTCTGCTGGTGGGTTCTGCACTGATACATAACGGCGCAGCAGCCCTGCAACCCTGCTGGACTGTGCTAGCTCTGCCTCCACGGGACACAGCAAACAAATGGAACAAGTAATCCCTGTGGATCCCTCATGATTGTCTCCTTTGTCTTATGATATATATGAAAAGCAGTGAGATAAAAAAAAAAGGGATTAAAAAGAATGCTACAGGCTTTTTCAGACCTTTTTGGAGGAATGTTTTCATGCTCCAAAGCAGTAAACTTACCTGAACATATCCAAACTTAACTAAATTTATCTAAAGTGGTAAACATGACATTATTAATGTCCCAGTGGTGGCTCCACTATTATATCTACAAATGTGTACCAAACTTTTTATTATCATTAGAGCTGTCGGATGGGGGTGGGGGAGCGTGGAGAAACCAAGATAGGCTTTTCTTCTTTTATGGGTGAGTAGGTGGGATTTCTCCTTGTACAGCCATGGCTGCTGACAACAAAATCAAGTGTTACGTGTCCACTGAACAGGCACTAGTTTTTCTATCACATATAGTGTAAAAAAAAAAAAAAAATCATCAGAATATTGATCATTTAAATAGTTCTTTTACCTTTTTTTGTTTGTCTCATTTTTGCCTTTTCTGTCTTCCAGTGTCCCTCATCTATTGACTGCTTACTGCGATTTCTCATTTGTCATTTTACTCGTTTTCCCCATTATCCAGTGCTTTGTTGATACTTACAAGGAGGTGATTGGAACTTTATGAGTAATTTATTACTCTGTACTTTCTGACACATACTTCCATTGAACTTTAAATACTATTCTGAAAAGGAAAGGTTACACATACTTGGATTCTGAAAACAGAATCTTTCCCAAGTCAAGGCCTTAGTTCCCAGAGCTGTTAGGACTGCAGGTATTACATAAGAAAAACCTGGGTTAGTCAATAGAGTAAATATTTCTGTCTGTAAATGAAGTGACGTTACATCCTGTGATGCAATGCAAAATAAAACCCTCACAGTTTCATTTTGCAGAGTAGATTTTTCAGCATAACTGCACTGAGGCTAATTTTTTTGGTCAAAGCTGATATTTGAAGTTTTTAGATGAGTAATCACTGTATCTACTTAGTCAATTGTTTGCTAATTCTGAATCACGACTTTCAAGTGGCTTAGTCTGAATCTGCAACTGCAAGATTGATGGTTTTTATTCTGTTTTTCTTTTTTTTTCCAGGCTGAAAATGCCCTGGCTGCAGTTGCAGAGGAGAGTCGCTCTGAGGGAAAAATAAGCTTTAAGGTTTACAGAAAATATTTCACTGCAGGAGCAAACTACTTTGTGATCTTTATACTTTTAGTATTCAATATTTTGGCACAGGTAAATTGTCGGGAGACAAATAATATTGAATGTATTTTAGAGTTGCCTTTTTTTTTTTTCCCCCCAACATAGTGTACACTTGTTACTGTGATATTTCCTTTAAAATGTTTGGGAGCATGGTGTTCTTTAATAATTTTGTAGTATACTCAACCAAATTTTCTATATCAACATGGAGTTTTGGTACAGCATTGAGAGGTCTCGCACTGATCTTTATTTCAACAGGTTTAATACTTCGACAAAATAATTGTTTTACTGGTGGCATCACACAGAAATTATAAGCCAGTCTAATTATTGGAGCTAGAGAACAAAATCATAAGGTGTATGAAGTAGTGTTTAACAAACCTGAACAGTCAGTGTGTTTTCAGTTGAGGAGGGTAAAGAGATTTATGGGGTATGGGAGGACAGAGTCTTGACAGAAAATCTCATCAGCTGCTAAGTGCAGCTCATGAGAAGGGCCAGAAGGAGGGTCAGTGTTTAGAGGAATAAGACAGCGAGGAGGAGGATAGGCAAATGCTGTGTGTAATGCAGAATGTAGCAGGTATATAAAAGAATTATTAAACAAGGAAAATGATTTTTAAACTTACTGAAAGAAATGGTGAGCTGAGGAAGCTGCGTGGAGATAGCTTATTGCATTTTTTTTCTCTGTTTCTCGCTGAGAAAGCTTCAATTCATTTAATGGAAATGATTGATCTTGGTTGTAAAAAATAGTAGTCTATATATTTAGACATGTTACTTCCTTTCTGCTTGTCCTTGAATTGAGCCTGTTGGAAAGATAGCTGTGTAAGATCAGATCTCCGCGGTAGACAGCTCAGAACTTTAAATTCATGTGAAGAGAGGTGTGTTGTGAGATAAATAACCCTGTTACAAGTTTGTAGTCACCTCTCAGCACAGAAGGAAGGTGGCAGTAGGAAGTTTTCCCTCCCTCTCTTCTCTCATCCTTCTTCAATCCTGTTTCTGGTAATTATCTCCCATAAACACAAATTTCTAGACTGGTAACATCAGAAAGTTTGTTAATCAAAAAGCATTTTGGAATATCTCTAGTAGAAAATTTAGGAACTGAAAAAATGAGTTCTTTAATGTGCAATTAACATACATTAGGAAGAGCTACTATAGTTTGTTTGCTTAAGTGTATTGCTTTCCTTTAGTTTGCTATCATGTAAGGTAATTTAAGGTAACTTCTTTCTTTGTAGAGGGTTCTAATGCACCTTCTAATGTGCTTTGCAAATTGCTGCTGGTCTTGAAAGACTGGATGGCATACTTTCCTGAATATGTGATGTTTTCCCAGAGAACATGAAAGAATAGCAAGGAAATTTAATTTTCTAATGTTTTTTTTTTCATTTCATAAGATAATTTTTGTATTTGCCTCTTTTACTGAAGGTGGCATATGTGCTTCAGGACTGGTGGCTTTCTTACTGGTAAGTTGATGATAATAACTGGTCAGTCATTTCTGCCTTTTCAGTCAAGTGCTGTTTGTCTAATAGAAATCAGTGTTCTAGAGGTGATGGTGGTGGGAAACCTATTCTAGGACATTTCAGAATATGCTTGATACTTTTTTCTGATCTCCACTCATTTTTTGTGTGTGTGTGTAAATTTAAACTCTATGCTGACTTGTAGCCTGTGATTGCATCTACTCATGGTGTGATGCATGACAACATCAGTACATGGGATCTTTTGAACTAAAGATTTCAACAGAGTTGAATCTAGAAACAGTTAAATGTACTCATGAATATTTGCAGACTGTGATTTGATGATCATTATCTTCTGTATGCATTTCCACAGGGCAAATCATCAAGAAAAGTTGAATGTCACAACAAATGGAAATAATGGAGTGAACGAGACTGAACATCTAGACCTTAACTTTTATTTGGGAATTTACGCAGGTAATTGCACACTCACAAGTGTGTATCTCAAGAACTATTTATTATCTGACCTAGCACAGTAAACAGTTTTGAGAGGTGCAAAGCAATGGCCACGTGGGAAACTAAGATCTCTAGCAGTAACTGAGTAATGTCTTAACATATCAGGAGCTTGAGTCTTGCTTCCTGGCTAAATTAATTGGAATAAACAAAATAAAACCTTAACAGAAGTAGTAACTTGAATGCATGCTCCTAATTTGCTTTGACAGGGTTTTAGAAAGTAAACTAGGAATTGAGTATTAAAAAAGTTAGTCACTGTAAGGTTGTGGTTATTGTCTAAACTAATAGGTCATTGAGCTGAATTTTCAGTCATTATATGGATGGGCAAGAGGGATTAGAAATGGATATTCATTTTGTGCTGTTCTGTAACTTGGCATGGCTACTTTCATCCTGAAGTGCCATAGCAAAAGAACCAGTTTCTAAAAAGCATCCTAGATGGGTGTGAGCAGCAGTATGTTAGCAAACATTTCAACATGTTTCAGTAGGTAGCCATGTGCTTCTGAAAATCAAAAAAAGGGCGTTGATCCTCATATTCAGGCATCCAGACATCTTGAAAAGGTGCTCTGAAACGTCGTAAAAATTGGCATAGAAAAATCATATGTAAAAATACGCTCTCTGGCTCATTAGCACTCAGACTATTTAGCACTCCTAGTGATACAAAGTTTTGTATGGCACGGTAATTTCTTGATGGAGATGTAAGCGATAGGTCTGAGAAAACAGGTGGAATACCAGCAGAATATGTGTTGAAAATATTCCAAAGCATCTCTCATGGGTGAGAGGATTGGTGGAGGATTTTTTTGTTTGAGTTTTTTTCAGTAATCCACGTGATCTAAGTGCTTGACAGAAAACATTGTGCTTGGCCTGGGAACCAACAATTTGGGAGCCAGATAAACTTGGCTCTTATTTTCTCTGTGTAATGTCTTATTTCATGAGCCGTTCCAGTGGACTGCACAGTATGATTAAGTGTGGCAAACTTGGCTTTCTCTGACTGTATAACCTAAACCATGTTATGGAAAATTTTATCCTTTAAGGCAAATTTCTTTCTAGATAGCAGAACAGCAGAAGTTGCCTTTATATTGAAATATTCAGATGGCTTAGTGAGATATTGCAGTAGTTGAACAGACAGCATTGATTTAGCTACACAAAATCGTAAGTGAAGTTGAAAAAGTTATAAAAAGATAGTACAGTTCATGTGAAGTACATAATAATCTAACTTAACCTTTTTCTATAACTTCTGGAACTGCACAAAATAATTGAACATTTTTATTTCTGATTCTCAATGTTCGGGGAAAGAAAATAAATAAAAAAATCACCATGGTAGATCTTTCCTAGTTCTTTTGTTTCTGTGAGACAAAGAATTAGAAGAGTAAAATTTCTGTTAATGGCAAACCCTGTTGTCAAGAACTGAGGTACCAATTCCACACCTTCTCTATAAAGTGAGGATACAAAGAGTCCTTGTCTCCCTCATACTGAGGTGGTAAGTTTAGAAATGGAGAAAGTAAAATTTTCAGTGTGAGACAGAACAGATGAATGACTTCAAAGTAAGTGTTGTTCCTCCCCAGCCATTAGGTATTTTCACGTGATTCGTTCAGTGATGGTCATTCCAACAGCTTCCAGTGGCTTCCAAGCTTGAGTGATGTTGTACAAAAGTGTGAGGTTCCCAGGGTGTGCTCCCTGTCCTTCCATTGCTCCCAGCCTGCTGTTAGACGTGGGCTCTGCCACAGACTCCTCCTGCTTCATACCTCTTCTGCTCCCTTTCTGCCTGACCTGGCTTTCCTGATTGTGTACATGCAGTTACTCGTGGAGAAGTTGTTTTCCTTTACCTGACCCTTCTGTGGCCAAGACAAACAATCTCTCATCCCAGCCACCTGCTTTTTTCCCTAAAAACAGCACTGCACAGAACATGGGCGATAAACTGCGAGCAGACAAAGGAAAGAGGGAAACCTTTTCTTGCATCCTGGGAGGATACAGCAATAAGCAGGATGAAATAACTGAGTGACTTAGCCACATCGTACAATTTCAAACCTCACGCTTTTGTGCTGTTCCTGAATTGTGTCTAGCTTTCACCTGTCCTTAGAACAGGCAGTGTTTTACAGCGATAGTTAGGGGCTAACTTCACGGTGTCCTCAAGGCCTGGGCAGCTGGGCTTGTGGTGGCTATGCTTAGTTTCTGGAGCAGATCAACTGGAGTCTAGAAGCACTGCCAAGTGTAAGGTTAACACCTTCACTTTTGACCTTCCTCGACTGTGAATTTGGGCAGCCACACTGGAAATTACTGACAGCAAACAGAGCATCAGCAATCTCACAGTTCTTTGTTTCCATCTTTTCCCCTCTAGCACCCCTACCTTGGTGGTGGAGATATGCCCAGAAGAAAGACAAACAGCCTGCAGACCAATTCCCTAGAAGGGCTCTATTTCATATGGCATAAGGGATGCATCTTAAACTGTGTTAAAGAAATACACATAATTTAAATGATTTGATGTGGTTTACAAGGGGAGGAATGGCATGAGTGGTTTGGGCTGATTGAGAATAACTCAAGGTTGTCTCTAAATAGCCATGTATATATTACTTGGTTAATACCTGCTGGCAAATGTTGAATCTTCACAGTGACCTCTGCAAGCCACAATTATACACGGCACTGTGAAATGAATTTCTTAGCAGAGCTGTTATGCATAAGGTTTTAATACAGATTTATTTCATGGGTTAACAGACATTTCCTGCATTTCTATGAAGTACCAATTCATTCAAACCAAAAGAGAGGAATTGTTTAAACTCACGATAGTAACTGAAGCTAGTGACAAATATATCTGTTCTGTGTGCAGTCTGAGTCTCTAGGCTTAAGTTTGGATTCTTGCTATATACAAAAGTCAACAAAATTTGGGTTTAGGTCAGTTTTGTTTTTAAATTCTTTTCCTTATGAAAGGTCCATATCTCTATGCATGCTCTTTCCATGTTTTTTTAATTTCAGGTTTAACAGTGGCTACAATACTGTTTGGCATAATAAGAAGCCTTCTGATGTTTCAAGTTCTTGTTAATTCTGGTCAGACTTTGCACAACAAAATGTTTCAGTCCATTTTGAAAGCTCCTGTCTTGTTTTTTGACAGAAATCCTATAGGTAAGTTTAATAGTAAAAAACCTCTTCATATTTAATGTACCTCATTGATTATGGTCACTGTATTTTTTTTCAGGGAAATTAGATTTTATAGTATTATCTCACATTTATTTTGGGGTTTTTTTTGCTTCATGTACTTAAGATCTTTACATTTACCGGTGTGGTCTTTTAAATTTAAAAGTCAGAATGTTGACTGTTTATTGACGGTTGATCTTACTCTCTTCAAATTGCAGTCTTCAGAAAAAAGAATTACCTGTGGCTTTGGTGTTGTACATTGACCTGGTAGTTGCTTTGCTGTTCAGATTCAGTTACACAAGGGTGTCTTTCATATGCTGAATGTATATGCATGCGTTTTGTGGGGATGCCTTTCTTGTGCTTTTCTTTGAAAGCTTAACCCCAACAATTATTTGCCCTTTTGAAAAATAATTTTAAGCATGTGTGGTATTTCAGTTTTGAGACACTGCATAACTTACTTACCCTTCCAGAATGCACAAAAGCATAAAGCATACAATTTAAAACTCTAATCCAGATCTTTATGTTCTTCAGGAGAAATGAGAGAGAAGCTGAAGCAGAGTGAAAAGTAGGGGTTGAATCGGGGGGGGGGGGGGGGTATTGATTTACTAGCCAGTCTTCCATGAGAAACAGAAATCTGATGGTCTTCACTCCCTTGAAGAAAAGGAATGTAGACTTTTCATGGTTCCAGAAGCTGTTTAATTATTGTAAGGGCATATAGGGATGGTTTTATTGCTTCAGAGAAATGAGTAGTATTTTCAGGAAGCAAATACTCATGTGGAGAAAAGGTTCATGTCTGTAATTAGTTGAATGAAACATGTACAATTTTCCCTTGAAACAAAAAATCCCCTACAACTGCAGAAGTTGAAGGCTTATGTGTTACATGGTGTACTTGTACTGTGAGTCTGCGGTGGAGTAAATTCAAGACCATTGCAAAGGATTGGAAGTGAAGCCATAAGACCAGGAGACAGGTTAGTGGAGAGCTAGTGAGAGCACATACATCAGATAGGCAGGGATTTTCCTCTTCTCTCTCTGTTTTGTTTGTTTTGGTGTTTTTTTGTTGCTGTTGGTTTGGGTTGGGTTTTTTTGTTTGTGTGTGGGGTTTTGGGGTTTTTTTTGTTGTTTCGTTGTTTGTTTTCTTTTGTTTGTGCACAGCATATGCAGTTACTGTTACTTGAGGGAATACGTAATCGCCATGTAAGAATGCCCATAAACCTGGCTCCTCATAACAAACCGAGAACTATAGAGTAAACATCAGGGACAAGGCAGAGTAATAAATAACAGCATGTTTTGTAACATACTACAAAGCTCAAATTAGTTGCATTCACAAAATCTGCCTGTCGCTGGTATTCACTCACTGTCGTGCTGTCGTGACTTAGAGATGTGTGTTTCTATTTACCAGCAGATATTTTATAATAGGAGATTAACTTCAGTGTGCCTACATTTTTTTTTTTTTTTTTTTTTCCCCTTCATCTTTCTTTTGGTCGTGGTACCGTGGAAAGGTACTGCTGTTCTGATCGATACATCTTTTGAAAAAGGAAAAAAGGAAAGGGTAAAGACGACATGGGAGACGATGCTCTTATTCAGAACTGCAGCATGTGGCAGTTCTGATATTCTGTTCTTAACATCTGTGTTTCATTGTCTGATTTAGGTGGATTTTTTAGTATGTATTTATCTTTCCGAACTTCAGATGCTATGTTTTTTTGCATTGGGGTGTGAGGTTTTTTAAGTAGGAGACTTTTGGTCTTCCCCCCCCCCCCCCTTTTTTTTTTTAATATGCCTTATTGTGAAAGACATGCTAAAAATAAATTGAAATTATTAATGGCTCCTTTTTCTAGGCTTTTTCAAGCCAAACTGTTCATTATCCCATATTAGCAAAGCTGATATTGCAGTGTCAGATCTGTCATTTAAAGCATCCAGTGTGTTCTCGGTATTTGTGTGAGGTCTCGAAGACCTTAACAGAAGCAATTGCTGAACTGACTTTTGCAGGTTTAGTTATCAAAAAATAATCAGCAATTAAAAAAATGCCACGGTCAGTATTTTGAACGCACGATGATCCATGTTCCAAAGCCAAGGAAGGAAACTTAAATAAATAGACATCCCAAGCTCTTCATAGTTCTTACTGGGGAAACAGCCTAATGAGCAGCATCAGGGAGTCGACATTAGGAAATGGAAATACGTGGTGAATCGTGACATGTCTGTCAGTTCCAACAGTGTAGATCCAATCAGTCGTGGTGAATAAATGAGGTGACGTATTTCTAACAGAATTATGCTTTGTGAATCAGTTTAGGCATGAGCCCAAGATATCTCTCTTCAGATTGCATTAGCAATATATAGGGAGGGTAAAGTTGTAAAGGGAATAGTAACAAGCACCTTACCATCATGAGACAAGATTTTGAATGTATTTTTGGAACCTGGATTACGTAGCAAAGAGGAGAACGAGGACCCCTCTCCTTTGTCCTTTCCCACCTAAAACTGTTTGTATGTACACAAATTTCACCTTTTTATAGTTTGACATGATCTAAAAATAGATGTTACAGCTTTAAGTATGTTTTGCCTTGGAAGAACCTTATTAATAAACAACTATCCCTTTCTTAAGCACTTAACCTAACTCTATTGAGCTGATAATCCTGACTAAAGCTAATTGTGTTATCCAGCATTCAGAAAGAATGGTCAGATTTTTATGACTGAAATTCAAATTTATCAGCAGATACCTATACAGCATAACTGAAACAACTATAGTGAAAGCTATATGGCAGTTAGAGATTATGTGGTTGTATTTTGGGCTGTATCACATTTGACTTGTCTGCATTTGCTGACAGAACTTGTTTATTTTTTGGAGTGTAGAATTTAACTCTCTTGAAACTTCCTTTGCTCTTCTGTTAGTATCCCATTAAGGGAATTGCATGCCTGTCAAGGTATCTGTGAGGAGGAAAACATGGACGTTTTCTACTTCATAGTGAGTGCTTTATATATTCCTCTTCATGTGTCACTTGCAGGAATAAAGGGGTTGATTTCTGTGCATGTCTAGCACAAGAGGGCAGCATGATCTGTTTTATCACAGTCTAGCATTACAACAGCTTGTTAGAAGGATAACAAAATTTATCTGCTGTGTTTTTAGAGATGGTATTTGAAGAGTGAATTTTCAGCCTCTCCATTGAGCAATAGTAACATGGTTCTAATCATTTGTCCTCATTATCTGCAGTTACATTTTATCTTAATCTTTTACACGCTAAGCTTTTCACCTTGATGCAACGCTGAGGTGAGGAACTTTCTTGGCTTTGTCATTAGTGGCCAAAAGTCAGGTAACCCTATAGAGTCTGATGCTTTGGTCTTGTCAAGAGGAGACCTTCTTCAGCCATTTTTCCTTTCAATTTCTTTTTTAAGATGTTTGTAACATATCAAAACAAATTTAGTAGAAAGCTAGGTAAAAGGGACTGGGACTTCAGCAGCAATTACATGAATTGGGAGTTCCCTTTCTTGAAATTAGTTTCTTATTGATAGTTCAGGAGATCGTAGTTTTCATAAGCTTCAGGATTTGATTCAAGACTACTTGCTTAGCTTCCAAACCAGTTATTCTTTTCTGGGATTTGGGGGCAGAGTTTTCTTCAGAGAAGGAATGCTGACATGTAACTGCATCGCTTTCACTAATAGTAATTTTAGTGCAGATTGTGTGTAACTGTGAACTGCATTGAGTTTAGGAAGCTGAAACTTGCTGCTGCTGTGCTGATGGGTGCTGTAAGAATGAATGAATGTTATGCATGAATTTGTTCAGATAAAATAGGAATCCCTTTCCATTCCAGAGATCTGTCTAAAATTCAGGTTGAACCAGAACCACTACAGAAATACATGTGAAAATGTTTTTATTTTTAGCGGTTTTAATTTTATCTCTTCAAACTCTTGGTTCTGACAGTTCATAGAAAGAAAATCAGTATTTCTGGCCTTCCTAGAAACTGAAAGCACTGAATTGTGTGATGGTTGTCCTTTACTTGTTAAATGAGCAGATCTTTTTTTTTTTTTCCCCTCACAAATGCTTTGTGGAAGCATTTAATCCTTCTGGATCCTTACCTAGACTTTGAGGTTTGAATGGGTTATAAGGAGAAATATTCTCTTCTTTTGGCAGCCAGAAGTGATAGCTAAATAGCAGCGCATAAAAGCAAACTCCAAATAATAGAAGATAGAAATGTGAAAGAAAGCTGTTGTTATAATGAAGAGTTTGTTTTTCTTTAAGGCATGAGGATTTTAATTATGGTGTTCATAAATCAAGTGTTGAAACGCCTATAATTTGACAAAGTTTCTTTATAGGTTTAAAAGTGTGTTCATCAACACCCAAGTGCCTATCTGCATTTTACCCGACAGAAGCATCAAATGTTGAAGTGTTTAAATGGTCTAATATTTGCAACAAGTACGGTATTTCAGCAGTCAGAAAATTACAATGCTGATAATGAGGTTGTTAAATTATGCTCTATCAGTTGGAGAGTGAAACTGCTCTAGTTAGTGTACTTTAATGTATGCTTGTTCACACAAGTGATTCTGCTGAACAAGTAGCATGTTTAAACAAGAAATACTGGTCTTAAACCCTGTGATTTACAGTAGGTGGTGTTTTGGCATATCATGCAGTTAACAAGGCAAAGCTTCATGTTAAAATATTTCGTTTGTAGTCTCATTCATCACTGATATAAATATTCAGTAGTGATGCCAGAAAATGTATTGTATTCCTGTTTGACTCAATGACTCAATTGCTTTCTTTTTTTTTTCCTTTGTAAACAAGATCTGTGCTATCTTTCTGATGCAGTTTTCAGATATTTCCTTGTGGTCAAGATGAATTCTGTGGGATTGTGAAAAACTATACCAGCTCTTTTGACAGCTTTCATGTTCTTGTAAGCTCATATAAAAACATACGTTGCCCTTAAAGCAGCAGAGGCTTTGTTTTTGACTCTCTGTGCCAAGCTCTAAAGCACGTTCACGTGTGCGCAGGTTTGTTAGTTTATGTTGAAAAGAAGTCCCTATAGGACAGCCTTTTGTTGTAAAATAAAAACACAGATTCTCTCCTCTGTGTTGGTAATCACTTGCATTTGTTGTTATTAAGATGGCAACACAATAGGTTCCATCAATCATCAAGATCCTTAACAGCCACACAATGTTGTAAATATTATGTTTGGGAGTTTGAGTGGAACAGCTCGTCACTGAAGTAGGTGTGGTAATTAAAACCTGTTAGGTTGCTACATGTGTTTAAAAAAAAAAAAAGCAACAAACCTTTAATGTTTTTTCATGTAACAATGGCAATATGTACTTTAAACCTTATCAGGGCGTGATTATTAAGTGGTATTTTGTGGGAGTTGCTCATTTACTGTTAGTATTATTATGGCTTTTGTTAAGAGCTTAAGTAGTCTTACGCTTCTATGTGTTTTATCACCATTATGATTCTGTCAGGAGCCTTATAAAGTTGATTGCTATAGGAGTAGTCTTTAAAGTTAGTAAATAGTACGCTGGAGTTCTGTTTACATTTATTATCTATTAGCTATTAGCATAGCTCAATTCAACTCTATCCTATTTTTCTCTGCAATAGTAACTGAGTGAAACTTGGCCGTATACTAATGAGACAAGCCCATTACATTTTCAGTTCACCGAATCGGCGCTCGCCCTATTTACGCTTAATACGGGAGATAAAACGAAAAGGTTTTTTGGAAAAGCTGTTGGTAGGAGGGGACGGGATGTTATTTGATAGGGAAATAGCGTGAAGCTTGTACTGACAACCACTTCCAAGTGCAGTCTCCTGCATTGCTGGCACAAGATTTCCCGTCCCTTCACAGAGATTTTCTATCTTCCTCACATTAAGATCCCCCGGTGAGGAAAACGGCCTGCTGCGAAACTCATTTCTGACCATATGCTGACCTGCCCAGATACTGCAAAGTCGAGTTTTTTCATTTGCTAAGGCACCTATAGAGAGAACTGCTCTCGCCCCACCTCAGCCGAGCAAAACGGAGGCGTGGAGGAGTCGACCAAGACAGAGAAACCTAATTAAAAGTATTGGCTTTAGAAGACTGCACAGAAGCTGTTCAGAGACGTATCTTTCCTGCAAGTGTAGCAGGAAGGTGAAAGCGGAGTTACCTTTTAGTCGTGCATAGATGCCAGGCTGTTTGGATGAGATATGAGGCAAGGAGGAAGGAAATGTTGGTTGGAGACACTTGAAAACAGAGGGAAGAGACTGCAATAATATTGATGGAAAAACTACAAGGGGCTTAAAGAGAGGGCCTAGCTGAGGTGGTGAAGCTGCAAATAAGCTTTTGGAGATAATCTGGGGGGATGGAGGTTTTTCTTGATTTTGATAATAACTATTTAAATATATACTTTTTTTTTTTCCTGCTATTTTTAATCTGCTTAAAAAATGCTAGATGCTGCTGTGAGTACCGTGGGTAGTGGGGATTGGAGGCACCACATGGGTAGGACATCCTCTTGCTGCTCATGGATGCCTCTTCTGGGTGGGAAATGAGCATTTCTGAGAAAAGGGAAAAACTTAGAAAAACCCACTTCCATTCCACCTTGGAGCACAGCAGAAGCATTTAAAAAAAAATTATTTTGTGGAAGAACAGGGCAAGGATAATGAATAGACAGGTGGTGAGAGCAGAAATGTGGAACGTGAGGAAAGCAACCCAGGTCTGCTCCTTCTCTGATTTAATACGGGCCCTTAACACATGGCTCCTCTGTCCCCGGTGAAAGCCCTACACATCAGGCTCTTGGCTTATCTGGGCTTTTTCCTGTACCATAACCTTTCATTGCTGTCCCTTATGGACACACAGACACAGATCAGTGTGGTGTTTGCAGGAAAAAAAAGCGTCCATTTTAGTGGGTTTTGTTGTCTTTTTTTTTTTTTTAATCTGAATGGCTATCAATTAAAATAAAATGAATACTCTCACAGTGTAAGCTCATTTCATTAGCACGCTTCTGCTTTATACTGTACAGAAATCTTTCTCCCAGATGATCCTAGGTAATCTACACTGCAGCATCTGGGTGAATTAATTTACTCTTCTTTATTTATTTATTTATTTATTTTTCTTCAGATTGCCAGCATCTAGCAGATTATGCAACAAGTGAAGATTAATTTGTGCCTGTGGTGATCTTGGAGAGCATTTAAAAACAAAAGGCACTTCTTAATCCAAAATTAAAGTTTTAGTGTAGAAAAGAATAGATGTTGTACGTGAAGCCACTGGTTCTGGTGATCCAGAATTAAAACCAAAGCACAGAAATGAACAGTTATAGAAGTGATATTGAGTTGAGCTCGACTTCAGCATGCTGTTCAGTTTAAAAAATGCATCTATAGAGTCAATTCCTAAGCTACTTGCAAATAGTACAAGACAACATTACTTCCTTGTTCAGCCCTGCCTTCTGCAGGTGATCTTTTTTCCCCTGTCACAATCAGGAGATAGGTTGTCAGAGGCTTTTTGTTATGTATTCAGGAGAATCTATATGCAGGACCTCCTTCAGGTTGTGAATTCTGGTGTCATTTTATGCAAGGTAATGTTCAGTTTGGAGGAGGCAGCATTATGACAAGCTGTATATGCTGGCAGCTACCAGTCTTAAGAGAGCTTTACAAAGTGTTTTAAAATAGCATCAAGCACATGAAGAATGTTTTTCTTGTTTTATTAGTTACTGGACAATAGTCCCCTAATTAAAATAGTTGTGTGTAATGGACATTATTTAGTGCTTGTGGCAAAACCAACCTTGAGGGTAGGTAGTGTGAAACTGGAGACTGTAGGTTCATGGAGGTTTGTTTTAATGTTCATTTTTATTTGGACTCTTGTTGAACATTTTCCTTGATTATTCTCCTTTGCATATTTTGTTGCCATAGCTTCTGATTTTGGCTTGAGTGGAATAGTTATGGTGGTCCCTAACAAGAGATTGTGGAGTGAAGAGCTTTCTGAAATGTCTGGAGAAGCTGAGACTACTTTAGCTCTTACTCACCTAGTGCTGGGTAGGAAATAGTATTTACAGATGCAGCATGAGAACCAAGTTGACTTGGTATATGGGAGAAGGGTGTCAAAGTCTTCATTCTCAGCTGTTTGGTTCGTAGCAGAAGTGTGTTGCATATTAAGGAGGTGGGTTTGTTCTACTGCTGTAGAATGGTCATGGATGACTTTTGACCTACTTGTCTTCTAATTGTAGCATCCCCTTATCCTTCCTCTTTGCTAGGTAAAAAAATAATACAGAGGTCACTAATACTCCTGAAACTTGAGCTTTTGTCATGTGCTACTTGTACGACATCTATGACATTTGTAAACTCAAACAAAGCTTAAACTCCTCATAAATTTATGGGTCTTCTGTCCACTGACGTGGATCTTGTCAGTTTTCACCTACTGCGTAGCCAAATTTATCCTCTGCTTTCTGTGTCTGGGAATGCTACTCTTCCACCTCTCTCAACACCTTTACACCATCTTCTGCATATGTCCTGCCCTCTTTCAAGCATAAATCTTCACTAGCCAATTTGAGTGCTGGGACACAGAGTGCAGAATAATCTGAAGGTGAGTGGAAAACTGAGAAGGTGAAGATTTGGACCATGGACATTATTGCTGGCAATTATAAGGTATAATGGATAAAGGATAGATGGCCTAACTCTTCTCTTCCTCAGTTTTCTTTTTATCAGATGTGATGACATTTCTCTCTGTGTGTGGTAAACCTGTTTTTTTCTCAATGAAGTTATTGTCTGTTTAATATGCAAATGATTCAACACAGAATATTACTGCTTTGTGCATAGGCAAGAAAAACTCCTCTGCTTTGTGGTAAGTGTCACTTCATCAGGAGTACATGTTCCTTTGCCCCTGAATGTGCTTGCTTCTCAGCATAATTTCACGTTCATCAGTTTGCATGTTCACAATCCAAACTAGATACAGTTCAGTCTAAATTTTCTAAGTCCCTGCCTCTGTTTTTAAGATGTCATAAGTAATTGCTCATACAGGAATCCTGTTCCTGCCTCATCCTTTCTAGGACATGCCCAGAGGACAGTAAGTGGCAGTACATGTCAGGGGCTTTTGCTCAGTGTTTATGTTGTGTCCCCCCTACACCCCCCACCCCACCCCCCTTTTTTTTAGAAGAAAAAGCTGTAAATAAGCTTTACACTATCTTGTTCATCTTTTCTTCTAGTGAGATTTTTTTTTATGCATATAATCTGTCTTGCTGGTCTTTAGAGAGAAGGTGGTAAGTGTCTGACTTCACTTAGATTGGGTTTAGAATGTTTAATGGTTTATATGCAGCAATATTCTCATTAGATGGCATAATGAAGTTTCAGAAGTACTTTTGCTGTCTGTCATTTGTGTTTGTTTTCTCTTCCCTCTCACTGAAATTGGGGAATATATCCTTAATGCTGGGCAACTTAATGAAGAACCTTCTATTTTTGTTATACCCTGTAAACATGAATATATCTGTGCATCACCTAATGAGATAGGAGCCTGACTTTCAGTTTACAGAAGGAGAAACTGAAAGCCAACAGGAGTCCTGGGGTTTCTTATGTCTGCTCAGATCAGATTTGCTGTATAGTGCTTACTTGGTTAAATCATAGAATACCAGGTTGGGAGGGACCTCAAGGATCATCTAATCCAACCTTTTAAGGTAAAAGGTACATACATATATATTTATTTTAAATAAGATGGCTCAGCACCCTGTCAGGCTTAGTCTTAAACATGTCCAATGTAGGGGAATCCACCACTTCACTTGGGAGATTATTCCAATGTCTAATTGTTTTCATGATGAAAATTTTTCTTCTGGAGTCCAATCGGAATCTCCCCTGGAGTAACTTGTACCCATTACCCCTTGTCTTTTCCATGGGACATCTTGTAAAAAGGCAGTCTCCATCTTCTTGCTGACCACCTTTTATGTACTGGTACATGGTAGTAAGGTCTCCCCTAAGCCTTCTCAAGTTAAGTTATTCGAAGCATAAAGTGCAAATGGCATCTTTGTTATGGGAAGATTATCCTTTCAGTAATAGAGGTTAAAGGTGAGTAAAATACACAATTTTCTGGTATAAAATAATAGAACTTCAAATCCATGATAATTTCTATTTTCTAGCCATTCAGGATTCCAGTTTGAAGAGTATGTATAATGAGGAATGAGCAGTCAAACAAGACTATTCACAAAGGTTAACATTAGTTTAGGTTTACCAGGTATGTGATAGAGAGTTAGGCTCTTCCAGACCATTACTGATAGCACCAATGTTTGACTTCTGCTCTAGATATCTCTGGAGAAGAGCTGTCTTTCCTGCCCACTACAGTGTGGAGGTTCAGGGTACCTAGCTGTCTGTGTGCTTGAGGAAACTTCAGCAGTTTGAATTTACCACTGAACCTGAGAAAAAGGAATGAGCCATTATGTCTTTAAATTATTTTTTTATACACATATATATTAAAAATGCACACATACATAAAACTCCTATTCTTTGCCTGATGTTTGTATGCTTCTTTCCTTTCTCCTTTCCTTCGTTCCCATCTCCTCTTAGAATACCGGTTCTCCCTCCCCCTAGTCTCAACAACCAGCCAAGAGTAAACAATTACTGTTAGCCTTCCAGAATATTTCTGCTATTTCCTGACTAAAAAAATGGTAAAATGGTTTAAGGAAGAGTTGGTAGTAGTTACCTTTAGTCGGCTAGTGTTCCCTTACCGTTGCAAAGAAAAAAATAGTTCATGCTCATTTAGGACAAAAGATACCTGCACATTGAAAGCACCAGAATGGTGAAAGATAGATGGTTTTAGCTTTAGAAGTGTCTTGAAATGTGGGGTTTTTCGTTTGTTTTTCTGTTGAACTAACAATATAGAGGGAACATTTTTTCCCCCAATCTTTTCAATAGAAAGCTAGTTATACTAGCCTTCTTCTAATACGGAGAAATCTTATCTAAGGAGTGCTTTCAAAATAAAACCATATTTGAGAGAAAAAAGTGCCTTGAGGTTTTTATAAAGCTGACAAGTTTTAATATTCCGAATATGTAGTGACAATGATCTTTTTTCATAATTAAGCTACAAGTAAGGTTTAATATTGAATTCAAAGCCATTCACTGAATGTTGCTTATATTTAAACCCTTAAAAATCCCCAGCAGACAAAATGGAAAAAACAATCCCAACTGGGTTTGCCGTGTTTGCTTGGGTTTTTTTAAATTGAGATAAGAAAAAATAAACTCTGCTGTACCTCAGTTTAATAACTAGCGCTGCTCAGCTACTACCAAAGGCTTAAGGAACACTGTTTAGAAGTAATTGTTGAGAAATAAGTGTTTCTCAAAGATTATGAGGGCTTATACAGATGATTTTGTTCACCTGCTGAGTGTTTGAGAGTAAAAATGTCCAATCTGACACTTCCCAGAAGTGTTTGTTTGCTTAAAAAATAGGAACATTTCTGTAGGAAAAAAAAGAATTCACTGTTTTCCTGTCTCAGCCACGCAATACAGCAATATTATCATGTAATTTTCATAGAGACACAAACATTTTGTGAAAGGCAAAATCCTAACTTTCTGAAATGATCTGAGATGTCTTCAGCTTAAAATGTAGTGCTGTGAGTACTGCGTAATTTGTGGATACCTTTGTGCTCTGCTTCTGTTGTTTGTACTTCTCATGAGATGCAAAACGTTCAGATGCATATTGAATCCTTTTTGTTAATTTCAAAGTAGGCATGGAGATGTTTTAAATAGAAATATTATGTATTTCTTAATTACATGGGCAGAAGGAGAAAACATTATTATTGCAGTTCTTGGAAAAAACCAGAATATATTCATTCTTTGATTCCATGAGAAGGAGATGCAAGAATATTACCCCAGCTAGTGACCTCCAGCAATAGAATAGAATGGAATGGAATTATAGAATAGAATGGAATTTCAAAACTTCTCTGGGTTGTATCTGAATTACTACAAAGTCAATGTGATGGCTTTCAGCATGTAAGAAAAAGGCTTGAAAGACCCATCACACCCTTAGATTTGGTATACAGCAGTGATTCATACTTGTTTTTCATCTCTTCTTTATAAGGTGATGGTGGTTCTTCATAGTGGAGCTTGACCAGCAGGATAGACAAAGTATAGTGCTGGTGTAAGAGTGTGATGGGTATAACTCTTGCTCCTTAGACCAGATGTGCCTCTTGCTATATGCCTTTCTGCGGTAATACCAAAGCAATCCAGAGAGGAAACAGAGCAAAGCAGGCAATTATTTTAATTAGTGAATTCTAGACTATCCTCAAAGGCTCTGATACTTCGATCTAATTCAGTCTTCCAATTTTCTGTTGATTCTTCCAAACGCTTCATACTTACTCAGACAAAAGCCTCTTTCTTCACAATTGTCAAATTTCATTGAATCTCAAGTCTTGATGATAGAGCTTAATTGTCAGCAAAATAAGTCTTGGTTTCTGTAAATTCTTTGATCCTCAATTGGTTTAGAAGTGACAATATACTTTCTTTTACAGGGTTTAGATATTGTTTCCATGTGGCATAAGGAGCAAAGTTGGACCAACTAAAGAAATGATTTCAATTGTTTTCTGTCAGGAAGGCTTAGACAAAGAGCTTAGCCTCAGATCCTTTAAAGTTCAAGCATCTGCCACTAGGGGCAAAAATTATTTTCCTGTAGGCATTCATCTTTTATTGTAGATTTACTGTGCTGCCTCATTTGGTTGATAATCTAATTTCAACCTCTGAGATGAGTCATACCTCCTCAATGGGATTCACAGCTAGTTTAAATTCTCTGATGTCAGAACCTTTCAGTTCTTCTAGGATCTCTTGTCTGAACAGAATGGTCCTTTGGATGTTTGAATGCACTGAGAAGGAAAGAATGTGACCTATGCACGCGGTAACACTTCAGTGATACTGTTTTACAACATACCTCAGGTTTTGTTTTCAATATTTATTGGAGTTTCTATTTGTATTTATTTGAGGTTTTATTTGTGATGTCTCGAGACTTAATTTAGGCCCTAATTGTGCCAAGTGCTCCATTATGAACAGACTTCTGCAGATTTGAGGGTTGTACCTCACTGAAGTAAGGAACCTTCAGGAAGGTGCAGTAGACCTCACCAAATGGGTCATATGCTGTACTAGAGACTTCTGTTTTGTAAGACCAGCATTGTATGTATCAACTGTGATGTGACAGTTTTCCAGGAAAAAATTGGATTATGAAAGGGTACAAAACCTTGATGTCAAGAAACATTTCAGTCTCCTTTCTTTGGAAACACAAAACAGACAAACCCTAAATTGTCCAGAAGGTTCTAAAAGGTTTTAGTGATCCAAACTATAACTTGTTTGTGACCTTTTTCTGAAAGCATGAGCACTGTATAGGTGACCGCTAAGAACTTTAGGAATTGAGTGTTCATATTTGGAATGTGAGTTGCTGTTTAAGGACTTTCTCTCCAGAGTCAGTCAAGGACAAAACAGACATTCAGCAAGTTAAGAGGCATTGTAAACACCACTCAGCTGTGATGAAAAGTTTATTGGATGCTTTTCATATGCATTCTAAAGTTAAGCTACATTTTGAAAACCATCAGTGACAACGTTTGTTCTCTAAATATTATAATTAAATGTCTACAATGCTAATTTGTTATTAAATAATACTCTTTAATATACCAATAGTGGTTGGGTTATTGACACAATTTTGTCATACATAGACAATTTTTGTCATACTTCTGTTTGATATGTTTTAACACTACCTGTATATTGATCCAGAATCGAGTTCTGTGCTCATGCTGGTTTTGTGAAGGCAAAGCACAAGATGCTTTTCTGTCCCATAAAATCATAGAAGCATAGAATGCCTCTGGTTGGAAGGGTCCTCGAAACGTCATCTAGTCCAACTGCCCTGCAGTAAGCAAGGACATCCTCAACTAGATCAGCCCGCTCAGAGCTTTGTCCCGTCTGATCTTGAACGTCTCCAGGGATGGGGCCTCCACCGCCTCCTGGGCAACCTGTTCCAGTGTTCCACCACCCTTGTAGTAAAGAACTTTTTCCTAACGTCCAATCTAAATCTACCCTCCTCTAGTTTAAAACCATTGCCCCTCATCCTGACAGTACATGCCTCTGTAAATAGTCCCTCCCCAGCTTTCTTGTAGGCCCCCTTCAGGTACGGAAGGCAGCTATAAGGTCTTCCCAGAGCCTTCTCTTCTCCAGGCTGAACAACCCCAACCCCTTCAGCCTGTCCTCATAGGAGAGGTGTTCCAGCCCTCTGATCGTTTCTGTGGGCCTCCATCAGGTCCGTGTCCTTTGGAGCTGGATGCAGTATGTCAGGTAAGGTCTCACCAGAGCAGAGTGGCAGAATCACCTTGCTCGATCTGCTGACCATGCTTCTTTTGATGCAGCCCAGGATGGGATTGGCCTTCTGGGCTGGAGGGGGCACCCAGATTTCATTATTACATATGTATTTTTCCATTTTAATCCTGCCTTCTCAGAGATGTGGTTAACCATTATTTTAATGCAAAATAATGGCAAAACAGTTGCTTTAAAACAGCCTTTCCCAGAATATCTGGGATCAGATTATGAATGGTGATGTGTAGTGTTTAATCCAAAATACAACATGTGCTTTAGGTCTATGAGAGGCTTTCATAGTGTTTTATATATTGGATATGGATACCTGAAAGGATAAGTATTTTTGTCTTTGCATTGCTCCTCTAGTTGTCCAGTTCCTTGCAGTCCTGGAAACTCTTTCATCCTAATGTATCTGATGTAGTATCAGCAGAGAAGCTGCTGGTTTTAAAACAAACAAACAAAAAATCCCCAACCCAAACAACAACAAAAAACAAACTAGTGTGGTGAAAATGGACGTCAGAGAAACAAAACAAATGGATAAATAAGTGAACTGTTGAGGTCCAAAGGCAGACATATTTATTTGAAAGAAGAAAAAACTTTTTTTCTGAGAATTCCCCTACCTGGAATCGTAATTGGTCTTGTGAAATCCCAAGACCCAGTGTGAATGAAATGTAGCAAACTACTTGGAGTATGATCTAATGACTGACTTGAAACACAACTGTCTGTTTCCCCTGCAGTTCTATAGTTACTAGAGTGAAATATGCTCCTGTAAGAGCAGTTGAAAGCCAGAAGTAACTAACATCCTTTGAATTGTTCTCTAAAGGATCTTTCTCAATAGATACCCAGTCTTGCCTCGTCTGTCAGAGGCATGTCAAAAGCTTACAGTTACGCAGTGTGTCCTGGGTGCACTTGGCCACCTTCCTTCAGGTGACAGTGGCCTTTTGGCTTCCACAGTTTTAATTCGGGAACTATTTCAGAACCTGATCTCTCACTTACTGTAAGGATTTCTCATGTTTTTCAGTGTAAAACACCCACCCCATTGCCTTTATGGCCCACGTGTAGTTATTTAGTTCCCCTGTCTGGGTCTTTTTGTCACTCTGCATTTCCAAAACATTAATTCAGGCACTCTGCTAGTTTAAGTGTTGCATCCACCTTCTGTTCACCTTCTGTTCTCACTTGCTTTGTCCCAAACTCTGATGCGCTTCCTAGCCTGTGCCTCCTCGTGTCAGGCTTCACGCCTTGGTTGTGCGCGAGATGAACTTGTGCCATTCCATGGTGCAGAGGAATGGAAGAAGCAATGTTGAAGGAAGAGGGAGGAGAGGAAACGGGGAGTGGGTACGCAGTGAATGAATCGGAGGGTGAAGGAAAGGGCATCTGCAAACAGCCAGTCTGCACAGGGCAAAAATTCAAGTCAATATGTACAAAGCACTCTTGATATCCAAACACCCCAAGTTCAGCAACTCCTGTGACACTACCGGCTAGTCTTTTGACAGTTCTGTCTTGCAGCTCCTTCCCAGGGACAGATGGAGAGAAGGCTTTTTTCTTGATCTTATGGCCCTGGTGTTCTTTAAAGGAGTCTGCCAGGAGGTGTGGAAAGGAGTGTGGCTTCATTTGAGCATTAGCCTGCTTCCCATGCAAAGCTTTTAGTGTTTTTGCACCTGGTAACTGGAACTGTTGGCACATTCCTGTGTTTTTTTTCCTCCCTCCATCATTGTTTTTGCTGCTTATCTTTCATCCTTACATCTTTGTAACTTCCTGCTCTCTGTGCAGTAAGGTTTATCCACAAGCTGACGCTTCTTCATCTTTAAATCATCTTTGAAGATACACCAGTATCATTGTAACCGCACTATTAACTATACACTGACAGTAGCTAAACATACGGGTGGAGAAATTATTTAACTCCCTGACCCCTTTGTTTTCCCATACTTCAATAAAACAAAACAACAACAAAAAAGAACAAAAAAAAAAAAAAAAAAAAAAAAAAGGGAAAAAAAAAAAAGAAAAAAGAAAAAAAAAAAAAGACAAAAAGGAACACATCTTGTCCTGCAACTTTCTGTTCCAGTTTACTGATACATCTTCCCTTTGCTTGTTGTTCCTTTTATAGCCAGTTGTGTTGGTTTCTCTTAAGTGACACAACAAACTCTTCAGGGCAGGGCATGGTGCTGGCTACGTGATGGTCCAGTGTGCATCCTAGTGAGGCTCTGCCTCCCACTTCAGATATATTAATCCTCTTTTGGGTGTTTCTGTCATGCAAATAACAAATGGCAGCATTCTCAGGAGTCCCTTGTTGCGGGCAGCACTCTATTCTATTTTTGCCTATTTATTTATTTAGGAGTTCATAGTGCTGGGCAGCTGTAAATCAGAGTTTCACAGTGAAGTCTGTCTTTGAATTGAACAAAGACAAAATAGATTGTAAATTGTATTCGCTTTTGCTTGAATGACTGTTCAGTGAAGGCTTTTTTTTCTGCTTAGTGTGTGTGAATTTTTTTCTGGGTTTAGAGAAAAGTGAAGAAATGTTGCTGTTAACATATTTACGTTTATCATTCCAAGTTTCATTCTTCATTTAAAAGCCATGAAAAAATAGAGTATTGCAGGGCTACGTTAAATTTTTCTTTAAGTGATGTATATGTAAATGTATGTTTTAATCTCTAGCGTTCAACTGTGGAAAATTGTAGGAGGATGAATTTAAGGTGTATTTCTACATGAACACTAAAGGTTTTTTGGTGTTAATTTATGCACTACTAGTGTTTTAATATGATCAGCAGCTACTTGTTATTTGCAGCTGCTTACTCCTAGTCTGCTCTTCTTTTTTTTTTGAGGTGAAGCTTTCTAATAGTTGCCTGGTAGAGGGGTACAGTAAAGTCATATGCAGTACAATGTAACTTTTCATAATGCTTAGCATTTAATTATTAAAATGCCTTTTTTTTAACGTAATGAGTATAATACACAGTAGAGGTCATATTTTACTTGTTTTTTTTCTCATTTGTATGTATATTATACCCCACATTTCTGTTTCAGTGTTGTTAATTATAGTTTAGACTGTAAAGGGGCTTACGTTATAGTGAATTTTTTTTTTTTTCCCCGAGAAGCTGATGGCCCAAAGAAATGCACTGTCAGACTATATCTAGATTACTTTGGACAGCACTCTCTTGCTAGAAGAATACTCTTGGGATGTGGTTGCCTTCAGGTTTTCTGAGACAAAAGATTTTTAGTTGTTTCCCAGGCGAGATTTACAAGTGGATTTTGGTGCCAATCATGAGACCGAAGAGGAGATGAAGTCATCCCTCCTTATACCCTACAGCCCACTTTGCAGGAAAGGATCCATTCTGTGCCCTAAATTAGACAAAAAAAAAAAAAGGAAGGGTTTTGAATCCAGCTGTAGTCCCTCCCATGCTGATTGCTGTAGCCTCCAGGCACACACTCACTTTGCCTTCTTCCAGTGCCATACTTACTGATTCATCCAGAGCTTCAAGAGCAGAGACTGCGGGAGGCCTCTGGCAGGATTGCCTCTAGAAGGGCAGTTAACGTGCTCTCTGAAGGGGTTGGCGACCTGTGTTCAGTGCACGCTCCCTGACTGGTAAAAATAGCACGTTCCCTTGCATCTCTGCCCGGCCTTTGCCTCTCACGCTAAGTGTCCTGACCCCTGGGCTTGGCTGTACCTTTGTAAACATGATGACAGGTTTCCCAATATCTTCTTCCTTTGTGGTTTTGTGAACAGTACCTAAGTTGTGAATCTGTAGTTGTTTCCAAAGTCTTTGTGGCTTTGCACTAATGTGTGGTTTTAAATGTCCTAAATTGAAGCAAAATTATTAATGTCATGGAAGGGAGTGTCTTTTTATAACACACAGCAGGTTTTCCAAGTAAACGCTTTGATTATTTGCCCAGCAAACTATGACACAGTTCTAATTTTCTGATAGCTGTATGAGAATTTCTCTTGATTTCAGTAGTAATGACATTTCTTTTGAGACAGGGGAAGAAAAAAACCAAAACCAAAACATAAGATTATCTAGTTTCAGCCACTGTGAATTCTGGATAAATAAAACCCTGTTGTTTCAGTGACTTCTTTATAGTATGAGTAGTTAAAAAGGGTAAGGTATTTCAGGAATCATTACATGAGTAGCTAATGAATTTTAGAGAGAATGTCTCCTTGCTAATCAAATCACATTTTCCAGAAGAGGGGAGAAAGGAAAAAATGGAAACTAAAGAAGAATGAGTGATCACACCAAATTATGATGCCAACCAGAAGATGAGGATTTGCAAAGTCAGAGGAAGACACAAAGTACCTCTGCTGTTTGAGCTGCCCAAAGGCTTTATCCTCAAAATGGATGGGCTAGGTAGAGGCCAGAAGTCATGACCTGGTTTGCACAGCAACAGTCCATATAAAATTCCCTTCCGTGGTTTCAACAAAGGAAGAAAACGGGTTGAGTACCTCAGAATCATTCTCTTTAGTGGGTAGGAGGGGATCTGAATATATGTGATTGGTAAAATACAGGATAATATTTGTTTTCTGAATGATAACTGTATTAGCTTTCAGAAGGCAAAAGCTTAATTTTCAGTAATGTCCAGCTTGGTTGTTATTGTCTTAGACTGGAGTGATGATTGAGGCCTTCTTGTTTTAACACCTTAAAAAAAAGGGGGGGAAAAACAATAGAAAGAAGCAAATTAAGGTTCTTATTCAGTGAATTATCTTTAGGAGATGGGGATGCTAAAAAAATCAACAAGAGCTATTTGAGATTCACCACCCAATATTTTCTGAAATACAGTATTTAAAGCCTATTCTCAATCTAGCCTTGATAATATAAACAGTACAGGAAAACTTTCTGTTGTTGGAAAAATCTTACCAGAAAGGTGACACATATTTCAGGTTTTGTTTTAATCCTTGTATTGATGTATATTTATATATAACCCCCAAATCTGAAAGTACCTGCAAAAGCTGGTTTTCTCCTCTTGTAAAAATTCTAGCAGCAGAATATTTCTGTCCATCCTGAGGTGTAGTGTTTGGTTTAATTCACTGTAAGTCCCCCTCCAGCAAAACAATGCTTGGGATGTATTTTCAATCCAAATTGGATTTAAAGCAGAAAGGAGAACTAGACTATACAAATGCTATTTCAGAAGTGGGTTTGTGGTTAAATAGTTTAGCAAAGAATTAAATTTGTAATCTGCTAGTAAAAAGCCAGTGTAGGATTATATTTTGTATATACTATTCCAGGTGTCTGTTACAGCGATGCTTTGTATTGTTGCAAGAACTTGAAGTAGGTAACTTTACATCTGGAATATAAAAATAAGTTGGTGTAAATTAACAGGAAATTCTGTAAGTAAGCTACAACCTGACAATTTTTTAAAGGCCAGTTGATAAGAATTTGCAATGGGTTTCTATTTTTTAATTTATCCTCCCCCCCCCCCCCTTCTGAAGGGGGAATGAGGCCACTGCCAGCTGTACCTGTACTCCCTCCTTTGGATATTTTTTCAGTTGAACTGTGTGCCTTAAATATATCTTGTTGTTTATGTTGTAGTATACAGCAGAAATTCACTTGTGCTGTATTTTGGCAGTACCTTAGAGTCGCTGCCTTGGTTTTAATATTTTTTTTTAAATTTGTTTCAGTATGTTTAAATGTAGATTTTTATTAATAAACTCAGGATAACTTCATATAGATTCAGTGAATGAAAATGAGTTTAAAAAGAATCAGAAAAGATATCCAGAGCTTAACTTTTATAATTGTTAGAACTTTGTTCTGGCAATCTTCATCACATATTTACATATGAAAGATTTAATATTACTCTAGGGATTAGGGTGGGGGGCAGGCAGGTGTCTGCTTTGATTGTCATTCTAATTATGAAGCGGAAATGTAGCTTTATACTCAGGTTATGGGATAAAACTTTTGCTATATAGCCAGAAGTTTGTTCTTTTGAATGATTCTGATGCTTACTTTCACAATAAATTACAAAAGGAGGAAAAAAAAAATATCTGTGAATGCTAATTATTGGGGTAAGGAGGTATCATTGCAGGGATCAATAATTTGAAAGTTGCTAATGAATATGTTATCCCAGATCTGTCATGCTTTTGTAAAAGAAATCATTTTATTAGCAAGTATAATGCAGCACCAAAGTTCAAATCTGGTTTGCAAATTCTGATACAGCTGGAATTGTAGCCAACTTGGTTAATTGGTAATGATATATAATATGAATGGTAGTTACAATACAGAAGCTATTTCAAGACTTCTCTTGACAGCAATTTGAGAAAGAAGGAAAGTTATACTTTTGGGGTTTTTTCCTTCAATCAAGATGTTTTCCTTTGTGTGCTTGTTTTTAATGAAGACTTTATATATCCTTTTTGCATTATTGTAAGTGGGGAGGTAAGACCTTGGCTGGTGATAACTGATGTTAATACAGATGCCATTCTGAGCACACCCGAGAAAAAAGGCAAATCAACTGTACCACATAATTTAGCAAAGAGATAAGTCAACTTGCATGGAGCATTGACCTGTTTTGATTTTTTCTACAAGCAGGGTAGTTCTAATCAGTAGGTCATTAAAATAGTGTGTGTTTGTTGTGTACTGGAAAGCTCAAGAAACAACTGTACAGTTAGGATCAATGCATTCATACTAGGTAGTGTAGATGTCTCCATCAGCAGTAAAAACAGAAATTCATTCCCAAAGAAGCCTGGTTTCCATTCTGATCTTTGTCATAGTTATCCTTTCTTTAAATCCTACACTTAAGAATAAGATCAAATACAGTGTTAACATTTTCTTCTCGTTTACTGACTGTTTTCCTGTTTGACAGCATTCATATAAAAAGTCCTTTTCAAGTAGTAAATTAATTTGGATAGAAGGCATCCCACCTGAATTCATTACATGCTGGCAGTTTAGATAAATGGATATTATGATCTCAGCATATTTTGGCCCAGCACCACTGTGCCCATTTGCAAATGTCTAAGAAAGTGATAATATTCCTGTCACTTTCAGGCTGCTAAAGAAAAAAAATGGGGTAGAATTTCTTATTTATATTTATAGGATGCCTGTGGGGAAGACAGTAATGCTGTATATGGCAGTTTGTGTGGACATGTGGTGCTAAACATATATTAAAAAAAGATAACAGCCCTATTGACGTTTCTTTGTAGAAATACGGAAGAAAAGCCAGAGTAGATCAGTAATTGACAGCTATGCAGGAGATGCATTTCCAGATTTCTTTCTGAGGAAATATTTCACAAACTTACAATTCCTTTCAAAGTCAGTAATCCATCTTTAATTATTTTGTTGATTTCATAGTTGTATTTTACAAGGTTGATGTAATGTCTGCTTCCTGCCAACATTTGATATGGACAATCCACTTTGTTGCTGCTTTGATGAAACGGAAGGCTGTTTGTAGTTGCAATATTTTTTTTTTTCCTGTTTTTTTTTCTTTCTTTTTCCTTTTTTTTCTTTTTCTTTTTTTTTGGCATTTGTGTGTGTGAACCGAGCATGGGTGAAGACTTATCAGTCACTGGATGCCGTAGCTTAACAGCAAGATATGTGGGGAGCTGTCAGTTTGTGCCACTGACAGAATGGGAAACATGTTCAGTGTAGTTAAATTGATGGGTGTTTAAACGTAGCCAGTTCTGTGCAGCTATTTCTTTTATTCCTACTTTTGAGTATCCTTTTATTGCCACATGCACGTTTCGGAGCACTGTTTTACTACCCTGCACTTGTTTAAATTGACTGTGGTTTTATAAGCTGTAATTTGGGCTGTTAAAATATGTGATTTCTCTCTCTAGGGGTAAGTTAACACAAACTAGGGTGCGGGGGTGATGGCACCCTGCCTGTGTCAGCGGGGCATCAGGCACGGTGGGGCTGCTTCTCCTCACCGAGTAAAGTAGGTGGTGGTGAAGTCTGCTCTACACTGCTTGACATGGGTCCCTCTAAATTAAAGGTGTCTTAAATAACTAGGGAGGTGATCAGCCCCCTGTACTCGGCACTGGTGAGGCCACACCTGAAATAGTGTATTCAGGTTTGGGCACCTCGATGCAAGAAGGCCATTGAGGTGCTGGAAGCTGGTGAAGGGTCTAGAGAATAAATTCTGTAATGAGAATCTGAGGGAATTGGGGTTGTTCAGCCTGGAGAAAAGGAGGCTCAGGGGAGACCTTCTCACTCTCCACAACTTCCTGAAAGGAGGTTGTATAGATGTGGGGGTCAGTCTGTTCTCACAAGTAACAAGAAATAAGAGGAGATCACCTCAAGTTGTGCCAGGGGAAGTTTAGATTTGATATTAGGAAAAAACTTATTCACAGAAAGGGTTGTAAAACCCTGGAGCAGACTGCCGAGAGAAGTGGTGGAGTCACCATCCCTGGAGGCATATAAAAGATGTAGATGTGATGCTGAGGGACATGGTTTAGTGGTAGACTTGGCAGTGCTGGGTTAACAGTTGGATTCCATGATCTTGAAGGTCTTTTCCAGCCTAAGTGGTTCTATGAGTAGAACAGAAGAGCATCTCTGTGGCATAATTGCCTTCAAGCAAGTGTGTAATCCCAGTTGGGGTTGCTTACATTTAGTTATATGTGTATGATTAAGTACCTGCTTGAATCTGTTCCTAGCGGTACAAGTTGCTTTCAGACAGGTTTCTGGGAGTTTGCTGCCAGGAGTGGGAGATAATAGTGTTTAATTTTGTTCCTTTTTCTTCAAAAAGTCTGGGCAGTGGGGGAGTGTTCCTGACTTCACTGTTGCAGAGTACAGAAAGAGATTTTGAATTAATTTTTCCCCCCTTGCTAAATGCAGTGTACCTGTCTGTGAAAATCGATATTTAGGCCAATTGCCATGAAAGAGTTTGGGTTATTATGCAAAGCAGTATTTATTAATAACAGTGGTCTATTGAACTAAATTGTGATGCAATTAAAATTCCCTGGATTAAGGATTATCTTGAACTCCAATTCCAAGGCATGCACACAAATGGCAAACTCTTTATGTCCCTAGAAAGACCCATTCTTGAAACCCTGTTTTTTTTCCACAGAGGCAAATCAGGGACTACAGAAGTAGCAACAAAAGCATTTCTGCAATGTGTGATGAAGTGGGTATAAAGGCTTTCTGAACTCTTTGCAAGGTCTATAAAATCAATCTGCCCGCTCTATTCTGTTATACAGAAGTATTTCAGTGAATGTACTGGCCGACAAAGTATCCTAGAAATGCCAAACACATTTAGAAATAATGTACTACTGCTCTTAGGGTCCTTGGTATTTGGAATTTAGGTTGCGCAATGTTGAATGCTGTTGGTGGCGTTTGGCTGTTCTAGTGGAGGATCCTAGTTTCTTGTTTAAAAAAAAAAAAAAAGATCTTTTCTTCTCTGGTGTTTACATCCTAAGTGTTGATTCAGTTTGGATTATATTTCTTTCATCGTGAAGTATGTATAAACATTTTAAATAGGTGTGGCACGCTGTCAAGTGTTTTCATTATTTGGATGATAGGTTTGAACATCTATTCCAAAGGATCAGTAGGCACCTGCAGAAGAAAAGTGGGTATGTAGCACCTGAACACATTCTGATTCATGCAATTAAAGCAGTTTACAGAGTGAGGAAGAAAAGAATATCACATACTGAGGTTTGATGTCTTTTTCATGGAGAACAAAAGAGGTTTGATTCTTTCAGTTCAAGTTCAGCCTAACTATTGTGTAGTGGAGGAGGTTTAATGAATCATTGTTTAACTTTGATACTGCCAAGTATTTGACCATTAAATAGTCTGAAATGTGTGCACAGCACTTGGGTGACAGACTCTTATTTAACTCTGATTAATTGGCATTGAATAGTTATTTAATTACTTCGGAAGAAATCTAACAACAGTGTGTGTTCTGATTAAGTTATTTGATGTAAAAACAAACATAGGACTGTTGAAGAGAGCACGTTCCCTTTTGCAGCTTGCTGCTGATGCTGCATGCCACACAGAAGCCTGAGAATGATTAAACCAGCAGATACTATTCACAAATTTGGATGCTGTTGTTAATGTTGACATACTTGGTTCTTAATTTCTTAAATGACTTTTCTATTAGTGGTTTCATGGTACCTCACAAGTTTTAGATTTACTAATTTCTTTTTGCTTTTGAAGCCCAGACTGAAACTCACTGGGATAAGTAAAGGGTGCAAGTGTTAAGTGAGCTTGAAAACTTGTGTAAGTTGAAAATACTGCGCTAGGTCTAAGAATTATTCTCTCGTGTGATGTATTTCTATCACAGAAATGCTCTGTTAAGGAATTTAGGATTTTTTTAAGTATGAAATATTGTAGGAAGGTGATTGTGATAGTCTGTAACCGTGGGAGAGAAGGATATTAGAAGTTCAACCTCGAGTACAGGAAATTCCACCTCAACATGAGGAAGAGCTTCTTTACTGTAAGGGTTATGAGCACTGGAACAGACTCCCAGAGAGGCTGTGGAGTCTCCTTCTCTGCAGACTTTCAAGACCTGTCTGGATGCAATTCTGCATGATCTGCTCTAGTTCTGTCCTGGTCTGGCAGGGTGGTTGGACTCGATGATCTTCGGAGGTCCCTTCCAACCCCTAACATTCCGTGATTCTGTGAATTTTGGGAGAGAAAAATAATATTTGGGGGGGTGTGGTGTGAGTTCTGCAGGTCCTTCCTTCTTCAATAGCAGGTGCAACAGTTTCTTTAATCTGCAGAACCATCCCAAAAGGTTAGGTTTGCAAATGCTGGTAGAAGCTGTAGTTGTAACTGTCAGCAGTTTGAGTCCTGACTCAAAATGGCTACTTTTAACTTTTGTATCTGGAATGTTTTCTCTTGCATGCTTAATAATGCATAAACAAGGCACTGATTTACTGTGCTTCCAGTAAGTGGAAACAGTTGTTTGTTCATACCTTGCGAAATAAACCTCATTGACTTGTAGACATCCTTATAAATGTAGCAATTGCTCTGGATGCAATATCTTGATGGCTCAGGGGCATTTGGCGGGTTTTTCCAAAGCTTAGCCCTTCTGCTTGGAGGTGCATTGCTCTCTCTCTGGTATATGGCAAAGGATCATGCTTGCCTTAGTGAGTTACTGTAGCTTGCCTCAGTGTAGGGCGTTCTGAATAAAACATCAGTTCAGTTATATCCGTATGAACAGGATCTGAAATACATCTCCAGGTTTCTCTTCTACATCTCTGTGTTCTCTCTTATACAGTCACGTGGGTAATGTCATGGAAAGCCAGCAACAACACAAACAGGGCTGAGGCTTGTGGCCTTGTCACTTGCTTTTAGCAGTAGAAAAGCATTAATGGTCACTGGATTTACAAGAGGGAGATGGGGACCTCTTAGGTAGAAGGGAGGTATTTTCCTAGGCCGAATGGCTTCAGGTGTCATGTTGCAGAATTACGATGTGCAAACACTAAACAGACCGTAAATTGCTCTTTTCAAGAACTTGAAACATTTTTGAAAAAAAATGAAGTTCTGCTACAAGACATTCGCCTGAATGTTTTCTTTGGGGAAGTGGCTGATTCACATTCCCACTGTTTAACTTGCTTTAATTGTATCAGGTGGACTGTAAAAGGCCCCGGTTTTCAAGGTTTGTCTTTTTGATATACCATTTCTGTTACTTTCATTGTAGTCTGTGTCCTTTTACAAAATTACTGTATTTACGTGTTAAAGAGGATTAGGCAGAGTAAAAGTCGTATTCATGTTTTATTGATAATGTCAGATTAATTTCCACTTTCCTAGTGGCAGCTCGCAGCTCTGTCAAAACACAGTCTGTAGAAACAGTTACACTTAACAGTTTCCTAAGGTGATTGCCAAAAGTAGAGTTTTGGCCATTAATTAGCAGGTTGATTACCAATAGGAACTGGAGTAGTAGCTGTTTAGTGGCTGTATGAGAGATAGTAAGGCTGGAGTACTACTGAGGCCAGCTCAAGTGAGCTGAGTTTTCCTCCATGACCATGTTCCTCAAAGAACTTCACTGGAAAAGATGGAAGGGGCTATTGCCACAGTCATTCTCGGTGTACAGGATGAAGGCAAGTCTTTTGCAGCTGTCGTTTATACATCTCTGCTGGCTTTTTACCCCCAAAAGCAGTGGGACAAATCTATATCATGCTTGCAGTGTAAAGCTCTCCTTGTCACAATACTGAATCTTTCTCAGGAAGGGGTTGGAGGTTGTCACAGCCTCCTGCTGATCAACCTGGTATCCAGTGATAGGACTCGTGGGAATGGTTCAAAGCTGCACCAGGGGAGGTTCAGACCGGACATTAAGAAGCATTTCTTTACTGAGAGGGTGGTCAGACATACTGGAACAGATTTCCTAGAGAGGTGGTTGATGTCACAGGGCTGTCAGTGTTTAAGAGGCATTTGGTCAATGCCCTTAATAACATGTTTCTGCTCTTGATCAGCTCTCAATTGGTCAGACAGCTGGACTAGAGGATTGTTGTGGGTCCCTTCCATCTGAAATATTCTATTCCATTGACAATTGCCAAAAAGACTCCAAACCCAGACTCAAAATCTGCAAATCCCTCCTTGAGTAACTTCAGCTGGGTGATTCTTCAATAGAAATCTCAGGGGAGGCAATGAGAGGTGAACTCTGAGATAGTGCTGGAACTGAAACAACCCAAGAGTTAAATTGCTTCTGACAGCAAGTGTTTTGTAATGGCTTCTCTCCTCTAGCCCTTAAGGCCTTGTCCATATTGTACAAAAGGAGAGTAAGCACAGCACTTTTCCAGGGACAAGTCTGGATATGTTCTTCCAGTTGTGGGATAAGGGAGATTGTGAAGGCATCTCTTGATTCCTGGAGGTGCCGGTGTTGACCTGACCTGCGCTACGGCTGTGGAATGTGGCCAGCCTGAGTGACCTTGCTGCCTCCCGGCACTGTCACATGGGACGGCCTTTGTGCAATACCTTCTTCTATCTGTCTGAAACCACTACAAATAAAATCCATTTGGGATTAAGAGGCAAAGAGGGATTCTAAGGCTGGATTTGGGTGGGGTTTGCTCACTGTTGGAGTAGTCCTTCACCCTCGCATACGGCTTGTTATCAGTGGATCTCGCGGCGTTTTACGGAGGGGCTCAGCACTGTCACCTCTACCTGCTCTGCTCTTCACTCTGTAAAATCAAGCGAAGTCACTCCAGTGGCACGTGGCAAATCTGGGAACGGGTTGCTAATGCCCCGAGCCCAATCCATTACACCATCTTGTTTCTCTCATCTGCCCCTTCTGGACAGGCAACTAAAGAAAGCTCTGTCAGAAGGAAGCATTTAACCTCTTTAAAGTATTTTCTCTCTGCCAGTGAAGCCGTGGCTCATTTGAGAATAACCTGGAATGCGATATTTAGGTATATTAAGAAGTCTTAGCTGCAGCATGAATACAGTATGTGCTAGAATGTTCTTCCACAGCCAGTCTGGGTAAGGAAATGACATGAAAAGGGAAATACTAGGAAAAAAATGGCCGTGTTAGTTTCTTCTGATATATCTACCCTGACATGAAATAAATGAAAGGGAACATCCCCAGTTGCCTTTCCCAGTAGAAACAGATAAAGAATTTTGCTGAGTCTTGTGCTGATCTGTGCTCTTCCTTTCTATGTGCAAAGCCTAAAACCGGGATGAATTCTACTGTTGTCTGCCTTAAGGACCTGCCTTTGGCAGTAAAGTACTTCAGAACAAGCTGTTTGCCACTAATTTCTCTCTGGAGTCATGTCCCAGGCCTGAGGAGAGGATGTTTTCTGTATTGCTTGGTGTAGAACAGAAACTCCCTTAAAAAAAGAAATCAATGTAATGCCACAATTTGTAATTCTGAGGCAGCCATGAACAGAAACCTAGAATGATGGCTGCTACAGAAGTTACTTCTTATCTCTGAATTACGTTTCCAACACACTCCATGGAAACTTTAAACTTAACTACTCTCAGTGTAATGAGATCCTTTCAAAAGAAAAAAAAAACCAAAACCAAAAGACGTTTGTTGCCAGTGCAGTAAATGTGTTTGTACCAGCTAGAAGTAGTAATTGAATTGAGATATATGTAGCTAAAAAAGCAATGTGAATGCATGTATGGGCATTACACACCTTAGAAAAGGCCAGATTCCCATCCTCAGCTTAGTTTCTTTCCTGGTAAGTAGAGGTATTGATTATTACAGAAGGGTACTCATCCACTTATGGGTGGCAGTGTTGTAACTTTAATCATTAAAGAACTCTTGCAATAACTGATTATTTCACTCAAGTAGAACTTGGGGAAAATAGAGAAGCGTAAATGCTTCACTGACAGCAGATGAAAAACTGTTTTATTAGCTTTAATGAAGATCAGTATTGTCATGGTTTTGAGTAAGTATAAATATAAAGGTACACAAATGCAAATCTATCTCAGATTTTATTTCAGAAGCACCTGTAGTTTGAATCCATGTGTAATGGTAGAGGGTGGGACCGGAAGTGCGGAAAAGGACCAGTTAGATCAGCTATAATCTACCTGGGACATGCATGCACTAGTGAATTTCAGTCAAGGATAGTCAAGTTACTTGATGAAACTTGCATTAAGTTGTCTGAACCTTTACCTGCATATGTTGAGAATATAAAGCCTATATAATATAATATATTTATATAGCCCTATATATATATATAGGGTTAGCCCTATATATATTTATATAAAATATAAAGTGTTTCACCTGTTAAATTCAATTGGAACTATTATCTTCAGTTTAAGTAAATGTGGGTGAAAGGCATTTGTAAAAAAGGAGTCTTCAAAATATATTGCAGTGGTTGTAAAAGATTCCTTTCATAGTGGTTTCAGAAGGTGTCTTTTTATCTTTAGATTCCAGCTGTTTCCTTTTAACTGTTGCTAAAATGGTAAAATGTGTGTGCTTAAGATATTTTTATCTTTTCAGGAATTAGATTTATTTTTTTCTTTTTCTTTTTCTTCTCCAACCTTGTTTCTGTAGGGAGAATCTTAAATCGCTTCTCCAAAGATATCGGCCACCTGGACGACTTGCTTCCATTGACGTTTTTGGACTTCATGCAGGTAATTTGGCTGCGACTGTCACAGACTTCTGCACTGTGTTCTGAATTTAGATTCCTGTACGCTTTAGCAAAGATCAGCTATTTGTCACAGATGTAGCTGAGCTGAATGAAAGTACTTGTTTGTGAAAGAAAGGTGTGGTTGAAATTTAATGTGTCAGTAAAAAGCTAACATGAGTAATAACTGGCAGGTAGGAGTGGCTGTACACAGCTTGCTATTATGTCAGGATTTCAGTTCATAGTAGCTACATGCTTGGTAAATTGCTCCTGATTTGCCTCCAAGCAATCTGGCAAGCTCATTGCTGTTATAAGAAATATGTCCATAGTAAAGAAACAATCAACTCACATGAAGAGATAGCACAGATTAACCTAATTACGTGTCTACTTCCACAAAGAATCAAATACTTACCACACCATTTTGGATTAAAATAGGTGTGGCTATTTACAAAGAAAAGATTAGTAGTAATAGGGTGAATATAATAGCCTTAATAGGAACAAGTAAAATAAGTTGCAGACAAGAAAAGGTGGACAAAGCACTGAGATTTTCATGATGATGAAAAGATAAAGGGTAATACATGACATCAAGGTAATTTTTCTGATGCAGTTGCTATTAATCTTCCTTGTAAAAAATTGCAGAAGGATAAAGCTTAAAAAAAATTAATTTACTGCATGAAAATAACATCACAGCATACCCAGAATTGTGGAAGCTAGAAAAAGAAATGACTTAGTAGATCATCTGGTTCCACTTAGTGGATCAGACTTGCAATTTTCAAATCAGAAATGTTTCTTAAAGTGCTGATTCTAACTCTGCTACATCTCTTAGAGATAACTTATTTAGGATCTAAACCTTGTTTTGACTTTAAAAGTTAAACCAAAGACATTTCAGGTTGAGCAGTTTAATCATATTGTTGATGCTGAACTCCTGAAAATAGGGAAGAAAAAAAAAATTCCAAGGAGTTAGTAAAAAGACTTCTTAAGATAAAAGTCTTTTTCCTAGTTTTGTGCAGTTGTTAAGGTGTGTGTTTGTTTTTTCAAAGAATTGCAATGTCACATGTTATTTGTGGGAAGAAAGTAAAGTGGTATATTTTACCTATCAATTAAAGCAACTGGTTTTTTTTGGGGGGGGGAGGGAATTAAAGAGTTACTTATAGTGAATATTAAGATTTTGAATTCATGGGCTTTTAAGGTACTTACAAACTCTTTCCTGGAAGTGCAATATAAACATGTTCTATACTATGCTACTTGATTTCTACTGTTTATACAGATTCCAATTTTTCTTCAGTCTCATTAATTGTATTATTAGACAGAATATCTTCATTTCGTCTCTCTTGGGACAATACATATGTGCCTTTATTTTGGCTGGAACCTCAGGCTGTCCTGCAACCCTTATCCTCTACTCTTAGCCCAGGATTTACATCCATGAAGTCAAAACCATCCCTTATGTAGTGCTCCTTGGCCATTAGACCAAGCAACTCAGAGGAGTTTGTGTTTGCATAGGCTTGTCCCCTTGACAGTAGACTGCACTGTGTATTGTTCCTACCACTCAAGGCCAGAGCATCCTCTGAGTCCTGTGGTCTGAAGGTAAAATTATTAACCCTCTCCCTTAGTTCCATGCATTTGCAATGATGTGAGAGCTGTGTTGCAGCCCACTTCCATGGTGTTTTTGTAGCAAGAAACTGAGTGGGTGTTTTGCATGCCTCAGCGTGTGGTTTAAAAGCATGTGGGGTTGTCTGAGGATGCAAATTTTGCTGGGAAAATGTTAGACAAGTTTGTGTAAGCAGAGGGAGCCAAAATTGGTGTGGTCTTATCCATAGTTCCTTTTAGAAGCAGACCCTGAAGCAAACTGTCTTGAGAATTGCACTCTCCTATTTATTTTTTTCTGAGGGAGCCCTCTGGTTTGCACTAGAAGAACGCTAAGCAAAGAGCTAACCTGTATGCAGGGCACATACAGAGGACTGAGTCACCTACTAGTGGATTGGAAAACCTAGTTATTTGACCAGTGGATAAATACTTCAGGCAGCCTCTGCTTGCCGAAACTTAACTGGTCTGGGATGAAAGAATGAAGGCTGTTGCTCTGGATGTGATTGGTTTTTTTTGTTCAAGCTCCTGCTGTAAACCCATATTGATTACCTCATGCATTCCTTTTAATTTGTCTATTGAATAATTCATCAAATTTTGAAGGTTATATTTTAAGTGAAAAGTTTTCAAAAAAAAAAGTAAATGCTACTTGTCTGATACGCTATTGAAAAGATACTGTGATTCAAAGCTTGCCTCTTCTCTTTGGCCTCAGAAAAGAAAACTTAAGAACTTACTGTTGATTAACAATATTGTTCTCTCTGTAAGACGAAAGCACTTCCTTCTTGGCAGGTTTTCCAAAACTTACTATTTTTGATTGGCAAGCTTATAGGTTACTGGATGCCTTTTGAAATTCAATAGCAAAAATATGACATTTATTCTGAAGAAGCACAGATTTTTACAAAGGATAACTTATCAATTATGATAGAGATCTTTTGTCACTTGTTTTGTTTGCAGGTGTCTTTTATAAGACTTCCTATAATCCCTTCAGGAAGAAATATTTTCTCCTTTCTAAAAACAGTATTAGCTAAATATAAAAGCTCTTATCCCAGCCATTGTTGCTGATTCTTTGAGAGACATTTCCCAACATTCATTGTTTAAATGGTTGTCAGGAGGAATCAAGTGAAACTTAATAAACAATGCAGTAACTGGTTCATCTTACTTTGTGTGTAGAAGCTTTTCTTTAGCGGATTTGCATTGAAGAAGTGGTCTTTTTTTCTGAGTTACTGAAGGATCATTGTGAAGCATTCCACCCTTTTACTATATTGACAAGTGAGTGTATAATTTTTGCACAAATAAACACCATGTGATTGGGCATCCAAAACGTACAATATGAGCCCATTTAAATACCTGTGAATAAAAAAGTAAAATCTGCTAGTTTTGAGAATTTTGTAATTGCACATTTGTACAAATTTTAAGGCAATGCTAAAAATTTATAGTTTTCTTTTTGGAGTGCCAGATAAGATTTATACACTGCACTACAGTCGTAATGAGCATGATTAATTTAGACAGCTATGCTGGATGAAAATTAATTCCTCAAACAAGAGCAGTTGAATTTTTTTTTACATCTTTCATTGAGTTAATGAAGAAGAAATAGTCAGTTCTCTTCAAGACAGTGGATAGTTACTGTGTACTTGTTAAAGCAAATATAAAAGGTATGCAGCAAGCACAAAAATGCATTGTAGACCTTGTGTATTCTTCCCAAAACTTGTCTGGATTTTGCAAAACTGTTGCTTTGCAATAGCTGCCAAAGTAGCAACTCCCACTGCCCTTAAAGCTTCCTGCCAGCTTTCCTTTCTTTGGTTGTAAGTGCACCAAAATGTAGCACACCTGTCTTCAGAGAGACTGGGGGCAAGAGGGCTCATCCTCGCTAGGAGGGAGCAGTAGTTGTACTTATTTTTCTTCTTAACAAAGGAATTTTAACAGCGTACAAGAAATGTCACATTAGTGCAGTTGGCTGTCTTTCTGTAGAAATTACTGTGAGTATCCACAAGATTTATAGATAAAAAATACGTCTCTTATGAGACCACATTTATGGCTATGTTTGACTACGTGGCTGTTGAACAGAGCTCTATGGGTAGATGTGAAGTATACAAACTGAAGAAAAAACCCAAAGGTTAAGTTAGGCACTTCAACTGAGATGTCTTTAATTGTACTTTTACAGTCCAGTTCAAAGCTCATTAAAGTAAGAAATAAACTTTAGAGTCTGCAAGCTAAGCCTGGAGTTTATCTTCTGTACTGGCTTCTGGCTGGCCATAAGGTCCCATACCAGCTCTCCTAAAAAATAAAGTAAAAAACAATGCTGTGTTCACTACAACACTTTTTATTTCTACTAAATGCAGCACTAAATATGTTTGTAAAATCAGGTAGTTGTTACTGTTTGTAGGTTGATTCAAATAGTTAAAAACCTATATGAACTTTTTTGGTGAAGATGGTGGGTTTGGGTTGGTTTTGGTTTTTTTGGGGTTTTTTTGTGAGTAATTTTTTATTACTTGCCTTAGTACTGTTAGCTTGCTTAGTCTTAGTTCTATGTCTCCCTTTGTTTTTCCTATCCTGAGTTATGTATTTTTGGCAAGTGTTTTCCAACTACATTACAGTCTCCTCAGATAAAAGGACTACTTTCTGCAAAGGCCATTACAGTGCTTTAAAACTTTCAAAGAGGATTTAAACGTCTACTTCATTGATAACATATATATATATATGCGCTTTATTTATGTATTTGTTAGTTTAATCTGAAGGCAGGCCTGACAGCAGCCTCAAAGAGCTACTCAAATGCCAATAATTGCAGAAATGCTTTCTTTAGTTGGTATGAACTTGATCATCCCGTAAATAAGTCCAAAGTGACTTAAGGAAGGCAGGTGCCATCTAAGGTAACTGGGATTTTGTTACCTAATTTTCTTAGGCTCCTCTGAAAATACCAGCTGAGGTACTCAGAGGTATAGAATCAAAGAATTTAATGAGGGACTATTAGGAATTAAGAATCCAATATATTTAATAGTAATTTATGCACATTAGCCCAGATATTCTTAAGTGGCCAGTATTTTGGATGCACTATTTTTGAGATCTTGTCAAACGCTGGTTTTTAGTACTTGAATCTCACTTTGGCTTGAGATAGATCTGCAGAGGCTTAACATCTTTAAACTGTGTCTCAGATGATGCAGGATGAGTACCCATACTGATAAACTACTGGTTGAAAAGTTTGTCTATAAACTGATTGAATACATAGGACTGTGAAATATATTTCAGACTTTCTTTTGGTTCCATTAATTATTATGATAAATTTTAGAGGAGTGGTTTTCTCTGTTATTAATTCTTCAGTGATCTTATTACCTGTTAACAGAGTTGATTTTCTGCTTTAGTTTCTCGTGAATTTGAGTAGCTTAATGTGATGACCTCCTCGTTTTAATTTCTTACCCTCTCCTGGATCGAGGAGAGGGAAAAAAAATCACGATCTGTTTTGTTTCTGGAGAACACTGTGAACATGTGAACTATCTGCAGCTGCCCTTGGAAAAGGGCAGTGATTTATTGAGGAAAACTGAATTGCAAAACCTTTTTCCTCCCCAAAATCAACAGCTTGACTGAGTTTAAATAACTGACTTTTCATATCCTTTCATCACACACAAAGACCTAATCCTGAGACTACTTGAGCCACCAATGTAGGCTGTGGCTGAGACCACCACTGAATGTGCCATTCCCTTCTCACCACACACAAAACACATTGACTGCAGCTTTATGAAGTGAAAATGCTGAAGAAAAGGAAAATGTGAAGGAGGTGTCCACAGTCATTTCTTTAAAAAAAAAAAAAGAAAAGAAAAGAAAGAGGAAAAAAAAAAAAAGCTGCTGCTGCATCTGGATATTAGGAACAAAAAGTGCCTCAGACTGGAATAATAGCTTGGGTCACTTGCTTTCGTATGTGCACAAGAGTGGAACTGCCGTTCCTTGTTTCAGTACCACTGACCCCTGCATTTTAGTGTGTGAAGATGTCAGGGAAAGTGTGTAGAAGGAATTCCAGGATCTTTTAGTTTAACAATGACGTTGTTATTTTGTGATTTCTGTGAGAGATGAGGTTCTGTGGGGTTTGCTGTGTTGTTTTTTTTCCAGTTTAGGTCAGGTATTGTATGTATGCAAGTGTGAGTTTTAAGACATATTTTTCTTCATTAGAAAACGTTCTTTCTGTGTGTTTCCATGTGCGTGCTTAAAATAGGAGCCTAAATATGTTGTGAGAAAATAACCAGGAGTGAAATTTATGTTAAATGTCCACATATTCTCTTTAGCCTAATACATAAAGCAGACCTGTGTCTTGGAGGCACCTTTTGGCTTCCCTTCTGCAGAATCCTGGTAGTTTTGCTTGATGATTAGATCCAGGATTCCATAGCTGTGCTGAGGTTTAAGTGGAAAAATAAAGAAATTTTTAAAAAACAATTGCCAGGTGGCACTTCATGACTGCAATCTCATAGAACTTTTTCTCTGTGGAACTGATGTTCTAGCTGTACATTCCCAAGATGCATACTACAGTGCATCTTGCTTAGTGCATAATGAAAGACTGACTAAAACATAAAGAAAAATAATAGGGATATATTTTTTCATTGATTACTTTTGAGCTTTAATTTCAGAAAAGGTTAAAATGATCGTTATGATAAAAAAAAAAAAAAGAACTTAGGTTTTGGTATAGTCAACTGATGTTTGTATGTGCTTTTAGCTTTGCTATTTTCTTTGAAATAAAAAGGGGTTATACACTGAGTCAAAAAACAAGCAAAAAACTCGCTGCCTGCACATTGTCATACCATCCTCCCATCTCTCCCCCCACCCCCAAAAAAAAAAGGCAAAAAAAAAAGGCAAAAAACCAAAAACCAAAAAAAAAAAAAAAACACACCAAAAAAAAAAAAAAAGATGAGTGGGAGGTTGAGGCGGAAGAAGAGGCTTGGGTTGCACTTGTGTTTCCAAGAGCAACATGCAGAAGCTGTGAGTTTAGCACAGACACTTGTCTAAATAATGCAGTTCTTTATTGACCTTTCCTTCCTCTGTCCTTGAATGCCTTGATTGTTAAATCCCAGTAGCCAATTAGTCTTGTTGATGGTGAGCAGCAGTGGAGATAATCTACGCCAAAGCTATTGCTGATCTTTACTCTGTACCTGTCATCACATTCCTTTGAATGTAAGGATGAGTGCCTTGCATCATATGGCCTGCGTATTTGCTGAGAGTGATGGTATGTGTGTAGGATAAGGTGTGTAAAGTCTGGAGTCACTGCTAGTAGGGAAATTCCTGTTCATACGTAGCCCATGGTTGTCTAGGGAAGGCTAAAGGTCTGTTCTCACTGTATCAGTCATATGTTACCCTGCCCTATCCTTTCTCTCAACCCTTTTTTTTCCCCTATTTACATTTGTGTGTACAATTTAGGTGAGAGTAGGTTGTGTGTCGTTCTCTACATACAAGTGTCAAGGCAGCAGATACCATTGCAGAAACTCAACTCATTTGTGTGGAACCATAGTGTAACTTTTTAATATTTTACTGTTTGTGTTTGCTTAGTATTAATAAGATTTGAAGATGTAACCCCTTATCTAACATAGGATAGAAGATAAAATAATACCAAAAAGTGATTTCATTACCTTGTAGTCATCTTGCTTCCTTGTGTTTACCACTTTTCTGTTTTTCTTGTTTTTTCTTAACTTTTTTCCATTCAGTTTTTATACGTCTCCATTTATATGATAAATGTAGGTAGTACATTTGTTAATGGGCTGTTCTATCCATATTTTTTTCAATTAAATTTGAAACACTGGTGTTTTGAATATACTACTTGGAAAAAATAAAAGTAGCTTTCACTTAGTGGAATTCTGTCTTCTCTATTTCTTTTTCTAGATCATATGAGCATTATGAGGCACAGTCTTCCTTTCATTTAACATTCTGAGTAGATTGTGGCTTAGTAGTAGGAAGATAAAAATACAGTTGTTCTTGCAGTATTTTCATGTGTGGGAGTGAAACCTATAAGTACAAAATTCTAATGAACCTTAAATTGTCTCTTCTCCAAACTGGCTTCTCTGTTTTCTTTACCAGATTACTCACTAGATTTTTAGCTACTAGAAAGCAGGGTGGTTGTATGGAAGTCCAGTGATGTGCCCACGTTCTTTGTGATTTGGAAATTTCCCCTCTTTTGGTTTGGGTGGAATTTGTACGAGTTCTAGAGAGAGATTCCATTTGTCTGGGGCTCTTTGTATCTGTTAGAGGTATTTTCATGTTTGCTTTTCTTACTGAGAAAGAGGGCAAAGAAATACTCTGATGTAAGTAAAACTTATGTTCTGCAGTTTTCTCCTTTTCTCCTATGCACTATAAACTTCCTTCAACTTCTGTATACATAGAAGTATACACTACTTCTGCTTTTGGTGCCAAGGAAGAAATTATTATTATTATTATTGTTGTTGTTGTTAGGTATTTACCTGACTTTTTAAGCATTATTGCAACCTTTAACATCTGTGACTCGAACTGATGGGTTTTTTTGTGATACTTCTGTAGATCATTAACATTTCTAATGCTTCACAGTAGCTAGAAATCTTTTAATTCTGCTGTCAGTCATAGAGTGTAACAATCCTGTTCCAAATAGTGATAAGTACAAATCTTCTAGATTGCCTTAAACTACTGATATACTATAGATAGGACAGTGTGTGCTTACTGACAAATTGGGATTTTGCTGTTTGGCAAAAGGACTGGAGATTTCACTTTTGATTCAAGAAACTTGGAGGTAATTTGAATTACTAAGCCATATAGCTGGCTTATGCATGTGTGTGTGTTGAATCATTATGCATATTTATCCCCAAAGACAAACATGCAGGACAAGGAATTATCTTTAGCTAAAAAAGACCACCTCTTATAGAAATGTGCTTCCAGGGCTATGTGTGTGTGTGTCATGAGGAACACAAGAACTTTTTTCTTGCTGACGCTGATACTGCGGCTGCCTGGTGAACCTGGCTGCTGATTTGAAAACTCCAGATGAGTTTGTTCTTCAAATGTTAGAGGCTACAGTGTGGGCACTTTTATACAGCAGAAGATGAGTTCAGCTGGGAAGAGAATGTCACATGACCTTGGGAAGCTTATACTTCTGTGTCTTGCATCTACATTGCAGGACAGTTTTGTGTCATTTTAAAAAAGTAGACTCATTTGAATTGCATTCTTGAAATTGTAAAAATTTTTGTGTTAAGAAAAGCTTTCAAGGGTTTGATAATATCTATTCTGTCATTGTGGAAGAATAGGATACTAAGTGATCACATTTTATTCCATAAATATGTCCCTAATTTTTTTTTTTTCCATAGTGGGTTTTGAAATCAGTGTAATGTTTAAATAAGCAGAGCTCTTACTGTGAAAGGCACTCGTATGTTAAAAGAATGGCTTTTAGATCTTTCCTTCTAAAATGGAAAACACAGCGGCTTTGGTACCTGATTCAGTTGTCCATCCTTCTGCTAAACACCGCATAATACTGAGAAAAACAATTTTTCATTTTTCTCACTGATAGAAAGTCTGGATTTTTTGGTCAGACCTGATATCAGTTATTTAATTCATGAAGAATGTTTTTGTTGTTGGTTTGCGATAAATAAACTTCTGAAAAGTCTTTCTGATGATCTTGGAGCATATATGTAACAAATTAGGAATGAGCGTGCGCTTCGCACAGTAAATGATGTTTGTTTTCTGCCAAGGAAGTTTCTTTTTACTACGTCAGATGCTGCTGCATTCTGTATCAGCAGAGAATGGGTGAACTGGGTGAAACCTGGTGATGGTGGTGAAAGACTGGTGCTGATTAGTTAAAATACAGTTGCTGAAAGCATCAGGCCACTGTTAAGCTTCCTGGAGCTGAGTAATCACAGAGCACAATGTAGCACTGAAGAATTATGAGTCAAGAGTTTATTTTGAATAGGAAGGTAGAATTTTATGGCCCTATCAGAGTGGCAAAGCTCTAGGGAAGTTAGGCAAAAACCTGGAGACAGACCAAAAAACATTTTTTGCTTCTCTGCTATGAAACAGTGCAACCAGAGAAGAACAGAAGGTAGTTTTCTTTCTTAGGATAGCTAATGCTGTAGTCCTTAATGTTTTCCATAGTTTTCATTTAACTGGGGCAAAGGGACTGAGGCAGAACTTAAAGAAGTATGAGTAGTGCTTCATTCTACCTAAAAATAAATATATGAATACTGTATTATAAAGAAAAAACAGCTAAATGCATAAAAGCTTGTAATTGCCATAAGGCTGTTGAGCTGTGTTGCTGAAGAACTGCTACTCTTTTTAACAGAACAGCCTACAGTTCAAATGTAGCACCAAGCTTTTAAAGCTGCTGAAAGACCCTGAACTGACTTCTGGCGAAACAAGTAGATTTGACTGAGCAGAAAAGGTCATGCAGTTGAAAGCAGGGTATGCCAGGGGAGGGCACTGGATTGCTCTGGCATTGTGACCATGAGGGACAAGAGGAGTGAGGTAGGAAAGTCCATGGAGCTCCGAGTTTGTGAAGCTGCAGCATACGGGGCAGCGGTATCTGTGGTAAGCAAATTCTGCCAGGCTTTTGGAAGAACTGGGGAAAAATGTGAACAGCATGAACAAAAAGGTAATGATAACTTCACCATTAGCTCAGAGGAATTCCTCACGTGTACAGTGGACAGTATTTTAGCAAATAAGATAGTGAACTAGATCATAAGAACACTAAATAATTCCATGTGGGGTCACAGCAGTGGTCCATCTAGGCCGTGGTCTTTCTCCAGCAGTAGCAATAGGAGATGCTATCTGGGGAGATCGTGAGAACCTGGCTGCTTTCTGTGGTCCATTCCCTGCTTAGTATCCCAGCATTCAGAGTTTTGTACTGGGGGTGTCAAAAGGCCTGTTTCTTCCCAGTCCTTTTACTTTGCAGTTTTACCATCACTTTGTGTTAGCTTGTAAGATCTGCCTCCTGCAATCTGATAGCCTGAAAGCCGTGAGATAGTTGTTGATTTTTGTTTGTTCTATGCATATGTGTCCCTTCCATGGAAAGAAAGCAATAGTTATTGCTGAAAGAAAAAGTGGTTTTAGAAGGGTTGTAAGTGGGGTAAGACCGAGGACAAATACTGGTGAATCAGGCTCTGCTGATAAAGTGCTAAACATACGAGCAAGGAACAAAGTAGGAAATACACCATTTGTAGTAGCACTAGAGAGAAGAGTATCCATTATTGAGTCAAATGTTTTGATTCCATCAGGGTCTCTGCTCACTGGGGCTGTCTTGGGCTTATATAGCTGGGGAAAAGTTTTGGAAATGTGTGTGGAAAAGCTGTGCCTTTTTTCCCCTTTAATGCATTGGTTGTCTTGTCTTTATATTCCAAATTTTCTTGTGGATGTGCCTTTTCCTAAAGCGGAATTAGCACTGGCTGAGAGCTGTCATTCCCATCAAAGACTGTTGGCACTGGTTGCTTCAGAAAAGGACAACACCTAAGATGTCTTTTAAATATTGGAGTTATGTGCAGCACTTTTTCTCTGTACTCATAAGTCTTCATTGCTTTTTGTCTCAAGACAAATCTGTTCCTGACAGCTTGATGCAAGCAATAGTATAAACAGCCATATGTACTTTTTTAACCAGTTCTGAAAGAAAACCCATATATTTTATTAAAAGGATAAAGACAAGACTACAGGCCTCAACTCGTCCACTTTAAGTAAAATGTTTCTGTACTAGGATTACAGTAGAATGGTAGAGGGTTTATATTTTGATTTTTTTGTTGGTTTTTGTTGGGGTTTTTTTTTGGGTTTTTTTGGGGTTTTTTTTTTTTTTGGTGTAATAAAGGAGAAAAAATGCAAAATATCTATGATGTGCTCTGGATGCAGCTGGCCCGAGTGAAGTGTTTATCTCTCTGATCTTCTCATTGCAACGTCTTCTCCCCAGGGGAGCTTGTCCTGTGGCGTGCCAGTGTAACCAGCCGCCTGTGCAGTTGTGCTTTAACAGAGCTGCAGGACACTCCATCCAAACAGTCTGGTTTGAAAAAGCATGTTACAAAGCCCCAAAAAAATGCTCAAGGAAAAAGAAAATACCAGAACTGGATTAGGGATTGATTGCATGTGCAGTTATTTGTCAGAGCCAACGAGGAAATAATTTTAGTCAGGGGGAGGGGAAGAGGAGGAAGGGTGATGCCAAGCAAGCATGAACAGAGTGTGGTTTTGCAGTTTCTTGACCTGGCTTTACTTCAGAGAGCACAGCCTGACTGAGAGTGCCCTGAGTTAATGTAGTTAAGGTTGTGAACTTGAAATCCAGGATGTTCAGGATGTGTGTTGTGGCAATTATTAAATTAGTATGGTTTCATGGCAGTGTCCATGGGCTAATATAATCCTTGGGAATACGTATTGGGTTCCAGACAGTAGGAGCTGGGGGCGGGGGTAAGGTAGGTGTGTTTGACTTCCTCTTAAATATTCTGCACCTGGTCCAGGAACACGGCAGTTCTTGGGTGGGGTTTGACTGCAGATTCAGCCATCAGAATTTGGGTATCTGCTTATTGAGGGCATCTAGTCAATACAGTTTGTGGACTCTCGAGAAATATTCAACCAAAGGGTCATTAGGTATCCAGTCAAAGGTTAGGTGAGTCACTTTCTAAACGTCTAAACCAGGACAGGAGTTCTGTGCAGGTCAGATGGAGACTCCCACATTCAGGTTTCCAAGTCCCAAATCCCATTCCTTGGGCTTCACTTGTTAATTAGAAATCCTGTCAGGTCACCAACTGCAAGTCCAGAGTGGTGTGGTCCCTATGATACTAGGTCCAGTATCATAGCTGTCAAACCCATGTGGATGACTTGACGTCCCAAATCACACTAGGAACTTACACAGACCCACAACTGCATGGTACCCCTTATGCATATGTTTTGTAAGAGATGCTGAAATAAATTCTAAGGGCTGCGTAAAATCAAAACAAAAAAAAGTGCAAAAATTTGTTTTGAATTATGGAAGAAAACAGGAGACCTCAAAGATCTGACTCTGTTGAGCTCGTTAGAGGGAAAACAGAGAGGTGTTTTATAGGTACTTTGACAAGGAAATAAAGGAGTCTACATACCCACTGGGGCAAAGTATGAGCAGACCTGATGGGTTCAAAATGGGCTTCTACATGAAGACCAGGTACTTTTTTCCAAGAAGTACTTAAACCAAACATGAAATGCTGAACTCAATGTGTAACTGCTGTGGAAGGGCAGGGATCTATAGCATTGAAGGGTAGACATTGAACTCTGAATTTTGCTTTTGCATTTTTGTCCTGTCAGCTTTATTAAATGACTTCAAATGGCTTACAGTTTGTCGTAAGATTTCTAACACTGAATAAATTGTATAGTTCCTGCAACAAAGGAAAAGGGTTTATAGCTCATGATAGTATGGCTTATAGCTTGTCATTTCCATGTTTATCCACTTTTGTATGGCAGGGGGTTTGTTTCTTTACCTCGCATTAAAGGCTTTTCCACTGTGTGGTCATGGTACAGAAATACCTTGTTCTTCCTAGATCAAGACCTGTTTGAGATAGAAGCTCCAGAATATTGCTCTCAGCACCTATAAGAATTCCAAATATGTAGGTCATCGGCAGATGAAGGGAAGGCACATGTTTCGCAATGTGCTGATCAGAGCATTCGCTTCCCCAGGGAGGAGGGTGTGCTTGCTCCAGTAAGACAGGAGGTTTCTTGAGGAAAAATAAGTCGCAGTGAATGGAGTTACTGACCAAAGCACAAGGGAAGTCTGTTGGGACTCTTGCAATCAAGAGGATGACTCCCAACGGAAAAAGCACGTTCTTTTCTCTACTCTAGGAATAAGTATGTGCAGCCTATGAGTTGGGAGATTCTTTCTCCAGAGAAACTGAAGCAAATTTGAAGGTGGACATTGGACAGTGTGGCTCCATTTGGAAGCAAATTAAATTTCTCCATACAGGTCTTTTCAGTCTTGGTAGCCTGTGCATCTGTTGTCTTTTGGTTTTTCTTTCTTTTGTTTTTTGCCTTGTTTCCAGTACTGTGCAGATAGCTATAAACTGTAATTAATCAGCTCCTTTTGTTTTGTGTGTGTTTGTTTTGTTGTTGTCTTCTTGTTTTATTTTGTTTTCTTTTGTTTTTAATTTGGCTTTTGTTTTTACAGAAGACTTTTAAATGCTAAAATTAAGAAAGTCAGTGAAAGATACTGGGCTCATAGGCCATATTTCTTTTAGGGAAAATAAAATAGGCCATATTTCTTTTATGAAATCTTGTCTGTTTAGCCTTTTGATTTAATTTTCAACTGTGAGCTGATTCTGCTCAACGAGGTCTAGATACCCAGTTCTAAGCATTTCTTGCTGTGCAAACTGGGTACTTAGCTCCCTGCTTGTCTCTGGAGAGGAGCAGTTGGTCTGCTTGTGTTATTGTTACCATCAGCCTCCTGATTTATCTCGGGTCCTCCAGCTTGCACGCAGTGAATCTCCTAGAAGTTGGGGCAGTCTCCAGCTGAAGAGGTTAGTTGTCTCTTGTGAAACTTTGGGAGCTAGAACCTTTGCCTTACCTCACACGGTAACTGCATGATTACAGTCTGCAAATGGTTGTGTCTGGCTTCCAGACTGCTTCATTAAGAGTTAATTTATATGCAAGTTTGGTTTTCCAAAAAGACAACACACATGACTGATCCACCCTATCATAAATTTTTATAATGATAAGGTGGTGCAGGCTCATCTAAAATTCCTTCCAAAGGCGGTGTCAAGTTTTTACTTTAGTCATCCTAACCACCTTTTTTCCTTCCCTGTATTTTCACCCTAGCAAGGCTTTGTTTACGTGAGCTGGATCCTAATAGTTCTACTCCCACTCCCACCCCTATTGGCACTTTGCAACATATTGTAGATTATCATCACTAAAACTTTGCTTTGGTTTCTTTATTTTTTATTAAGAAACATTTCTTTTCCTTGGAATTCTTTTTTTCTGGAGGCAGCTTCCTCAAGACTTCAGGTTTGCAGATGATGGTGTGAGAAGGCAGAAGCACTTCAGAAACTGCTGTTTTCTGACTGTCTAGCAGGTGATGGAGGGAGAAGGGGCAGGCAACAGGCAGATAAAGCAGATTTGGGAGTGAGTTGTCAGAAGGAAGGAACAGGCTTCCATCTCCATTTGCTGATGAGCTTGGAGGTGAAGGAGCCTTTAGAAATTAGCTGGCATGTGGATGGCTGACATGTTAGCAGAGACAACGAGTGGTACTGAGGAGAACAGTGATCTAGACTGGAGAAAATTTGCAGGAGGTCAGGAATCTTTATTTCCGTTCTCCTCATTCCATGATAAAAAACTAAATACACTTGCTGGGATTTAAAGAATGCTGGAGAAGTAGAAGGTAGAGAATGGCTGACAGCAGCGATACTGGAGAGTTGGGGAGTTCTGTTTTGCTTTGTGCTGACATAATCGTGTGCCTAATTGATGCAAGTGAAATATTGTGTGCACTCTCTCCGTCACCTTACCTCCTTGTGATGAAATCTAGGTAAAATGTTTGCAATCTACTGTTATGTATATAGAAGGTCAAACAACATGATGCCATCAGCACCTTAACTCACAGATGAGCAGTGTGGTAATGCAGCTTCCTTCAGAGCTCCTAGCCTTTAGCCATTTTCCTTAATAGATTTATGAGACTTTATAATGTGCTTTCAGGATCTATGAGATGCGAGGCTTTTACACTGATAAATCTTCTATCACAAGCCAAGATCTTACCTAGAGACGAAGAATAAATTGTGCTGACTCATGCAGTCGTAATGTGTAAGGTGCATGGGTTTGCTGTTTGGTCAGGTGAAATTAGGGTAAAGTCAGAGAACCCTCAAGAGGAAAAAAACCCCAAAAAAAACAGGTGCAGAGGAAAAGATTCTGGTGGTTTTTGGCTTTAGAGTGGCGGGGGGGGGGGGGGGGGGGTGCCACCAGAGGCACAACACGAAATGCAATATTTCATAGGCCCTTCATTGAAGGTCTTTGAAGATCCAGGTAGCTCTCTGGCATCTTTAGCTGGTGGTCTATATCAACTCGATGCACAGATAACAGGATGGAAGTTTTCCTTCTGCAGCACATTCATTCTAAGGATCCAATGGTCACTCATGCATTTTTAGCATCAAAAAATTGGGCAACCACAAAATTTAGCTGAAATTGATTTGTGTGTCATACGCGATGATGACGAAGGTGGCAGCTGCTCTGCAGGCCATAAAACAGAGACCTTTTAGGAAATACTGCCACTTTTAAGGAAATTTTTAATGAAAATAATAAGTTTTGAGCTAGAATTTTAGTTGACTTTTTCATACAGGGCAGATTTCATTTTTTTATGTTATTACCTTCCCCCTACTTTTTTAGGGACCACTGGGCACACCCTGATTTCAGCCTGTCAGGACTCCTGCCATGCACATGGACATATACAGCTGGTGTTCTGAAAGAAATCTGTGTGTAGATAAGGCTTTTCATAGTGTATTTAAAAGGAAGGTTTGATGTGAAAGATGTGATGTGGTCTGCAGGAAATGAGAGATTTATTTCAGAAAGTTAGGCCGGGATCAACTGTCCAAAGCAACAGAGCTTCATTCCGCATTGTATCTATTTTCTAAGAATAAATTCAGGTTTAGTGCAGCTGCCCATCTCGTGCTCTGAGGTAAACCTGGTAGAACTAGCCTTTTATGACAGTTCTTGCAGTGTTCAACATTTTTTTCTTAATCGTAATGCTTCCCAATGGAATCCTTGAGGAAGAGAAAGCTCACTCTCTCTGATACTGAGTTTTCTTTCTAAATGGGACCAAGTTTTCGAAGGAAAAAGTTACAAGCCTGTGTTGAAAGTCACTTTTCTTTGTTACAGTAGTCACAGAATAGTCTACAAAGAAAGGCACTAATGTTCAGTCAACCAGTTTTGTGAAGACGTTTCTTAAAGAACAAATAATGCAGAAGAAAACCATAAACTGCACAATTAGTCAAATTAGGTATTACTGAAAATTCAAGTTGCTTAAAAATAGATGTCGTTCCTATGTTTTACAGTGCATATGCTCTTGAATTCGGTAGTCGTGTTTAAATATTTAAGTGTTTCAGCAGTGTTAAATAGTTTTATACTTGTTCTAAATTAAATTCTTCTGGAAAAGAGGTTTTTTTTACTTTGTTTCTATTGTGTTGCAGACTCTCCTACAGATTTTTGGTGTGGTAGCAGTGGCTGTGGCAGTGATTCCTTGGATACTCATCCCCTTAATACCACTATTTGTTCTTTTCATTTTTCTTCGGCGATATTTCTTAGACACTTCAAGAGATATTAAACGCCTAGAATCCACAAGTATGTAGTTTGGCTGGACTTAATGTTAGTTTGAACCCCGCTTATTATTATGTGAAATGCTAGTGTTCTATAGACAATCCATCAAAATTTTCTGTTTTGTTTTTTTTCTTTTGCTATGCAAATAACTTCCTCATTGCCTTGGTTCTCAACTAGTGAATTACATGCTTACCTCCCATTTGCATAATGATAAACCTTAGGTATGTCAGTTTAACTATCTGTAAGCAAAGCTAGTTAAGAACATGCTCAGTTGCTGGTCTTTGGGACCATGCATGCACATACTGATGGTGTTTCTGACCTAATCTGACTCTTGTGCCTGACTTTAGCTTGACTATGGTATGAAATATTAAGCATTATGAATAACAAACATGGTGCCTCATGTCATAAATAAAGCTCAAAGAATGTCTTCGGTGACAGCTATTGTTAAAAACATAAGATGTTTTTGTATAAATTAATCTGCCTGGCTGTCTGACTGATTTTAATTGAGTAAGGGGACTTAGAATAAATATACAATATCTTTAACCAAAAAGGATACAGTACCAGAACTTGTATGGCTAAATATAAAGTAGTAGGATTAAAGATTAGTGTGGTACAAAAAGAATTAAATGTTGTCCTTCAGCTATTGCTAAGTTACTATCATTTCCCTTTGTAGCTCGAAGTCCGGTGTTCTCCCACTTGTCATCATCCCTCCAGGGACTTTGGACTATTCGGGCTTTGAAAGCAGAGGAAAGATTTCAAAAATTATTTGATGCACACCAAGACCTCCACTCAGGTTTGTGATGAATTGATGTGAAAAATCAAATACTTTGCTCTGTAGGAGGGAAATATCTTATGCCCTCAGCAACATGTATGTAATGTACATTCAAATCAGGAGGAGCATTTGTCTCTTTAGGGTAAAATCTTTCTATTAGAACAAAAATATTATTATTATTATCTGTCTAGATTTTGAGAGTTTACTTTGGGCTGTAATATAATTTGAGGTACCCACATATATGTTATAACAATGTCTAAGATAAGCGTTTTAAAGTATGCCTGACAAGACTATTTAAAGAATCATTTTTGACATTTTCCTGGATCCTGTCTTTAAAAAAAGAGGGAGAGGAGGAAACAAGCTATATTATGAAGCATTTAATATTAAGTGGAGTGCTAGGCATGGGCAGAGATTATGAATATAAATAATAGTGGAAAAAAATCATAAATCTCACTTGTTTTTTTACTTTGAGCAGCTTGCAGGGCTCAAATGCAATATATGGCATTAACAAGATCAGAAAGTGTAAAATAGTAGTATTCTGAAAGCGTAAGTAATGTAATTCAGGTGTGTACTGTGACTCTTTACCTCCTGTCAATGAAATGTTCTCTACTACAGTGTTTTTTCAAGTTGCAGCAGAATGCAAGTTTGCAATTTTGTGTTTGGTGTGTAAGATCTTCAACTCAACAAGGAGAGGTGCTGTGCTGGACCTTGTTCTCACCAACACAAAAGGGCGGGGAGGGCAATATGAAGGTCAAGAGCAACCTTGGCTCCAGTGACTATGAAATGGTGGGTTTCAGGATCCTTAGGGCAGCAAGGCAGGTGCACAACAAGCTCATTGCTCTGGACTTCAGCAGAGCAGGCGTCCTCTGTAGGGATCTGCTTGGTAGAGTACCATGGGATAAAGCCCAGGAAGAAAGAAGGGCCCAGGCAAGCTGGTTAATATTCAGGGATCATCTCCTCCAAGCTCAGGAGTGATGCATTCCAACAAGGAGGAAGTCAGGCAGAAATGCCAGGAAACTTGCATGGGTGGGTGAACAAGCTGCTCCTGGACAAACTGAAACACAAAAACAAAGCCTACAGAGGGTGGAAGCAAGGACAGGTATCCTGGAAGGAATACAGAGAAATTGCCAGAGCAGCCAGAGATCAGGTTAGGAAAGCTAAAGCCCTGATATAATTAAATCTGGTCAGGGACATCAAGGCAACAAGGAAAGCTTCTATAGGCACACTGGTGATACAAGGAAGGCTAGGGAAAATGTGGACCTTCTCCAGAAGGAAACAAGAATCTTGGTTATCTGCGAAATGGAGAAATCTGGGTTACTCAATGAATTTTTTGCCTCTTTGCTGGCAAGTGCCTCACTGCCCAAGTCAATGAAGGCAAAGGTTGGGACTGGGAGAATGAAGAAGAAAAGCAGGTTCAAGACCATCTAAGGAACCTGAAGGTGCGCAAGTCCATGGGACATGCGTGAGATGCATCCGTGCGTCGTGAAGGGACTGGCAAATGAAGTGGCTAAGCCACTAACCATCATATTTGAGAAGCTGTGTCAGTCCAGTGAAGTTCCCACTGAGTGGAAAAGAGGAAACATAACCCCTGTTAAAAGGGGAAAAAGGAAAACACAGGGCAGTACAGGACAGTCGGTCTCACTCAGGCAAGAGGTCTGACCTCTTGCCTGACAAGATCATAGAGTAGATCCTCCTGAAAACTATTCTAGGGCGTATGAAAAATAAGGAGAAAACTGATGACAGCCAGTGTGGCTTCACAGAGCCTGACAAAGCATGACTGACAAATTTGGTGGCCTTTTAAGGCAGGATTACAGCTTTTGTAGATAAGGGGAGATCAACTGATGTTGTCTGCCTGGACTTGTGTAAAGCATTTGACACTGTCCTTCATGACATCCCTGTCTCTAAATTGGAGAGACATGGATTTGAGGGATGAACCACTTGGTGATAAGGAACTGGCCTGAAAAGTCATACTTAAAAAGAGTTGCAATCAATGGCTTGATGTCCAAGTGGAAACCAGAGATGATTGGTGATCCTCAGGGATTGATACTGGGACCAGTGCTGATTAGAATCTTTGTCAGTGACATGGACAGTGGAATTGAGTGCAGGTTTGTTGATAACACTAAAGTGTGCCATCGACATGCTGGAGGGAAGGGTTTCCATCCAGAGGGACCTGGACAGCCTTGAGAGACGGGCCTGTGCGAACTTCATGAAGTCCAGCAAGTCCAAGTGCAAGCTTCTGCACCTGGGTCAGGGCAATTCCAGGCACAAATACAGGCTGGGCAGAGGGTGGATTGAGAGCAGCCCTGTGGACTACTTGGGGGTGTTGGTTGACAACAAGGAACATGACCCAGCAGTGTGTGCTCGCAGCCCACTATATGGTTGGCTTTCTGGGCTGTATCGAGAGAAGTGTGGCCAGCAGGGTGAGGGGAGGTGATTCTCACCCTGTACTCTCATGGGACCCCACCTGGAGTGCTGCATCCAACTGTGGGGACTACAGGAAGGACATGGACCTGTTGGAGCGGGTCCAGAGGAGGGTCAGACGACTGGAAACCTCTTCTATGAATGCAGGCTGGGAGTTGGGATTGTTCAGCCTGCAGAAGAGAAGGCTCCACAGAGACTTTGTTGTAGCCTTCCAGTATCTGAAGGCGGCCTACAAGAAAGCTGGGCAGAGACCTTATACAAGGACGTGTAGTGGGAGGACAAGGGGTAATGGCTTTAAACTGAAAGAGGGTAAATTCAGACTGTACAGGAGGATGGTAAGGCACTGGCACAGTTTGCCCAGAGAAACTGTGGATGTCCCCTCCCTGGAAGTGTTCAAGGCCAGGCCATACAGGGCTTTGAGCAACTGGTGCAGTGGAAGGTGTCCCTGTGCCCATGGCAGGGGTGTTGGAACTAGATGATCTTTTAAGATCCCTTCCAACCCAAACCATTCCATGAATTTTCTCTGTCATAAGACATACAAGTATATTCTATGGTATTTTTGTGACTTACAGGTTTCTAAGGTTTCAGACCAGACCAGTTATCTTTTCTGAAGTACAGGTGTAGAATTCTATGCACACTGACCTCTGTGTTGAGCCCAGCAACCTGTGACCAGGGAAATCTTCCAGGGAGGCACCCCTAGCTTTGAATTCCCCATTTCTTAATATTTTCAAGTCATTAGTTTTCTGACCAAATCGATTTTAGAGTAGCTGGTAGCAAGGAAGCACAAAGTTTTTTTTTTTTAAGCTTTGTATTAAAAGACATCTTTAGTCAATAAAATGGTATTTTATTTTGTATTTTAAGGTCGAACCTAAGGAACATAAGCACACTATTTTCCAGTCAATTTTATACATCTTTCTAACAGAACTAAGAGTAACACCCGCCCTGGGCAGTTCAGGAACGTGCTTTTGAGATCAAGATTCAGTGCTTACAGTCACACTCTTTTGTGTAACTACATGCTTCATCTTGTTGTCTTTTCCACCAAAGTATACCAGCTTGCTTAGTGTGTGTGTGTGTGGTTTTTGGTCCTCAGAGGGAATACGAGCCAGCAGTGTGCCTGGGTAGCAAAGAAAGCCAACAACATCTGGACTGCATTAACAGGAGCATGGCCAGTGAAGTAGGGAAGTGATTACCCCCTCATCTCTTCTTAGCCTATATCTGGAATACTGCATCCAGTTTTGGATCTCCAGATACAGGAAAGATTCGTAACAGACTGGAGTGAGTTCAGCAGAGAGGCCACTGAGATGGTCAGGGTACTAACAGAAGAGCTCTCGCTGTGAGGAGAGGCTGAGGAAACTGGGCTTTTTAACTCTCAGGAGAGAAGGCTTACAGAGGATTTAATAGTTGCTTTCGAGTACCTGCAAGGATAGTACCAAAAACATAGTCAGGCTCTTCACAGTGGTACATGGTGGGAGGAGCAGGAAAATGTGTGTAAGTTATAAAAAGAGAATTTTAACCTGGATATAAGGAAAAACTTTTTCACGCTGAGGATGTTCAAATGAAGGAACAGGTTGCCCAGAGATGTTTTGCAGCCTCCATCCATGCTGATTTTCAAGACTTGAAATGCATGGAGCAACGTGGTCTTACCTCAGAGCTGACCCTGCTTTGAGCAGGAGGTTGAACTGTAGAGCTCATGAGTTTGCTTCCACCCTGAATTCTTCTTTGATACTAAATCAGTGCAAGTAATAGGCAATAGAAGAGGACACCTTTCATACTAGCTCGCGAAGTTGGAGTCCTGGGTTCTTAAGTTTCCCAAAGAGTGTTAAATTCTTCCCTGCATCACAGAAGGCTCTCCCAACAAGCAATGGTTTTGTTTATTGCTTTTGCCTGGAGTGGTATCCTCCTTTCTATTTAGGGCTGAGCCTGGGAAACAGGGCACTTGCTTCAAACCCTCTTTCAAAGATACTTAAGAATTTGATATGAAGTAATCTTTAGATAAAAAACATCTAAAAGGCATGCTGAGGTTTGACCCAACCTACGTTTCCTTCCTGCCAGTGCAACATCTCTATAAGCAAGCTTCTGAGTTACCATTCTGGTACACCATGATGAGTCTTTGTTAGTCCCCATGATTGCCTTCCTGCATGCATAGTGACCCCGGTTACAGAAGAAGGCTGCAGAATGACCCATCTCAACCTGGCAGTTCAGAGCACTTTTCTGGACAATGGGATTAATGGAGCAAAACCTTGGAGCTGCAAAACCTACCACCCAAGACTTGTTTTCTGGTCTCACAAGTACACTATTGCACCAAAAATGACCTTTCATATCACCAGGGGGCTGCCATAGGGTGTTTCCAGAGACACTCTGCGGTTTCAGAGGGGTACCAAAATTATCATGGCGAATTCTGTTTCTGGAACTAAGTTTGTGACTTGTTACAGCACTGTCTTTCATGTGCCTAGGTGTATGCCTGTCCATTAGATCTTATCAACTGTCTTGTTCCATGAAACTGGCTTCTAAACATGTGGTCAAGAATATGCAGTTAGCGTAGATGTAAATGGGGCTAAGAGGTTACCAGCTCTGGACCTTACCTGGCATCCTTATCTTCTCATCCTCACTCTTTTCCTTAGCTGTCCTTCAGAAGTTACATGGAGTTCTGTTGGCTGAATTGTTGATGTGGTCATACTGTAATCTGGCTATCCAAAATGATCCTCTGTTTTAAAAACAGACTTAACCTCCCTCTTTTTTTTTTTTTTTTTTTTTTTTAAATATAAAAGGGAAGATACTTTTTGAGTCTTTCCCAGCCTTGGGCTGAGGAACATTGAAACCCTTGAAACAGAACTGATCTTTAGCGTGGAGTAATGGGAAGCAACGCAGAAGGGGTTGGAATGGTAACCTGCTGTGACTTGGTAGCAGCTGGAACAGCTCATCTGACTACAGGCTAAGCAATAAAGAATGCCATACTTTGTTATGGCTACTTGACTTCTGGTTTTGGCCCTGATTTGAAACACTTTGCCTTCTGTATTGCACTGTCTTTTCCTGCTGTCTCCCGTATCTTGTACTGTAGCGTATCTGTCTTGGATGGAATTTAGCACCGAATTGTGGACACTTGGATGTGAGTGCCCAGTGGAGATGTCCACCTGTGAGCTCCCCTGAAAACAGATATGTGGAGTTAGTCAGTTTAACAGCTCTGTAGCTCCACTGTCTGTATTGAGGAGCTTAGGGGAGTTTCACCAGCTTAGCTGCCTTCTAAAGACTTGACTCTGACAGTTGTGTTATGTTCTACCTAAAAGCCCATAGACTGTAGTCCAGCTACAGCAAATGTAGTTGTACTTCTGCTTTTTGTAGAAGACTCCCATGTCCACTAGAGTTAAAAAAACCCCTTGCATTTTAAAGTGACCATGCTTCAGGCCTTGACTGTTTTTTTTTTTCCTGTTACTGTATGTTACACTAGCTGTGGCTGCTATTAGTGTGAAGACTAGGTTAGAACATTTCAGTAAAACTGGACAATACTCTGATCATCATCAGTCCATACGGATGTGCACTTGAAGGTGGCAATGTTGTGGGCTTTTTTTATAACATGAATTAATTTAATAATATCACTTAGTTTTCTAATAAACCACTGTTCTTATGTCTTTGCAATGTACACTTTAGAGGCCTGGTTTCTATTTTTGACGACCTCAAGATGGTTTGCTGTGCGTCTGGATGCCATCTGTGCCATTTTTGTTATAGTGGTTGCTTTTGGTTCCCTGCTTCTTGCCAAGAGTAAGTACAAATGTTAGAAGAAGTTCACCCAGTAATTACCATGTATAGTACTGTCTAATTCTTTTTCATAGATTGCTGTTTCTAATTGTTTAAGGACAGTAATTAAGTTAAATGTTTCTTTCTAGATCATGATCTCTTCCTCAGTCTAGGGCATTTGGGCTGCATCTGCCTGCTTTCCTGCAAATACTGAAAGCAGTTGAGACATCTTCCAGCTTAGGCACTCATCTACCATCAGCCCGAATGTGCAAACAAACTCCTAGATCTGTACTCTTCGCTCTTGAGATTCTGGCTTTCAGAGCAGTAACAACAAATAAATCTTTTTCCCCACCTTTGCCTTTCTTTTTTTGGGCCTACAGGGCTTTGCTTTTTATGCTGAAACACCCACAGAGCTGCTTCTTAACACATGGCATAGCAGGCCAGAAGTCAAGCTGAAATTCCTAGGAATACTCCTGATATCTTGGATCAGCAGGATAGGCTGGTTCCAGAAAGAAAATCTCCTCATAATAATACTTTTTGTGTTCACTGTCACTCATGAACTGTCATGAGTGTACACATCATCCAGGATGTAATTGGGTTAGATGTACTAGAATGAGATAGTCATCTAAAATATGAAGGAAGAATTAATTATCTTGGACATGAAAATTAGTGCTAATTTGCTGGGTTTGTTTCTTTTCTTTTTCCTTTGGATAAGTTCTGTATATGCCTGTGCGTTTAAAATTTGAATGTTCTGTGCTGCTTAACACTGAAAATTTTGAGCGGGGTTTGATGTTATTAAAATGCAAAAAGACAAGTCAAAACAATGGTCCTGAATCCTTCCTTGCCTCTGGATAAGGAGTAGTTTTCCTGAAGTCAATAGAGGTATGCTAGGATAAAGTTCAAGTAAGTCAGAGAACAGTCATATTGGGGCAGACAGAATGCATCTGCTTTTTTGAGAGTAGACCCACTGAACACAGTAAACTCTTACATAAACAAGGGAAGAAATATTCTGTCCTGTTATTTTATCGGATCGCTTACAAGAGTACAAAGCTGATGCAAATATTCATAACTTATTCTAAAATCACTTTGCACTCATTTTTTGCTGAGGTTTAGGGGCTGATTGAATTCCCTTAGAAAAAAAGTGAAAAGTTGCTAATGCTCAGCCAGATAGGAATGACCTTAACAAGGTGTGGAAGTATGGTCTTGAGACTGAACCTCAGTTTTTATGTTAAATGCTAAGCTGAGGAGAAGTGGGATTATCTTTTCAAATACACAGACAATTTCCAAAACATATTTAAAAAAAAAAAAGCACCAAATAGCTCTTCTGCCTGGAGCTACTCATTGCACAGATGGCAAGGACGGTGGAACCAAGCAAAATTCTGGGTCTGATGCTTCCATCCTGTAAGTAACCTCATGAAAGTGAAGTTAACTAGGATTTTGTGTAATTAACCAGTGTACCTATTTGATTCTCTTTTTAATTTGTTCTGCAGCTTTGAATGCGGGGCAGGTTGGTTTGGCTCTGTCCTATGCAATCACCCTCATGGGAACATTCCAGTGGGGTGTCAGACAAAGTGCTGAAGTTGAAAACCTGGTAACGTTTATTTCTTCCTTTTCACCTCTTGATTCCTTTTCGTGGTTGTGACATGAGGCCTTAAGGATAGGATTCTTAATTAACTTAGGACTTTAATACCTTAGTAAGCAATTGAGGCACCACGTACAGTCCATAAAGAAAAATAGCCTCTTCTAGGGTATAATTTGTCTGACTAATTTTGAATGTCTGTTGAGATGAATTGTGCCTTGTGACTGTCCCACTCCATTCATAGTAAGGGAGGCTTTTTAATCTCAGAAAGGAGACTGTCTAGTTACAGCGTAGACAATTGCATTGCAACTTGCTGAAATTACAAGAAATTAATTCCTCTCTAGAAGTATGACTTTTTAAATTATTAATTTTTTTTTTAGATTTTGGATTTTAATTTATTATTATTGCATTTAAAAATTTTATTCATAGCCCTTATGGCAATTTTTAGGGTCTTGTTCATTAGTTGTAAAGCCTTGTAGCTTCATAATTTGTTGTAAGTTAACAAATATTTGAAAGTACTTGCTTATATTGATCTGAGAGGATTGTGTGTTTTCCAAAATATATAAACACCTTCCACTAATTTACTACCATATTCTAGTTTGCCTGTTTACTTTCTTAAGCTATAAGAAAGACTATAACAACAACATACTGAGCATAAACATGGAGGGGGTTGTGTTGACAGCTGAATGTTACTTGTAATAAGGATTTATTGACCATAGTCTAGGAAATACATTAGTCCTTTTGTAGAAGTTACAAACCCATGTTTAATAACAGATAAAATTAGTACTAATGTTAGATTTGTATTTTTTTGACTAGTATGTTGTTTCTTCAAAGCATCTTTCTGACTTGAATTAAACTAGTGGTAACAGTCTCCAAGCAGAAATGGGAAGAAAGCTTTCAGTTTTTTTGATACCAGTTGGGAAGTTTGGGAAGCGTCAGTCAGGGGGGCTCTAAAATGTAGTGAGGTAGCTGCTTGGAGACTGTGATTCAGAAATACTCTGGAGGAGAAAGGCTTGCCATTCACAAAACTGGCTTTGATGTGCAATGATGATCATTTTATAGAGCTATGATTAGCATCAACTTCTTTGACGGGTGCACGTCCACCAAAATTCCCATGTTATTAAACTCTGACTACATTTGGAAGAGGCAAGACCATTTCCTCTCTATTCTACCCTGACATTCCTTCCTTACATGCTTTTCCTGGGAGCTCATTTTGTAATGTGGAAAGTGTAGCTGGCAGTGAGGTCAGAGAACTTGTTGTCTAGTCACCTCTGCACTTAAAGACACCTCAGGGAAGATAAGCCTATTGGATATCTTTATAATGTTTTGGTTTTTTTCCAAAATCCATCTGTGAGCGGATACCATTAGATACAATTAATTGTACTGAGAAGATGTATGGGCGATGATGCACACCAAAGCCTAAACAGAACTTCTGTTATTAGCCCAAGGGGAAAAACAGTGTCTAGATAGCTCATCTTCCATATCTCTTCCTTCCCGTTAAATTACAGGCATCAGCAAATACTGCAGTTTCTTTCACATCTGGCATAAAACACATAGGAAAACAAGTTTGCCCGTAAGTCACTAATAATATGGTGACAGCTCTCTTGGCTTGTGGAGTTGCTTGTGACAAATGTATCTGAAAGATCTTCTGAGGGTGAGCACAGTGGTAAGGAGGACGAAAGAGGGATGAAGAAGCAAGTAATGTGATGCTAGTGGTAGTATCACGCATCTTTGTGTAGCTCATAGGGCAGTTTTATTTCTAGCTTTGTCTTCCCAACACACAATGAAATGGTGTTATCATAACCAAGACTGTCAGACAACTCTCACACCTTAAATTTCTTACTATTTAGATTTACTTTCTTAGTACTTAGATTTGTAATTAATTCACATTGATTAGAAATGAATTCTTATGTGTAGATTTATGTATTGTGATAGATTTGGGTCTGTAGTAGGACATCAGATACTTTTTTTTTTTTTTGCACTTTTTTCAGTTGCATAAAGTAAGCACAGGAAGATACCAAATGCTCTTATTTGTGCTTAAAACTCTGGAAAAATTTGCATTGAATCTTTATAGTAAAAATACCCCTACACGTGTGTATATGAATGCAGTATTTGCAATAAGCTGAAATTCATGTATAGACATCTTTCTTTCCTCTCCTTAGATGATATCAGTAGAAAGAGTAATGGAATACACAGAACTTGAAAAAGAAGCTCCCTGGGAGACCAACAAGCATCCACCACCTGAATGGCCAAGCCAAGGAATGATAACATTTGAAAATGTTAACTTCACTTACAGTCTGGATGGACCTTTGGTGTTAAGACATCTGTCTGTTTTAATTAAACCTAAAGAAAAGGTATGTACATGTCTGTCTTTGCTTGATTTCTGTGAATAGCCAAAGATGGTAAGTTTAAAAAAAAAAAAAAGTTATGAAATATATGGATGTTAGGAAATTACTAAGTGGGTTTTTTTAAAAAATAAGCCTTAGTCATAATTAATAATGGAAGTTGGAGCCTATTTATTTCCTGTAAGTGTAGCATAAATGCATCTGGGAGCATGACATTACTGTCTATCAAAACAAAAGGTTAAACGTTTGATAATTTTCTGATAAAATTTGGGTTTCATCAGAAAGTGGCAGATATTCAAAATACCAACTGAGCCCAAAACGTTTTTTCAAATCCAAAGCAAATGGAGCTGCCTTAGGGAATTGGGGATTCAGCAGAGGGAACGTAAACGGAACAAAGGATGTCAACAGCCAAGGTGAGCAGAGGCAATTGAAAATAAGGGATGTACATGCTCTTGCACAGAGCCTTGAATGGGAGTGAGGAGGAAGAAAGAAATACCAGTTACCTAACTTTAGAATTGAGGATTTTATTTCAGTTCCTTTCGGCTACCAATCCAATTAACTGTTGCCATTAATTAGATTGGTAGCCAAAAGAAACATAGAAATAAAACTCTTCCTCCTCTGCAAATTTGACTCTTCCTCCCCAATTTTGACACTATCCCAATTGAAAGAGTGCTGCAGGGGAGGTCTCCCCCACAGACAAAATTAAATTAGAGCCCTGCAGTGTTAATTCGTGCTTTGCTATGTCTCAAATGCACGTGCACTTTTTTGATTAGGATATCTTCCCTAGGAGGCTGGTTCAACTCTCTCCAGTCATTGCCCTGGCCTCATTTGTAACATGCTTTTCCATTCAGTCCCAAGACCGTGCCGCTCCTCAAGTGGACCTTTTTAATAGCATGCATGTTACAAGAATTCAGCCCGACTTTACTGCATGGAGATGATCTCATGGAATTAAGTATGGGTGAATTTAAAATGGTGTTTAAGAAGAAGAGCAAAAGGGATGTTTATCTACTTGCTACTTCTCTTGCCTATGGGCCTTCTCTCTAGCTGTTACATATCACTCCAGTGTAATAGCAGGCAAGAAGATTGGCATTTCTTCATGAGAGACAGAAATAAAATGTAAAGAAAAAATGGAAGTGAGAGATACTAGCCATGTGTGACTCAGTCCTTGGTGGGGGCAGGAGGGGGAGGGATGACTGAGGGTGTTTATTTTTGCTGAGTGGTTATGCTGTGGTTTTGTCATCCTGAAGCAAATTTGCCCCCCTTGAAACTATCACTTTGTGTTTGTTTGCGTGTGTTTGCTGTGACGTTTTGCACAGTAGACTGCCACTGTGTAAAGTCAATCTCCTTAGATTGGTTTTGATTATGAATTGTCTCTTCAGGACCAGCTTTCTAGATCTGCTAGGTACTCTGCCCAACGTGACTGTCAGTGAGAGCTTTTATGCCTGTTCAGACCCCTGGCTCATACAGACTTCTGGTGGCTGTGGTGCCCCTGGCAGAGTGGATGAGTTTAAACGTCTGCCATGCTTGTAGTTTTTCTTGTAGCCACCCCAGTGCCCAGTTTGGGAAGCTGTAGGTACAGTAAGAATGGCAGAGGTGATTCCTAGCACATCACTTGTGAGTTAGGTTCTCTTTTGATCTGCTTGTCTTGGTGTTCAGTATTTCTCACAGTTGAAGCAGGCTAGGAAGGACCCTCTTTATAACCATCTTTGCTAATATAGCATCATCTGCCAGAGAGACGCCAGGGAATGAATGCTCACAGAAGGAGCTCTGCCAGGAGCCAGCTGCGATCATCCTCTTCAGCTACTATAGCTGTAGCAGGAGAAGGTTAGCACGTGTAGCCTTGGTTTTTAAACACCACTATCTTTGGTTTAGGCTGCTTATGAATGCTTATTGACTAATATATTGTTAAGTGCACCTCGTCCTGACAGATCCTAAATCTGAGGGTAGAGCTACATGAAAAAGTCGGGGGGGTGAGAGTCTAGATTTACGGCACGGCAGCTGCTTGCTCAATAGTCTCGCAGCAGAGCGCGGAAGGGAGGTTGCCTGCGGGATAACAAAGCCACGGACAGTTTCAGTGCAGTAGCTGACGTGCCGTAAATCTCACCCTGGGTTTTTTTGTGCAGCTCTACTTTGAAGTACGAGTGACGCTTGAGTAACGCTGAGCCCGGTGTAGCAGGTGTACTCCTGAGTATGCACGTGGCTTACAGCGGGCAACAAAATCCTGGCCACGTGATTCCTGCTAGGTGGCTGGGACTTCCATCTGCAGACTTTTCACTGGCTATGAGCACGGGCCTCTGGAGAATATAATGTATTAGAGCTGTTTCAAATTCATGTCAATTTTCAGCAGCCTGTAGTCAATTGGACCCAAAATACAAATAGATTCCTCTAAATACTGAAGAGCATAGTCCTTTCATTAGCTGCCAAACTGAAAGTGGGATTTTGACAATATGCAGAGCAGCTGCATTTTTATTTTAAGTATCAACGTATTTTTTATGGTTTTTTTCTTTATATCCTTAATACAATACTTTATATCACTGACATTTACAGAGAAACAATTGAACTTTTGTTTTCACAACTCTGGGTGCCTGTGTTCTCCATTCAGCATTTTGTTTCTGAGCTGTAGCGTAACTGTTCAGAACTATTTTCCTTTGTTTTACTGATATAATTTAGAATACTACACACTTTATGATTTATTGTAACAGATTTGCTGAAATTAGGCTGTATCTTTAGTAATAAGCACTGTATAAATGTTAATTAGTTCATATACAATAGTACAGTAATGAATTGTTGGATGAAATTGTTGAATCGGAAAATAGAAGTAGAAAATACCTTCTAGATTATGCAGCTAAGTTGCTCTTTGCAGTATATTTTTTTGGTGTTCTGTGTATTTCTGATTCATTGTGGGCACTGCTGCTTTGCCTGAGCTTAGTGTCTCTGACTGCTAGGAAGTTTTTCCTTACTCTTCGATGTAATGTTTCCTGTGCTTAATTTAATTCCAGCAGGAATTAAAGTCTCAGGCAGTGGGTAATTGCCCTCTGGTGTCTGTACGTATACTCATGAAGATTTTCATGTTTCTTCCTCCCTTCTGCTTCCCAATCACTTTGCCAGGCTATATTGTACATGTTTAATCCTCATAAATCCTTCCTCATCAAATCAGTATCTCCAACCCATATTAATTTTATGTTGTACTTCTCTGAACTCTTTCCAGTGTGTTGATTTCTTTCTGGAAATGTAGCGATTGGAAGTCAGTGCAGGAAATAACAAATCCTGCCAGATCAGATCTGTATAGAGGGTTACACCCATCACCTTCTCTGATACAATTGATTACTGTATATTGTCTTCTTTAAGAATCCTTTACCTGAAGACAGCTTTGGGGGGGAGGGGGGAGAATTTACTGCTCAAGTAGTGTTTAATCACCACTAATTATGTATCTCCTCTCATTTATTAATGGGCCTACTTCCTCCCAAGTGTTTGTTTCACCTGAAATATTTAAAGGTCTTAACCCCTTGTCATTAAAGCTAGTAATCCCATATTTCATTTTGTCTCTACCTCTTTTTTTTTTTCTGAAAGATTAATTTTTTCACGTTGCATACAGCTTCTGATTTTTCTTTGGGATCCTAAAGAAGCCTCAATCCCATGATTTTATTATTTACTTTTTCTTCTTTTTGGAAAAGAATTGCAGCTTGCTCATGTGGCCTTGTAGTTTCAATACTTGTGTCCTCTGATGAAGCTGTCCAAAGCATGAAAACCATTTGTAATTCTGCTAGTTTTGGTTTTAGACTTTGACTACTTTAAACTGCTTCACCTTCATCATGGCTATCAAAAGCAGGCTCAGATATTTAAACTGGGAATACTGCTCATGTGTGGTTCCCAAAGGGTTTTATGGGAGTCCTTTTTTGGGTTGAGAAGTAGATGCATGTCTGAAATGATTTGCCTAACATCACCCAGCAAACCAGGTTTAGTATAAAAATTATCAGCCTTCAATCACATCACTCTATACACTGAGCCACTTTATCTTGTTTACACAATAAAACACCACACATTAAGGGACAATCTTTCACCTTTGAATATGATCCAATAAATTGTCGGGTATCCAAATGTCACCTGAATCCAAACTGATCTGGGGGGCGGGGGGAGTTTGCCTCTGGAAAAAATGTTCATTGTAAAGTTTTATTTGGTGCTTTTTTTTTTTTTTACTTTAAATCCTGTGATATTGCTTGACATATTAATTTGTCCTGAAAAGATTGGAATAGTGGGAAGAACCGGAGCTGGGAAAAGCTCTCTGATAGCAGCCCTCTTTCGCTTGGCGGAACCTGACGGAAGGATTTGGATTGATAAGTACTTGACATCAGAGCTAGGACTCCATGACTTGCGAAAGAAAATTTCTATTATACCTCAGGTAAGAGAATGACTTGATTTGCTATTAACTTTTTGAATACAATGCCGTAGTATTTAAAATATTTTGCCAGGATACGTTCCCTCTGCACCCCTGTATGCAGTAGACGTAGAAACTTTAGCGAGGCTTTATTCTTACTTAAGTAAGGTTTTGATTATTTTAAGATAAACAGAATCATCTCTGAGGACTGGAGTGTTTTGTCCCCTGTCTGTTCCTCTGGAATACTTGTGAGTAGGTGTCTGGAGTATGCTGTTCTCCTGTAGTCTGGGAAAGAGCAGAGACAATCTGACAGGAATATACCCATCTTCATGAGTCCTCTGAAGTCACTTGATCCTTCGGCAGCAATCCTGCCTGATGCGTTGCCTGATGCCACCTTAGTAAGGGACTTTGAGGGACCACTTTCACCTCTCTAGTCACACCTGTACAAACTAACTGAGGCTACATATAGAAAGAACAAATGTGCCAACTAGATGTGAGCTCCCAGCCTTTCCATTATTTGGAGACTCTTAGGAGGAGACCAGGGGATGGACAAAAGAGTGGGTCATTATGACCCCTAAACAAAAACCTGGTGAGTTTTAGAAGCTGAATGCAGGAAAGGCTGCAACACAGGGGGGGAAAAAAAACAAAACCAAAACTAGGATGGTGTCAGGAATAGTCTCATGTCTAGTGCTGGAGCAGTAGAAGGTGTATTCCAAGACATGGAGTAGGTCACAGGTCTTGCCTTCTATGGTCTTACTTTTGAATGAGAAATTGAATCAGAAAAGGGTTATGTATAACCTCAAAAATTCCTAAAGGCAGAGTCTGTTCAGGTTACCATGTTTCATGAGAGCTCTGATCTCTTCCACAATCATTTGCTCTCCACCGGAGAGGGACGAAGAGGGAAAGGCTTATATGCTGCAAATGCAAAGTCATGTTTTGGGAAAATAATTTGCCTGGGATGTTCCAGCAGATAGGTAGAACAGTAGGCAGGAAAACAGAGGCATTTGTTTGTCCTTTTTTAGCATTCATTCTCAAATCTCCTTATTTTATTATAGAAGCTGTGTTCAGAGTCCTTACACCATCTTTGAATGTTTGCTAGCCTGTTGGCAGGATGGCATTCAGAGTGCCTTACTTTCTTTACATTGAGAATCTGATAAAAATGGCAATGAACAGTGGTTCTAAGCCTTTCTTGATTACCCGCCTATTTTTTTCCCCTTCCACAAGAATAGGAGTCAGAGAAAAGAAACAGGTCTGCTATTATTAAAAAAAAAAAAAAAAAAAAGAGGTACTCCTCCAGCAACTGCATTGTTGCCTAATGCAGAATGTCTCTTGTTTCCACATGCTGAAGGTTTTGTTACCACACAGTGGAGGTAGTCACTGGAAGTAGTTATCCTCTGTATGCAAAGAGGACTTTACGTCGATTTAAGTTCTACTTTTTTGTTTATATGCAGTGTTCTTTTCTTCTGAAAGCAGATGATCATCAGTTCATTCAAGTTCTACAGCTTTTTGAAAACCTTGCCCTTAGCTATTGCAGGTGATGTCTACATCTGGAAGAATTCAACCAAGTTGAATAAAATAGAGTATGGAGACAGGAAAACTGATGGTCAAATACAGTTTCTACATATTGAGTGATGCAGGTGCTCTAAGTATTCACTGCATTTAATTATACATCTTTTTTTTTTTTAATACATCAGTCTATTGCCATGGTTGTAAAACTATTTTAATCCAAAGGAATTCTGTGACTTCTGTCAAGTTTTTATGATAGAATTTTCATCATGGTCCCGAAGGGCTTAAAGTGTCCAAAGGCTAGCCAGGTAGCATTTCTTTTCCACATAAGGGAAGCCATTAAAAATATGCAAAACTATGAAGTGGTGGTAGTAAGAAGAGGAGAAGGGCTTGGAATAAGGTTTATACTATAGTAAGCTGAGTGATGGGCATTGTCTTGCACTGTGTTAATAGTAGTGTCACTAATAGAAACGGTAATGTAACATCAGGTAGTTATTTTGCAGCAAATATCTTCATAATTATGTGGGAAGCTAAGAAACCAGATGCAGAGATGCTTATTAAAATTGTAACATAAAACATGCTAAACAGAACCATTCCTAGAGAGTGATGAGGCAAGACTGAAGTTTTCTTATATGTAAGTTTAAATACCTACCTGGAGAAATAAAAATGTGCTTAGGCTTCTAATTGCTTGCTTGGATGGAGCTGTGTGAAGGTTGTGTTTGTAAATCTTTTCTATGCAAATGTTGTCTGCCTCCCTGACTGCAAGCATTTTTACAACAATTATTTACAGGTTTGTCTTATTACTTTCCTCTCATAAACCGGGCTAATTTAAATAATAATCTGTGTCAGAAACAGTAATTAAAAAATATCCTTATCTTCTGTTGCAGTACATGCCTGTTGTTAGGACTTTTATAATAGTTATGAACACTTTATAAATTCAGCCTCTTACTTTGTTAACCTATAAAAATGGATTGAAAAGGAAAATAAAATTAACAGTACCTCCAAAACACACCAAATGGTGTATTAAAATAATGTGTCGTTAAGCAAATTACTATCTAGGTGTTTTTGAAGAAAACTGCTCTTTAACCTGTTATTGTTGGGGGGTTTTTTAAATCCTTTTGTTCGTTCAACAGGTTGTTAGTGACACTTTGCTTATGCATCAGATGCTTTCACATAATTGGCATGTTGTGTCAAAAAATGCATAAATTCTTTTACACTGTTTGTGACATGTTCTGTCTTAATCCATTGATACCATTCAGTGGTTTAGAAATGATGACACAATAAAAGAGTTAAGGTCTAAAATCTGTTCTGGTTTGCTGCAGCCCTTTGGAGCCCTTTGGAAGAATTCAACCAAGTTGAATAAAATAAGAGTATGGAGACAGGAAAACTGATGGTCAAATACCATCATCACTAGGGTTAGATGGGACGTAAGTCATGACAGAAGTTAATCTCTGAGTCAGCCGAAGTTATCCAATCTAAGATTCAGTTCAATCCAAAGTTATCCAATGTATGATTCTATGACTCTAAGTTAGTCTATTTTTCCTATGGGAGGAAAAAAAAAAAAAAAGAAAACATTTGGCATAAGATTTCTCCAGTGTAAAGACAGCTGACAACATGATGAATGCCCTTCGTTTATGATTAGCAGTATTACAGCTTTTGACTTGTTGCCTTTGTGTGGTTGTTGTCTTTATGTGTGGTAGGTATTAAGTGGAGTTTAGCCCTACAGTCTTGCCAGTGCACGACTCTCAGGTCAGGCAACTCAGGTTAGTCAGTACTGATCTGTTGCTTAGGGAGTTCTGGACCAAATGTCGTCTTCCCGCTTCTCAAACACTACCTTTTCCAGTGTGAACTGATTTGTGACAGTCTGATTAATGAGCTGTTATTGGTCTGACCAGAACTGAAGTAGAACGAGACTTTCTCTGACCACAGGTAAACCCCCAGTGGTACCTGAATGGGAGAAGGTACTGATCTGACTCCCTGACGTATTTTGCGTTAGAGCTTCGCCCAGCACTGCTTCAGTTCTAATTAAGTTTGCTTTGGTACCATGGCAGTATAGATCAGCTTCTGTGTATATTGGTTTAAACATTGTGTTGAAATGGGGAAAGCTGTTCCTCTTAGGCTCTAGTGGTAAAAGTGAAGGGCTTTTGCAGTATGAAATGGGGGAAAAAACCCGACACAACCAAGTAGAAAAGGATAACCAGAAAGACATTGTGAGCTCTTAGATTCCTCTCTGATTTATGGACTTGAAAAACAAATTCTCAAAACTGCCCAAACATAATTTAGGAGTGTGAGCTCATTGACAGTGGTAGCTGCTGGTTTTCATTAACAATACCAGGATGACATCAGTGATTTAATGTAAGTTTTATATATATATATAAAATTATATGTATTTATTTTATATATATTTATATTATTATATACATTATATATATTACATATAGAGAGAGAGAGCTTGTGGCATCAAACAGTGGCATGTAAATGGCCTTTTGGGTACCGACATAACTGTGCACAGCAATTTGCAAACAGACCTGTCCTGTTTGGTAAATTAACTTCATACAAACTGGTTGAACACTTGCCTCCTCCTTGCCCCCCCCCAGCCTCTGCCCCTTTAAGCATTCTATTGTGAAATACTCATTTGCATTTCATCAAAGATAACTTGTTGATGGATATTTCTGTGCTATTGTTGATATAGGTTATTTTTATTATTTTTAAATTACCTATTGCAATATAAAACTAGTGTTTATAATGGACGCTAATTTTACTGGGTTTTAGGAGCCCCTTTTATTCACTGGAACGATGAGGAAAAACTTAGATCCTTTCAATGAATACACCGACGAAGAGTTGTGGAATGCCTTGGAAGAGGTAATTTATTAAATCTAATAATGTGCATCTGATATTTACAAGCCAAATAACACTACAGTGCTCGTGTGCGTTAGATTTTAGATGAGATGTCTTCATCAGGTTTGATAAGGTCATGATGGAAGAAGGTAGACCGTTGTGTATTCATTTGTATATGTGTGTGTGTGTGTAGACACGTATATTGTTATATAAGTCCTTTATGAAAAAATTATCCTTTGGGATGATGCTTTGGTTACGTTTTGATTCATATCTTAGTTTTAATGAACATTAATAGATGCTTAACAATGTGCTTTAATGTTTTTAGAATTCTAATAACTGACACACTGTGTAATCCAACTTGGCATTTGCTCATTTTGTGTCAGAATATAAAAGGTAAACCTTGCATACTTATTGTTGTGTCATCAGACGCACAATAGCTGATTGAAAAGAGAGTTACTCATCCTACAATATGTTGACATGTCAACAGGTGCAACTGAAGGAGGTTGTGGAAGATCTACCTAATAAAATGGAGATGCAGCTGGCAGAGTCTGGGTCTAATTTTAGTGTTGGTCAGAGACAGCTGGTGTGTCTTGCCAGAGCAGTTCTAAAAAAAAACCGGATCCTTATCATCGATGAAGCAACAGCAAATGTGGACCCAAGGTAAAACCAAAATCTGTCATGTTAAGATGAGCTGGCTTTACTTCTAATATGATCATCTGTACTTTAGAGAAGAAATTAAATGCTTTGTATTTCTTCTTGTTGATATTGCTACTTTATGTTTTTAGTGATAGCATCATAATTGTCTATTCAACGTGGGGTGGTTGAGCTTTGGCTACAGAGCAGATGATATAAACTAAGCACTCAAAATATCCCTAATTTCAGTGCATTCCATACAGTAGGGAAATGAATATTCCATTTTTTTGTCCTGCAGCCTTAGACAAGAACATGCTTGGAAATGCACCTCAGTAACATCAGAGTAGCCATGAAACAAGTTGATTCCTGTTGATTTCTGGAAGACATTTCTCTTGGAAATAAATAAATAAATAAGAATCAATTGATTAATCTGTTATCTTCTCCACCCCACTCATATCCTCAAAAATAGAGAGGTGAAAAATGGCTATCAGCAGAACCAGATATGTCTGATATAAGATGCTGTCCCTTCAGATGGTTCTGTTGCCAGTGTAATAATAGGGGTGAGGGCAGAGGTAAGCTGTCCTAAACACCCCACAGATTTCAAAGCAGATCTAGAAAGCTACATTTAAAGCTACAGAAGGGACTCATTTATCATTCGTTATTTTGTCTTATATAACTTGGGCCGGCAGAACTTCCCTGAATTCATTCCTGTTGGAACTAGAGTATACTTCTAGAAGAACATCCAACCTCAATAGAAAAAAAAAAAAAAAAAATATCAATGACAACCCTTGTTCCAATAGCTAAGTACCCCCACTGTTAATTTTTGAAACATTTGAAACGCTGGTGGAAATATTTTGGAAACAATGCTGCAAACGTACTGCATCAATTAGTGTGAGCTGAATATATAGTTCCAACAAACTATGGCTTGAGGGAGAACTCAAAGTCCAAAGAGGACAATAACACAGCAAGTCCCTCAAACAGATGCATTAAGGATTTTGTATGTCATCTGGGCGTGACTCATTTTTATAACATCTTCTTGGGGGAGAAGTGGTGCCACTGGGGTAGCTTTGCAGTTCATCTGACAGTGGATTTCTAAAACCTTTAGAGAAGTAAATTCCCTAATTCCCTTCACAGAGGTTCTCTATTTCATTTTTTTTTTATTTGTTTTTTCCCCCCTTTTCTGACTATTTGTTTTTGGCTGAGCTCTGATAGATTAACCATGATTAATCATAGCTGTGGAAATGTAATACCATCTTACTCATCCCCCCCCTATTTTGGCATCTCACATGTGTGTGTTCTCAACTTGCACTATCCATTTAATTGATCTTGATTAATGTGTGCTGTAATATATATTATAATAAGGTAAATGTTTGTTTGTATCAACTCGAGGCACAACAATACAAATAATAACTTGGAACTTCTTCTTTGAATTCAGTTTGCATTACAGTCATTATTACCTTTTCCTTAATGTGTTGCTACAGCTAGAGCCAAGTATTTTTCAGCTGTGCAATCTGATAGGACGCTCATCAGGAAATGCTGATGTGGGTTGCTTAACTGAGCAGTTAGGGATGCATTTTTGGCATGTAAGGAAAAACTCCTCCTCTTCTGCTGCACAACCCCCATACCTGGCACCCTTGTCTCTAGCCTGGCGGCAAGCACACATATTGTATCAAGCACCTGGGATAGGAAATCATGGGGAGCTGCCGCCAGCTCTGGAGATCCTCCTTTTTTTGCTTTTATGGCTCTTGATCTCTTTCCCTGAACAGCTGCTGCAACCATGTCCCTTCTCCAGTCCAACCTGGAAGCAACTGTGAGAAGGCAGGATGTGGGAGTGGGAGGAGGAGAAGGAAGGGTGAGGTGGCACGAGGCAGTGGATGCTACAGCAGGGTGCAGGCATGCAGTGAACCTTCCTCAGGGCTGAGGGACTCCCTGCTGCGTTTCTCCAGCTCAGCCAGGCCATTCTTTGTCTGCTGCTGAGTGAAGCTGAGCAAAGGAGTGAAGAGAAGGACCTTGGGAGTTTAGCCTTCTCCCTCTTTATTACATCTTCCAGCTCGCACGCGCACCCTTCTTTTCGCCCTTGCTCCACCTGACTGCCAGCCTGCATGCTGCAGCCGTGTCAGCACTGTCGGGAGGGAGAGGAGGAGCTTGCCGTAAAGAAGGTTGCCCTAAGTCAGACTACTTGCATGGTTTATGTGACAACTGACATTTAATTTGATCTTATCCTCTTGGTCCTGAAGCCAACATTCTCACCCTGAAGAATGGAGGCATTTTAAAGCAGTTGAACTATTCTAGAAAGTTGTATGAATTCTGTACCAGAAGAGCTGGAAATAGTTCTGTGGTCACTTTGGTGAACTCTTGAAACAAAAACCTTAGTAACTGAGACTTTTTTAAAATACCGAGTAAGCTCCCCTTCCACTTTCTGTGTGCTAACTGCAGTATTATACATTAACTCGTATTTCTAATACTTGGAGAGGACAAAACTTTTTGGGACCAGTCCACTGCCACAGTTTTACACGGGTTGTTCATTGAGTCTAGGAAGAACAACCATTGCACATAGTTCAGTTTATTAGCCAGCTTAACCTTGTATGGTTTAACCTTTCGTTACATCTAACTGCTATCTGTAACTGTTTCTCTTCTGGAGAAATTATCTAAAGCCACTCAGGAATTGTGTAGTGTGAGATACGCTTCCAGGACAATCCCAGGAGGACGTTAGACTGAAGATAATGACTTACCCAGTGTTCCTTTCAGCAGTTTTGTTGCTTCTCATTCAGGTTGATTTATTCTTGCTCTTTAGATAGTTTTCTTTTCAGACAGTCAGCTAATTCAGGTATTCAGGTTACATCAGATCTGGGGTTGCTGTGAAACTTGGTGTTAGATCCCCAACCCATGGTGCCAGTGGCACAGCTATACCACCATTTTGTGTTTGTTTATTGCATTGTTCCTTGCAGTGGGAGGTATGGTTCCCATTTTCATATAATCAGATTAGGGTTGAGCTTTTGTCATCCAGCAGCCCTTGTTTTGGTATTCAGGTTGCATCTTTGTTTTCTAAGGTGCCTGAAATATGATGGGGTTTGATCCACTGAGGTGGGTGATGGAATCACTTGGCACTTGCCTGGCCACTCTCTCAGGGCATGTAGGCACCACAAAGGTCCACTTGTGCCCTGAAAAAAGGATAGAAATGCTGCCTCCTTTGGCACTTTTCTAAAGGGCAGATGGCTCTAATTGGCCTGTGGTACAGTCTCTACTCTCTGTCGGCACCTGATTCTGTACATAGATCCTTTGCTCAGTCTTTTAGATTTTCTTGCCTTTCCTGCTTTCTTCCTGAGATTCTCCTGGAGGTTACTAATGGTACTTCTGCCTTTCACCCCCAAAACCATACTCCAAGGTCAACCACGGACCTTAGAGAGGATCTGGTCGAGTCTATCAGCAGGTGTGTCTGCATGAGATTTCATACCATGATATCTGAGGATGGAGCTATTAGGTCTGGTTCTCATTACTTTGTAGTCCCATTTTAGAACATTTGTCACACCCACAATATGGCCAGCAGTTTCTTACTAGGGATAAGCTTATATTCAAGAAATACCTGTTTAAGATAATAGTTTGATAGTATCTATTTAAGAATGAGAAATGGGTTTTATTGTAAATGTAGGAAGAGGTGGTGCTATAACGAGTGCACGTAATAAAGGAAGATACAATAAATGAATACAGAGGACAGGGATGTTCAAGGATAAGATACTCTTCTCAGATAACAATAAGAATAACCTGAGAGTTATAAATCATTTTGAGCTCTTTAAAAAGTGGTTTTCAAAATTTCTGAGCAGGCTATGATTCCCTGTGCTCCATAGTAGCTCTGCAGGAGGGCTTTCTTTACATAATTCTGTGGAGTATTGAACCTTCTGTTGCTGTTTCTCTATTCTAACCATTGCAGAGAATGCATCCCACTGTCTATATAAACCTCTTCCCTACTGAGTGTTTTCATGTAAGGCCCTGATTTTTTTTCTTTTGAAAGTAAAAGCAGTCAGGTCATTGAGGCATTGCTGAGAAGACAACAGAAAAGGATACATGCATTAACACTGGGGTGAAAGCACTGGTATTGCTGTGTTTCAGGGCATTAATGATGAACAACTTTCTTTTCTTAAGGAGACTGTTAACAGACAGGACTAAAGAGCCTGGCTCTGTCCTGACTTCTCCCGTCTCTTTCCCTGATTGCATACTAGCCTTGGTTCAAAAGGAGGAGTTGAGGGATACCTGCTTCCCACCATGTTCTGTAGCTTCTTTTAGGAAGTAAGAGCAGAAGGACGAAGGCTTCTCAGACTGTGGCACAGAACCTGATTCTCTTAAGCTCATGATAGAGCTTAAATGCTTCTGTCCTCAGATGAAGATGTCGGTCAGCATGCATAGGAACTCTTACTTAACTCTTTGTCTTCCTTCTCTCTGTTGATTTGTCCTGTCATCAGCAGGGATCTGTCTATTACTTTGTCATGCTGATTGCTTAAACTTTCTAACAGAAGTTACATTCGGTCCATCAGAGCAAGAGCTTCTGCTTTCTACTGTGGAAACTAAATGGTTACTCCCTTCGTCTAAGTCATCTTGTTCTTCTAAAGTTGTCTCTGTCCACTTTGTATTGTTAGTGCCTCCTGACATGGTGGCATCAGAACAATTCTTTTTATTTTAATTTATGAAGTGATACCAAATATTTATCATGTGCAGACAGATTCAGTACTACTTCTATCTAAAAACAAGTGTTTTGTTAGAGGAAGACATGTGTTGCATGAATTTGATTTTTCCAGTTACTTCTAACAATTGAAGAATTAACGTTTTGCAAGAAACTGGTTGAAGCCAATGTTGCTGCCTAAATATACCAGTTTATCCAGATATCTCCTTTGTCTTGTTTTAATCCTATCTACAGCATTTATTTTATATATATATGTACAATTGCATGCTTTAGTAGAAATTAGTGGAAATTAGACCAATGCCTTCAAGCACCTGAGTTGGAGGCTTGAAGCCTCCTTGGTCCAACTAACCCCAGTATATTTTGAATTCTTTGTGTCTTGTTTCTATCTGGGATGAGAATTTTAGTTTCTGTACCTTTATCTCCACTGTTGCCACTAATCAGTTTTTTGAAGGCCGATGGGCAATATGTGAGTGTTCACATGGCCTGGCTTTGTGCCCAGGTTGGGAGCCAAGGCTTCCTATGCAATGTGGGCTGTCAGGTGCCTCTAGAGGGCATTCATCACCTGATGGCTGCCTAGATCAGGTGCTCCGATTCACCTTCCAGCCATGCCTTTTTTCTTTCATTGACTAAGGAGAGGTGTGTATATATCTATATCTATGTATAAAATACAGTATTGCACCTCTTTTGCCTTAATGCCTGTTTATACAGCTAAAGAACGTTTCCGTGTCGTATGTATCTTTTGGCATAATTTCCTTTTCATCACTTTAACCCTGTAGTTCAGCATCGGTGGGCTAGCTTAGTTTTCATTCTTTACAAGTCTTATGTTTTCTCCTGATATCCTTTCTTTAGGTGGTTAGTTCATGTAGTAGGTTGAGGCTCTTAACCCTTTCCTTGGGTCGTGGGTTGCAGATAACACTTCTGATTTGTGGAATACACCAAGTTTTCTTCTTTCTGTATTCACAGTTTTGAGCTACTCCAGTCCTAGTTTAGTTTACCAATCACCTCCTTTATTTAATCCCCTTTTGCCGTTGAAATCGAGAACCTTAGTTATAGGCTGTCTTGTGTTCATTCTTCAGTTGATTTGCAATGAAGAGTAATTACTTTCACCAATTTTTCTTCACTGCTTGCACAAACTAAAGCTTGAAAGAAAATTACAATAATGGGGTTTTTTTTTGGTGTAGATATCTGTAGGAGTATCTGACTGCATGGAATTTTCCTCTTTCTGTAACCAAAGTTAGTCTCCTGAAAGGAAACCTATTGCTCTACTTACAGAAATAAACTCTTTCCTCCTTAAGTATTGGCAGATAGATTTTGGAGTGTGTTTCATGATATGACTCCAAGTCATCTAATAAAACGAGAGAGGAAGAAACACTGTCATGACCTCAAAAGTGTGTTTCCTACTATGCAGTAATGTTTGAGGAAGTCATAAAACCTGCCTGCCACCCAGTTATCCGTGCAAGCATCTTACTTTTGCCTGCGTTTCTCTTGCTGTGTTTCAGAACAGATGAGTTCATTCAGAAGACGATCCGTGAAAAGTTTGCCCACTGCACAGTGCTGACCATTGCCCACCGCTTGAACACCATTATTGACAGTGACAGGATTATGGTGAGATGCGTAACTGCTTAAATTCCAATTTTTTTTTTTTTATTTCCTGTAGAAGAATAATGCAACTGATTCTTTGTTCTTCATTTTGATCTGTAAGCGTGCAGAGATTTAAGTTGTACTTTACACTTATCCCAGTTAACCTAGTTATCCTAGTTACTGTGATTGGCAACTCATAAAACTGTAGAAGTAATGACCTGAAAAGACTTCTTGCATTGTCTGGCCTTGTGGTTTCCAACCTGCGAGGTGTGAGCCCATTGCAGGTGAGGCGCAGCAGCAGACCTGAGCAAATAAACTCTGCCAGCACTAGGAGCCTGTGAAGACACACCCAAGAGGCTCTGGACAGAGTCAGCTGCATTCGGTCGGGTTTATTAATTCAGTCTCGGTGGGCTGAGGGAGGCAGTGACAATAGTTAGTGGTGTGGGATGTGTGAGGAGGAAGTGGTAGAGGTTCTGGGGCAGGAGACATGGAGGTAGCCGCCCTGGGGCGAGGGCGGTGGTGGGAGAAGTGGAACTAGACTGGTGAGGTAATGAACGTGGCCAGCTTTCTAAAGCAAGGTTCAAACCGAAAAGATGAAGCACTACCAATCTAGCAACCTCTGCCATCTCTGTTCCCAACAAAGCAGCCACTCTCAGATACCCTCTCTGCCATCTTGTCTGCCCCATGGTTCAGTACACATGCATAGAAATTAGGAAATACCTATTGATTATTTTCATAAAGGCAATGGTCTTTCCTAGGCTCTCAGGAAATGGGGCTGGTTTGTGGCCTTGAAATGATGTACAGCCTGCAGCTTTGCAGTTTTCTGCAGTAGAATCAGAAGGCCTTTGCAAACATTTTCTTCGCAACCAGTCAACAAAGTAACTTCTGTAGTGGGCAAACTGTGTTCATGAGTGGAACTCAAATTTAACTGGGCATCAAGCAGAAATTACCCTGCACCTCTTGGTGGTAGCCTTAAAAAAAAACCAAAACAAAACACTTCCTTGAACTTTTGTGACAATGAAGCACGTTAATTCTTTCCATGTCTTTTTAAAATGGGTGCTCAAAATATGTGTAAAATCTGTGACTGAGTTAACAGTGGTTGCCTGAAGTACACAAAGTGAAACAAATGGATTTACTGAGGTGAGCGGTGTTCTGAGGAGCAGAACAGATTGTGAACTGAGTGATTATAGTTTACTTACAAAGAGAGAAACCAGCAGGACTGCCATAAGTAGTCATATAATTGCAAGCATTTAACATATAATAAATAAATATTTTCTTCACTGGTGAATACTTCCCCACAGGTCTAATGGATATGTTGGTGTTTTCTACAACTAAAATGAACAAAAGATTTGTGAGGAAACAACTGTGACCTAATTAATAGCTATATGTGTTTGTTAGCTGTCCAAAGGGATTTCTGTGGGTTTTGGTTCATTAACTACCATTAACATGTTATGCACAGAATGCTCTTTCCATGAAGATGTTTGCTCAGTTTTACCTTCAATATAATGCAGCTGTAATGAAAACTAGATATTTATTTACTTTTTATCCCAAAATGACTAGAACAAAGCATAGAAATTGCCCTTCTCCCCAAATTGTTCAGTATTAATACCAACTATATCACTACTTCACAGCAATTTTAGAGTCTATACATTGTTCGTAACCTTGTGTTGTTTCAATTTAGCTGCTATTAAGATTTTTTGTTTTCTGACAGTCCATTTATGTTCTTGCATTGTCTAAAACAGCCTTTTTAATATATTTGGCCTCTTTAGATAGAGTATTAAGGAACAGATTTCCAAGAAGATGTGACTTTGAATCTGCAGTCATTAGTAACTCTTAAATATTCTTCATCTTTTTACATTGCTCCATTGATTTCTGTAATTTTGGGGGTAGGGAGGAGGTTGAGAAGCATATGACAGAAAAAAAAAAAAAGAGGAAACTGACCTGTGACCCCTTAACAAACCTGTTTTCTTGACATGCTTATTCAGTTATTGATTCTGTCTCTGGCTGAATAAGAAATATGATCATATATTTAGAATGATCAGAGTTATGGCAGGTGTGCTTTTGTTACACTTTTAATTACTTGGTTCACTCAGGCATGCCAACTCCTAGTGGGAATCTAGCAGAATTTTGGAAGAGTAAGAAAAACGTGTGTTAAAAATGCAAGAAAAAAAGAATATGCTCTAGAAGGCTAACTATTAAGGAGGGTCATTAACAATGAAATGGAATTAGTGGAAAATTAATTGCTTCCTTAAATATCACAAAAATTGAGAATACTCAGATAAAGAAAACTTTCGGTGTATTTTAAAATTTGGTTAGTCAAGATTATTTTTGAAGAAGAAAAATGCAAACTGAAGTGCATTCTTTTTCCATTACCCAGTATTATTAAAAGCCCTGGTTTTGTTTCTCCTTTAGAGACCTGTAGGTGCAATAATGCTTTAAGTTATAAGGCATCCCAAATCTCTGTTTGCTATTGTGGTAAGTTTGTTAGAAAATGAGGGAAGAAGCACGAAGATGGAACGTGACAGTTAGAATATTAACAGTTGTCTTTTGAAAACTAATGATTAGAGTTATTTTTCCATCAAATTTTGAGCAATCCTATTCAACTGTTTTATCTCCAATCACAAAAGTCCAAGCCCATTCCTGAACAAGTACACGGAACCTGGACGTAAACTAGGGTTTCCCTCGCTTCCCATTGAATCAGACTGAAAGGAACCTCAGGAGGTCTCTCTCTAACCACCTGCTCAAAGCAGGGTCAGCGCTAATTTCAGATCAGGTTGCCCAAAGCCTTTTCCAGTTGAGTCTTGCAAACTTTGAAAGATGGAGATTCCACAGTCTCTTTAGACAACGTGCCCCAGTGCTTAATTATCTGCTATGAAATCTTTTTTTCTGTATATCCAGTTGAAGCCTCCCTCCAGTTTATGACAACTGTTTCTTGTTTTCCCATTATGTATCTCCTAAGAGCCTGCTTCTGTCTTCTCAGTAACTTCCTTGGTAGCTATGGGAAGATTTCTGTTAAGTCCCTTGAAGCTGTCAGTTGTCCACGGTGTACAAACCCTGTTCCATCAGCCGCTCCTCATAGGTCAAGTACTCCAGTCCACTGACTGCTCTGGTGACCCTATTTCAAACTTGCTCCAATTTAATTTCATCTTTCTTGTACCTGAGGGGATAAAACCGGTCACCACACAATGAGCACTGAATAAAGGAATTCCCTTGACCTGCACTCCTGTTGATAGCCATAGTGCACTGCTTGACTCCTTACTGAACACCAGGACCCCACCTGCTTTTCAGCACAGCTGATGCCCAGGCAGTTACTCCCCAACTGCTACTGATGCAGGGGGTCAGTTCTTTCCAGATTCAGGACTTTGCATCTGTCACTATTGAGTGCCATGAAGTTCATACTGACCTATTCTTTTATCTTGTCTAGATCTAAATAGCTTTCAATGTCAACCCCGTCTTAAGTGTATTGACTGCAGTCTCCAGTTTGACATTGTCCACAAGCATTTGATTTAAATCAATTTAATTGCTGGTTAAAGCAGAACTTTTCATAAAGAAAATACGAACATCTAGGATTAATCCCAAACAAAAAAAAAATTAGAAAAATAATTTTGAGAAAGTCATGAGAAAATGTCAAGTTGGATGAGTATGGAAATAGGAACTGAACGTGAACTGTTGCATGTCTGCTCACACCCATTGTAATAACCGGTTCTATTTTAGAAGAGAAGAAAAAGCCTACTGGAAGATGAAAAAAAGGAAGACCAGAATTCATTTTATACAATTGTAGACAAATCTGGCCTCAGGAGTTGTTTTAATTCCTGTTTGTTCCATTCCCAAAACCATACCTCTGGTTTCATAATCCAGGTCACGCCTTAAGAGTATTTCCATTATATCTATCTTAGTGATAAACACATTTTATCAGAACTTCAAACGCTGAAAATCATTGAGGGAAGAGCTGTATTGTGTAACGTGATACTCTCTAACCCAATCACCTCAATGAGTAATAGTACCTTGCACTTGCATGGGACCTTTCATCTGGAAATTGTAATGCTCTTTACAAACATTAATTAATTAAACTTCAAACACATGGGTGAGATAGGGAAGTATCCACACAATCTTTGGAACCGAAGTTGGAAAGACTTGCTAAGTCAGGCCATCAAATAATACTACCATAAAATTATAATCCAGCGGTTTTCGATGGGGGTTTGGTTTTTTTTTTCTTTTTTTCCCTTCCTTCTATGCTGCTCCAGAGTCTCATAGGACATTTTCTCATTCCTTTTTCTTCATTAGTTTGAGAACCAAAGTCGTAACTCCTCCCATCAGGTGCTGCCAGTACCCATTTTAACTCTTTGGCACAGGCAGCCACCACTGGCAGAAGGGAAGGATGGGGATAAATGCTCCAGTTGCGTCTTCCCTGATGGCAAATCCTGGCAGAAGCTCAGCTCGGGCTTGCTCCCCTGGCCCCTCATTCCACGTAGCTTCCCCACTACCACAGCAGCTGCTCTCCTGTCCTCACCTTAGAGGGTGAGGGCCTTTTATGTAAATTGCATCTGCAGCTCACCAAACCCAGCTGGGAGCAGCCTGGGGCAGCCAAGAGGCACCACTCCCAAGACTTTCAGTGGGATCTTGTAAATTCCCCATCACCCACTCCACCTTCTCCTCCTCTTCCTCTCTGTTTCCTTCTCCAGTTTGAGAAATGCTTTTTAGAAACTGTGGTTTTAGAGGAGAAAACAGAAGCATGCAGAAATTGAGGCTTACCCAGGGACGTAGTGGATCAGTAGCAAATAAAGTATATGCATCTGGCAAGAGCCTGATGAGTTGTTTGCTGTATATGCTGTGCCGTGGTCTCACTATAGGAAAGCCACAGAGTAGTTAAAACTTGTGCATTCTCCAATGACGAGGATGTTTCTCCCCAGAGACTTTTCATATCAGTGCAATACCTCTTTGAAATGGAAACTCTTTATGCAAGCAGAGCTTGATCTAGTAATTAAAAACTGTCATTCAAATAGGAAGTTTTTGATGAAAAGAATCATGGGAAGAGATTTGATTTATTTATGGGAAAACCTGTTGTGGTTACATTCTGAAATGACTAATATTCAAGGTAACAATACAATGTACTTCACAGCCAGACTTGAATTGTTTTTTTGGTCAACAGAAAATGACTTCCCACGTCTTTCCGGTAAGGCTCCCTTGTTCACTTGTTCTTATTTTTCTGATGCTATGGTGGAACATTTGAGCCTCGTAAATCAAGCACTGTGTTTCATGCACTGCAGACATCTAACCTCAGCAGGGCTATCTGTCCACTAAGAGCAGCTGTAAGCATCTTGAAGACAAAGGAGAAAGTCAGGAGAGAGATCCAGGCAGTTTGCATGGTGAAAGAGAGGAGTCACCTACATCTAAACAGAAAATGTTATGCAGTAGACTAGGTGTGAGCACTCTTCTCTGACTGGAGTTCTGGTATCTGACCTAGTTAGTATTCTTTATCCGTACAGTTAGAGATGAGGCAGTGGTGTTAACAGACACCTAAACGAACATGATAGGATGGCAATGCTGCCCTTCCTTACCATGAGGATGACAACATGCTTCAAGGAAAAGCAGAAATCTGTGCTCTACATTGTCCTCTATCTGAGGTGGTCTGAATACAATGCTCCCCATTCCCCAGAAGATGCCCTACCCACTGGCATACACAGGGCAGTCAGGTTAAGACCAGTCTCCACCCTTCCTTTTGAAGCATCGTGCTGCCAGAAATGCAAGAGTCGTGGAGCTAGAGGGAGAATAAGCATGAGGGAGTCCGAATCTGCAGCCCAGTTTGAAGCAGAGCTGGTGAAAGAGTTGGGAAGCCCCAGCTGCCCTACTGATACATTAGTGTGAGCTTTCCCTGCAGTTGCCCAGCTGCAGGTGGAGATGTAGAGAACATAGGATGGAGGTGCTGGTACCCTTAAGTTATTAATACTGAGGTAAAGCCATAAATACTCTGGTCTGTTGGCTCTTCTTTTGGTGGCTTTTTTTGCCACTTATTTTAAATAGCATGGCTGGAAAAACAGATGTGTTTTACAGTAGATCTTAAGCATTAGGGAGGATTATGTAAATCACAAGATAGAAAAATGTGCAGTCCCAGTTGTAGAACAGTTCTTTGTAAAAACTGTGCGTGTTGTCATTAGTGTTGACTCTCTTGTCTAAAGTGTGTACATGTAGAACTGTTTCTTTGGTGGAGAGTTACCTGCTGTCAAATACAGGCCCTCGAGTGAGTATAACGTCTAAGAGGGGTCAGTTGGTAAGACCATAAATTTTCCTGGAGCTTGGGATGGTAAAACATGACACTTTGTGAAAAGTGGAAGTAACTAAGAATATATTCAGAGCTGTTGTTTAGTCTTTCAAAAATCTAAAGTAGAACTACAGGGGTATAAAATGCCTTGGGGTTTTTTTTGGTTCTGTAAAACTGAGCTGGTAGGGTTGACCTTATGTTGGCCCAGTATCTGGAGCGTGGTGAAATTTTATTGGATATTATGTTTGTGCTATTGAAGTCTGTTCTGCTAAAAGACTATAAAGGCTGTTTAATGGTTTATAGTAGTTTCAATGAAAGCCAGATTTTTCAAACTAGGGATCAGGTCTCCGAAGATACTTAGGCACCTGATTCTTCATAGAAACTTTAAAAGAACCTTGTGGATCTGAATCCTGTAATCCACGGTAAAGTTCTACATTCATATTTTTGCACCTGCTGTCGTTATTCAAAAGGAACAAATGCTAATAAAACTTCTTTTTTGACCAAACCTCTGGACTGCGGACCTACATTTATTATTTTTTGTTCAACCTAAGAAAAATCACAGCTGTGCTGTGGGACCAAAGTCTCTTGGGTAAAGAAATGTGAAGATAAAAATATGAAGGATAGTCACAGAAGGAGACCTCTATGGAGCAGCAAGATAGAAATTAATGGTGATAGGTTAGATGCCTTGCAGAGGAGAGGTGAAAGAACACTGGGTCTCAGCATACCTGAACACCAGTATCAATATGTACACTGGAAAAACACTGCTGGTGTACATGTGTTCTGTAAGGCGATGAGTAAATTGTCTTCATGTCCAAACAATCAAACCTTGAAAGGACCCAAACAATCAAATGTGAAAACTTAGGAAAGATCTCAACAATTATAAGGTCTGAAGAAATATTTCCAGTAGACTCTTCAGAGTTTTTAAGCATTTCCACCAGATACTGTGTGTGATTAACACCAACCTATCTACTCGACTTTTGGCTGTTTTGTTAACCATCTGGCTAACTCAGGGAAAGCAAAGGGCCTGGGACCATTAGTTTTCTCCTTATACTTGGTAATTCAAGACTTGCAGAGTTTCTGGAAGAGCCAAGCATTTATCAAGTGATTTATCAGAAATGATCAGTTTTGCTTTGAATCTGAGCAAAGACAATTTCCTCCATTTTCAGATCTTCAGAAACTGAGTTGACGTTTGGCAAACCACAAGGGAAAACCAGATCCTTCCATGTTCTTTTCAGGAATTTAGTAATCGAGTTCAACAAATACCAACTGTAAACACCAAAGCTGAGTAATCTACGCATCTTTACCATTAGGAGAAGATATGATATTGATGTTTAGGCCCGGTTTTGCATAAAATACTGAGCTATGTGCCATGGTCACATATCAGAGCAAGTGTTGTTAGCTAAAATAAAGCGTCTATGACAATTGTAAATATCAAGCCTGGCCCAGCTGTCTCTAAAATGAGTCAAAAATCCAATGAGCTTGAATAGAGACTAGGATAGGTGATTCTTTTTGCCAGTTATAAGCTGCACCTCTCCATAATGTTAGCATCTTTGAGTTCTTAAAAGCTGCTTCCAATTCAAGAGGGCTGCCCGACAAGATTCTTCTTTTGCCTAAATAAAACAACTAATTATTGAGGCAGCACTTCAGCTGGGAGCATTCAAATGAAGAGCTGGATTTGAATTACTGCAGGAAGTGAAGCCAATGTCTGATGAAGCCTGATCTTTCATTCTGTCTGGCGTTTGTGTGTGAATGTGTTTCCATCAGTGTAAGGACAGGATGGTTGGATTGTGTTTCTTTAAAGGAAGAATGGAATCCAGGCCACACTAGAAATACTAACACATCTTTAGAAAATGATTTTTTTTTTTTACTCTCAGAAATACTACAGTACTGTTTAAAAGCAAATAAGCACAGGATGTGCTGGTGGCTGATGCTTTGAGAAGAGAGTTTCTGATAAGGTAAAACTGTGCAAGGCAGCTGAACCACAAGTTCATTGTCATCAGAAACTGATAAAACCAAAAGACATGCCCAGTCATCTGCAACGATATTCCTTAACCTCTTGAAAAGTATAATATCCTTATAGCTTATCTAACTTTCTAAGACACTCAAAAGCCTTAATAAAGAGTGGGATTTCTTAAGCCGAAGTGTATCTTCTATCACTTCAGGGCCATATTAGAGCCATTCTGCAGTCCCAGTTGAGAAGTGTGGCTTTACAGTGATGGAAACAGTCATTACTGATTGACTAAGGAGGAGGTTTGTCAGCATGTACAGTTGTTGGTATGAACTGGTGTGAGGCCTTTTCACATTCTCTAAGGGAAAGGTTGAGCTTACACTGGTATGTCAGGTGTTAAAGACATGAGAAAACTGAACGATACAAGAAATAACTGCAGTGACTGGGTAACAGGCTTCTTCTTCCAACAAGATACAGAAGGAGTTAATATTGAATGATTATCAGTACTACATACATAATGCATATTTTTCCCCACAACATTCCAGCCAGCTTACAGTGGCGTGCCATCAGATGGAGAAAAAAGAGGTAGATTTTTAAGCCTCTGCAAGAAAAGCAAAGATAACTCATATGTGGAACAATTTACCAGGCACCATTGCATGCTCAGTTTTCCCAAAGTTATAGATGAAGAATAATTCCAGTTTAAAGAAATGCACTATTTCTGATTACAGAACAAAATGTCTGAAGTTGCCTTTTCTGTGAAGCGGGGGAAGGTGGGCAGGGGATGCATATCAAATCCCAGCGACTAGTGGCAGATTTGGCATTGTTATAGCAAAATTAAGCTCTGCTGAGGTGATATATCTGGAAAGTCTGAAAAGAATAATTCAGATTATAAGAAGGTAAACGCCCAAGCGTGCTCTGCTTTGTTCGTACACACAATATATGAAAAGTACATTATTTTACACCAAATTTGTCTGGAGTTAACTGGTAAAGTAATTTGTATAGAAACCCTGAAGGAGCTTGGGGAATGCTTAGATTAAACCTGAAGACTAAAAAACAATCAAACAAACAAACCAAGACAGACAAACAACAGGAAAAAAAAAAAAGGGAGGGGGAAGAAAAATGAAAACACCTTAAAAGGAAAAAAACAACTTTGAAATGGTTCCTGAGAGTGATTTTTTTTTTTTTTTTTTTTCAACCCTCTCGATGTTCTTCGGTGTTTGCAAAGCTGTTTAGATAGGTTGATATTTATAAATGATTCTTCAGAGAAGTACGTACATGTTTCTGATGTGTTTTGACAAACCTCGATGAGACGGAAGAGACAGAATATGCTTGCATCTGAACTTAATGGCAACTGGAGCACAGGCTGTTGACTCCTTCCCACAAAGCTGTGTATTGTCTTGGGTAAATATATTTCTTATAATATGATGTAACCAGAAGCATCTCCTGAAAATTCTCCTCTTCCCAGGACTTTATTGAAGATCATCTTGATGTATGCTCTCTGAGGAAAACATTGTTCAAAGTTGTACTTCTAGCGAAGTTTTGAACTTTAATAATAATTTTGTTGTTTGGTGATGTCTTCTCCAAGTCTAAATTAAATCAGATGTATTCCCTAGGAGATAATTTGCTTGAATTATTTTCCTTTTGAATAGGAAATAAAAACATTTATGATCAACTCTTAAATGTCCCATTTTCCCTCTGGCTTTATGGTGAAGATGAACGTGAATAGGAATACTAGCCATTCCTCAATAATAATTGAAATATATTCCCATGCCCCCCTCCTCTGTTGCTGAACACTTCCAACCTTGGCCTGTTTTGTTGGGGGTTTTTTTCTCAGAATGTTTTATAACTATTGTTCTCTTGGTTTGTCTGCTTTTGTTGCTGAAAGTTAGAAAATGCAGGATTTAAAACTTTCTTTTTTGTGTCTATGGATAGCCATAAGTACATGGTCTTTGTTACAGTGTTTTAAGAGTCCATATTCTTTCTCTTTCTGTGGCTAATGACACTTCTTTTACTTGTATTAATGCATAAGGAAGATTTTAAATTCACTTACAAAATGAATGTTTGCTTTTCCAAAGTCCTGTGCAACAGAACAATATTGAATCATCAGGAATCACCAAGGAGAAAAAGTGCTGACCTGGTTCTGCTGCCTAGGTCTCTGCTGGAAACTGGACTGTCTTGATGTAGTATCCTCGTTATTCATTGTCTTGTTTCTCCTTTTTTCTTTGTGAAATGGACCTCTTGATTTATTTTTCACCATTTCATGTTTTCTTTTTTGTCCTCCCCTGCTTTTTTGTCATGGTTAATACGTGAAACTATGAGGCTTTGGAATGGAAATACTGCACAGCTTGTGGGTTTTGGGGGTGGACCTAGACAAAGTAGAGGTAGATACCCTTGTAGGTCACAGATGAGGCAAAATGGACAATTACTTTGTAGTTGCCAAATCTTATGCAATTTTAGTTCAGCAGTGTTTTTGTGGCATAGGTGAATAGTCCTGTGCCAGCTAGAGTTAACATAACACTTTTAAATGGCAAATACTCCATTTTCATGTTTGCTTTTACAGGTCAGTCAAATTCAACTACCTCTTTTCTGTTCCTCTCTCTCTCTTTCCCTGACATGCTTTTAATCTCACTCTTTCTGTGTTACTCTGTGCCTCTGTGTCAAAGTGCTGTTCAAGACTATGTTGCCTTCTACGCAGTGTAGCGTAATCCCTCTGAAAAGATCGCAACTGGGATGAGCAGTCACTGCACCGCACTATTCAACCAGAATGAAACATTAGATGGAGTGGAATTAGGTGGCATGAGAGGACTTTATTTAAGAAGAATATAGCATTTAAGCCCTGTTTGAACTTAAGATGTCTAAATAGTGCTGTTTGAGTAAGAGCACTTTCACCTTACTCGAGGACCAAAATTCTGTTGGTTCCATTGATTAAGAATTTTCCTGCATTATTTCTTTTGCGTGATCACCAAGGGCCATTTTTGTAAGTTTTAGACTGTTGGAGTAACTCTTCCACTTGAGAAAATCCTATTGTAGTCACACAGATGTGACTACAAAGGCAAGAACAGTGCAGGTGAGGTAAAAGAAGCTGCCGGTGCAAGAGAGTGGAGAATCTGGCCCTGGTTTACATATGACTACTTTGGGTTTATATAGCTTTTTTTGGTGTTTGTTTTTATTTTACTTTGGGCTGTCTAAGTATTTCACAGGCAGTCGACTCCCACAGAATGATTATGAGTCTTCATTTGGTATATTATACAAAGAGTCAGACCAACCAGCTAAAAAGGGGAATGATTTGTCCAAAATCCCCCCTCTCAATATCTGCGTCCAAGTCTGTAATGAAATCCCAGTCTGATTCAGTGTCCCGTGCTCCTGTGTTCGTCCTCCATAATCACCCCACCAATCTGATTTCATCATCTACAAGCTTCTCTGGCTTTTCTCTATCTAGTTTCTATCTGGTACAACTGCCTTGGAATGCATCTGGGTTCGATTCGGACGTCTTGTGCAGTGATAAGCGTTGTGTACAAGTTGACCAGAAAATGTGTGGCTGGTAAACACCAGATTCCGCCTTTCCTCAGTGATTAGCTGGCTTTTTGAAGTTGTAATGATTTTATTTTGGCTCGGAGTCAGTGAGTAAGAGTATGCAAAGCCTTAGCCAAAGCACCTATTTATTTAAATTTTATCAGCACATATTTCTTCAAAGAAGAGTACCTATCTCTTTGTCTAAGCGCTTTTTAATAAAAGTATAAATATATAAATTGTGTAACTACTGAGTAAATCAGCTTAAATTTTCTCCATTGTCTCTCAGATGACAGCAGATAGTAGAAACAGTATTCTTCCTTGGTGAATAGGGTTTACAGAGTATTTCTGACTTGTAAGAATACTATCTGTACAGCTTCTTTCTTTCTTTTTTTTTTTTTCATTTCAGATTTAAAAAAAAAAGTAACACAGCTTGTTTTCCCTGTATTTGTTCTGTCTGTTTTCATAACACAAGTTTGTTTTTATTCCCAAGAAAGGATATGAATAGATTAAATGATTTGTTTAAAACGTGAATGGAATTTTTCTAGACACAAATCACTCTAACTGTTCATCTTTTGGACTTGACTGTTCAAAACTTGTCAAAGAAGAATTATTTTTTTCCTTTTTCCCTCCCAGGTTTCCTGGAGGAGAAAGATTGTCCGTTTCTCTGGTTGTTTCATATGTTAGATGTTAAAATTTGAATACCACAGTAATACAAATTTTTTAAACCCCTCTACTTTTCTATTGTAATACTTTACTTGTGAGAGACACATTAATGAAAATGCTTTTTGTTTTCTTTCTTAAAGAGTGGTTACATAATCTAGTACTGTGCTGAAAAAAGCTTTACTTACTCAAGGCACCAGAGATATTCTGTGTTTTGGCACCACAATTTAATTTCTATGTGAAACTGTATGTAACAAATTAAATTTTTACATTTTGAGGAAGCTGGGATTAACATTGGCATACTGTAGTATATAAAAGATTTCAATTAAAATTGTATTTGTAATTAATCCATTAAATGGGATAGGACTAAGTACGCTGGAAAATCAACGTGTTCAAGTGTACTTTTGCAAGTGAAATACTGCATGTGTTGTATAACAAATGGCTATACGTTGTGCTATCAAGCATTACTAACATGTTCAGTTTTTCCCAGGAGCACTTTCTTCCCCTATATACCAAACAGTATTGGAAATGGCTTGCGAAGGAAAATCGTAGTATAAACTGGGTGCTCTAAGACATGAGCTTTTGAAAATAGCAACCAAATTCTTGTAGGTTTCTGTGCATAAGGTTTGTGAAATCAGATGTAATTATGCTGCCGTTGGTGGCGGAGTTATTTTCCATTCAAATGCCATGTACTGAGCTGAACCGGAAGCAAAGGAGCGGGGGCTTTCCCCTGGTGCCAAACGAGTCGACGGCGATCTCAGCAGCGTGTAATTTTCACACCCGTGTGGACAAACAGATCAGCTCAGCTGTCCCACCACGCCAGGTTTTGGGTTTTGTCATGACCAGGGGTCCAGGCTGCTTGGAGATCTGCCGAGTTCTTGGCCATCGAGGTGTTTTGCTTTAAGGAGTTACTCCGGCAAAGTGCATCTTTGAAAGTTTCCTCCCAGGACTTTGAATTTGTCCCCAAGCTTATTGGAGTTTCTGCTATCAAACACAAGTTTGCAAACTGTTTGTGTTATTTTGGAAGTTGTCCTCATAATACCTTTTATTAATTTCCCAAAATTGACAGCTGCAGTTTTTTAGATTTTTTTTTTTCTTTTTTTTTCTTGTTTGTTTTGGGTTTTTTTATTAACTATGTGCACCACAATTATGGTTTGGGTTATGAGTCCTTCAAGTCACTCTGTTGTGGCAATGCCTTTTTCAGTAATATGCTGCATGTATTCAGCTTTTTATTTATGCAAGAACAAAAATATTTTCTGAGTTACTTTGTTTTATCACAAATTCTCTGCTGGTTTGGGTTTTTTTTTTTATTTCCCTACTCCTACACACTGACTAAAGTACTGAACTTGTAGACTGATACCCAGATCTCTTTCTTGAGTCAATACCATTAATTTATAAGCCAGTTAAGTATTTGAGTGCATTTAATTTGTCAATATTGACTTTTCCCCACTATTGTGTTTCTCATTTTCTTAGGTTAGGTGTATCTGAATCTCCTCTGGTCTAGGTTTACCTGCAGATTTTTGCGTCATTTGCAGCTTTGTCACTTCTCTTGATAACTCCTTTTTCTGATTACTAACACGTAGGTAGCTACCACATACGCCAGAGCAATGTGCTTCCCACCACTTTCTACATGTTGAGCATTCCAAAAAGAAAAATGCACTGTTTATTTCTAATCTCTGTTTCTGTCCAGGTTCTAGAAAAAGTTTTGTCCCTGGTAAGTGACACCAGATAACTTTCTTGAAGTCCATATAAGTAATTTCTCTTTTACTTTTCTTCTGGTGCATTAAGAATTGTATCAGATTTGTGAAGTACAATTTTCTTTGGCTAAAACTGTGGAGAACAAATTCTACCTGTGATCTGTGTGTCTTCTACGGGTGTTTTAATGATTATTTTAGATAAATTGCTGGTTGATCTCAAAATACATGTGCTAGTCTAAGTTTCCTGAATTAATCCCGTAAGGCTTATCAAAATACAAGTGCAATATTTGCTACCATGCAGTTACTAGTGATTAAATACAATCACTGGTATGAGACCATTTAGAAGTTCAACCAGCTCATTCTTAATTTTTTTCTGATATTTTTGACTGTATATATCCTCTGCGTGTTACTCTCAATGCTTTTTTAAGTTATCTATTTTGGTTTTTTTCATTTCTCCCTTCCTCTCTTTTGGATACCTGTGTCCTTGCTGGCATCTCATCTTTGTTTTTCTTCTTTTTTTTTTTTTTTTTTTTTTTTTTTTTTTTTTAATGTAGAAAGAATAGGTTCAGGGTAAGTATCTTGCTAATACATAGTTGGCAAAAACTGATGCAAGAAATTGTTTATCTTTTCAGCAACACCCTCATTTTCTTTAATTACATCTTCACCTCCTCTAATCCAAAAGACCTACTTATTCTCCCTTAACCATCTTGGTGGTTATTGCGTGGTTTTCACCCACAGCTGTTTACTTCAGAGCCCGTTTTAGGTCTCTTTGTTTCTTTCTTACACAATGAATCTTATAATCTGCTTTGTTGGCTTCACAAACATTTTATTTCCATATTCTGCATAACTTTGCATCGGATTCCTATAGGTGGAATGGCTGTAGGGCACTCTAAAATTGTACAACAGGTCTACAAACTGAAAAAGTGCTATGCAAGTTTGAAGAGGACCTATTTCATTTTCAGGATACAAAATTAATCTTAGCACTTACAATGCATACATTCCCCCCTTGCTTCTAGTCTTCAACATTTGTTTTTTAATTTCTTATGTTAATACTTCGGTTTCTGCTGATTTAACAGGTTTTAGATGCAGGAAGACTGAAAGAATACGGTGAACCTTACATTTTGCTGCAAGAACAAGATGGCTTGTTTTACAAAATGGTGCAACAAGTGGGCAAGACTGAAGCGGCTTCTCTGATTGAAACGGCAAAACGGGTAATTTTGGAAAAAGGGATAATTAAGTTTGTCTCTGCGATTTGTTTATCTCAAGTTAGCATATTCAGTGTTATAGTAAGCCTTCCACTAAAGAATCTGTCGTCTTTGCAAAGCAAACACATCATTTTCAGTGCTTTTTTTTTTTTTTTTGTGGGATATACACAGGCTTCCAAATGGTAAGTGTATTTATATACCCCGAGTTGAAAAACTGTTTGGATTTCTTGCATCCTTCTGTATGCACACAAAACGGGAAGTGTAAATAATGTGATATACTCATAGAACCATAGAATTGTTAAGGTTGGAAAAAACCTCCAAGATCATCAAGTCCAATCTTATACCCAACACCTCTATGACCATTAGACCATGTCCTGAAGCATCTCATCTACGCGGTTTTGGAACACCTCCAGGGATGGTGATTCCACCACTTCCCTGGGCAGCCTGTTCCAATGCTTAGCTACTCTTTCAGTAAAGAAATTCTTCCTAATATGTCATCTGAACTTCCCCTGGCGCAACTTGTGGACATTTCCTCTTGTCCTGTCACTAGTTATTAGGGAGAAGAGACCAACGCCAGCCTCACTACATCCTCCTTTCAGGTATCTGTAGAGGGCAATATGGTCTCCTCTCAGCCTCCTCTTCTTCAGGCTAAACAATCCCAGCTCCCTCACCCTCTCTTCATAAGACATGTTCTCCAATTCCATCGCCAGCTTTGTTGCCATCCTCTGTACCTGCTCCAGCACCTCAGTGTCTTTCTTCTACTGTGGTGCCCAAAACTGGACACAGTACTTGAGGTATGTCCTCACCAGTGACAAGTGCAGGGGTACAATCCCTTCCTTCCTCTTTCTGGACACACTTGTTCTGATCCAGGCCAGGATGCAGTTGGCTTTCTTGGCCACCTGGGCACACTGCTGGCTGATACTCATCTGGCTGTCTGCCAGCACCCCCAAGTCCTGTTGTGCCAGGCAGCTCTCCAGCCACTCCTCCCCAAGCCTGTAGCGTTGCCTGGGGCTGTTGCGACTGAAGTGCAGGACCCAGCACTTGGCCTTGTTAAACCTCACAGAACTGACCTTAGCATATTGTTCCAGCCTGTCCAGACCTCTCTGGGGAGCCTTCCTGCCTTCCAGCAGATCAGATCGACACTCCTGCTTAATTTTGTGTTGTCTGCAGACTCACTGAGGGTGCTCTCAGGCCCCTCATCCTCACCTCTGCTGGGCACTGATCTTAGAAAAACTTGCTGTAAAAACATGTTTGGGGTGCGGAATCCAGCATTTATTTGTTATTTGCATATTTTTTAAAGGGCCTGTCAAATTCTAGTTTGAGGTTCAGTACTTGTGCTTTATATTATGGTCTCTGGGGATGTATCACATTCTGGTTTGGTTTTTTTTTTTGCACTTTCCCTTCCTTCTTATACCCTTGCTCTGTTCAGCACATAGGATGAGCAGGGCTCAGTTAGGAAACAGCTGTTGAATGTTTTGTTGCCTCCTTGTTCCTTACAAGGCTCTGTGCCTGATTTACTGCTTACTATTCAAATCCTACTCTGAGTACAGAATTACTAATGTAATTGTGAGCATTCCTCTGGCAATCAAAGTGTTTAAGAAACATCAATGGATTAATTTTCATAATTTGCCTCTGAAGTGAGGCTATATCATCTCCACTTTTCAGATGGAAAGCTGAAGCAGAGATAAAAAGATTAAAAAAAAGACCTGGGATTGAGGAACTTATTTTCTCTAGCTTTTGTCTTGATTTCTTTTTTGCTTCATAACTTACCACACAGGATGTCCAGAGCAAGGTTTCATTTCTGTCAGTGCCAGTGAAGTTTCATCATTGCTTCAGCTGAGACCGGCAGTGCTCAGTTTGGCAGCAACTTGCTTCATAGTCATGGAACTTCACTTTCAGCAGCAAGTAGGTGTGTAGCATCCTAAGGCAGCCTTTTCAAGACAAGAGACAAAGGTCTTATCTCTCCTTTATGCTTTCCTCTCAAGTTGCTATATGTGTGGAGCCGAGCTAGGGGAACACGAGCTCCAAACTGTTTCCCAGGGGAACAGGAGACCAATAAATGGGAAGCAACATACAGAGGTGGGGGAAAAAAAAGGCAGGTGCCTGGCTGTTTCCTAGTTAAAATAGACTCATTTACAGCAAGTTGGGAAAAAGTGGAAAATTGTGCTGTTGTGGAGGCTGTGTGCTCATGTCTGGAGGCTGTTTTACTGGACTTTTTGAAGATTAGGGAAGGGGTTCCTGTGTCTGCTCATATTCTGAATGTTTTTTAAAGCTGCAGAACTTTTTTTTTTTTTTAAAGAGTTTTTCAAGAGAAGCTTTGTAGCTAAGAGTGTACCCTGTAAATTCATGCGTGGCACTAATTGCAGAACTGAGGAAACAGCTTCATCCTTAACTAGATTATGTGATGAGTCCTGCTGTCCTCCATTGCCGCAATGAAGCTTCTAATGTTTTATTACTAGAAAGGAATGGCTTAGCCTTGTTTTTTATGGTATGTGTGTGACATTCTGGAGGTTATATAAATGTTGTTTAAAAGGATAGCTTTAAATTCATATGGCCAGTGTTTGTTTTCAAATGAAGGCCAGCTTCCTCAGGCTTGATCCTTGGAATGGCAAGAGGTGAGGCTGTCATCTGTGTCATCTGTAGAGACTTAGCCATGTCATGCTGTCTCTCCTTTCCCCGCAGCCCTCCCCAGTTGCACAATTGCATTCAAAGATAATTCAAAATATATAAAAGTAATTGCCTGATGTTACTTGCCCATATAGTCATCTGCAGTTACCACATCAATGTTATGTGATTTTGTACAGGAAGGGAAGAGATCCAGGAACCAGCCTCTGCTGAAATGTGGTTTGATGAAAAAGTTTGCTAACTCCCAGGCTAGAAGGCAGATACAAGCTTTAGCATCTGCCAAGAATGCAAAGCATGGTGCTTATCCACACTCAGCCCCAAAATACGGGAATCGAGAGACTGTATCTCCAGTCAGCAGCTACCCAGAAGCACAGTTACAGTTCTTTCTGTTTGAAGGACTAGGGACATGAATTCAAGGATTTTATTGCTGCTGTTCCTTGTGCTCCATGCATACTTTCAGAGAAGTTGCTTAGTCAGAAAAGCTGATTCCAATGGCTTTTCTTTTCACACTAGTAAGTCTGTTACATGTTGGTCTCATACATTCCTACTGCGGTTACTAAGAACTGTTTTTATGAAGAACAGCTTTTTGTCTGTTGTTGAAAAACAGCATGCTGCACATAAAAAGAAATGGTAATAGGACATATATACATACTTTTCAAAAGGCGTTACAGTGGGTTGCTAAGTTAAATGGTCTGGAATGTGGCCATGCTTTGGCAATGATCATTTGATTTATTACATTTTGGACCTGAATCTTGCACAGAACTTATACCAAGAGCTTCTTTCAGTAAGATGAGACTTCAAATGCGTTTTCTGGAACAGTATGGGTTCTGCTTGTATCCTTTAAGTGCAAATGAAGAGGGACTGCACATCTTAAGTTGGAAGACTGACTTGGACACCTTTGAAGAAACCTTAGTTCAGGCTTTCGCATTGATCCATCGTGGCTATTTGTAGGTCTCTCTTGGTCACTCAGTATCTCCAGTTTTTGTGCAAATGTCTAAGAAAACAAAATGGGCACAGCTCAAATTGGAGACGAATGAGTGTATATTAACCTGTGAACCTTACTGCCATAGAGTTGTACTTGGTATTGAGAAACCCTGGTTTTATCTTTGCTCGGTTTACAAGGAACTGTTGGGAGAAAGTCCTGTGGGAAAGTGAGAAACAGTCATTGAACAATTAAAAAGGGGGAAAAAAGAATGTTTTCAGTTATTCAGATAAAGAAAAGTTGCTGGGTTCTTCATGCTCTTGGCAGCATTAAGAAAGGCTTTTCCACAGTCTTTGGTGGCATCAGGATAGGGTTGGTTTTCTGTCAATCAGTTTTTGAGTACGTTGGAGGAAAAATAAGGGTCGTTTCATTTTAAATCTATGACAAATGTGTAAATATTAACATACTAGGTGTTATCTCACCTCAGTGATTACTTTTAAAAAGGTTGCAGCTCTGTTGGCAGTGGAAGAAACTATGTATAAAGACTTGAGCAATCTTGAGGGATTGGGCTCAGGGGAAGAATGACAATGAGACAGTTGAAAAGCAGCTGCCATTTCATTACGTCTCTAGTAATGTGCCAAGGTTTTCTATTAACTTTCCATTAAAGACAAATCACATTCAAAAGCTGCATTAAAAGTATGCCAAAGTTTTATGTTTTAACCAAGGAACGGGTTGGGAATACACAACTGGGGCTGCCATCTCTGCAGCGTGTGTGCAGGCAGGCACCTGATTAACTTTTCTCTGTTGCATCCGATCGTGGCTGGTTGCTGAGGAATGCCTCTTAACAGGACTTCCAGTTCTTTTGTTGATTCAAATCAGACCTTAATATTCTCTGAAACTTGTAAAGATGCATATATCCTGCGTTAGTGTGCGTGCACAAAAGATGACGGTGGTACTTACTTTTATAGAATGAATGTTTCTTTTTTATCCTTCGTGTCTTATACGCGTATTCATATGTATGAGGACGACATTATTATCAAACAAACTGAACTTTGTTGACAACCCTCTCAAATATAAATTGGAGAAATGTTTCATAAGCCATAGTCAAAGCAATCTGACTATGAGACCTAACTCGTGACACATGTCAGCTTTGGAAAGATAGTGTATTTTCTGTTTTTAAAGACTCAAACAAAACTTTTCACATTCTTCTTTGAAAAAAAAATTGCATTTGAAGTCCTTTTTCACCCAAACACATTTTTAGATAAGAGCACACAAGTCTTGACATTATTTCATTTTGTTATGCGCATCTGTCAAGGAACAGAGATATGATACAGCTACTAAAAACTGATGATTGTGGAACAGTGAAACTTGACAGCATTTCATTTCCTTTATGTTCTGATTATACATTTATCAGGAAAGCTGTATCTCTTCTAGTTGAGCTCGAAATTGGTAGAATTCAGGAACTCAAAGGCTTGGCAAAGAACTGTCCTATTATTTGGTATCATCTTACATTTTAGAGAAGTTGCTTGGTTGAGTCATTGTTAAAGCTTTTGCTTCTTCTTTCATTATTGTGGCTCACTATCCAGAGATCACATTTCTATAGGCCCTATAACAGCTCTGCAGCACAAATTAAACGCTGGGATATTTCATACATATACCTCAAAGTTTCAATGGTTGTCAATCATAGTTTGTAAAATATAGGGATTACAACCTGATATTAACATCTGAATCCATTGTGTTCATTTTATGTGTGAAAATGAGAAACCCTTGTGCAGACGCAAGATTTCACAGCTTCTTTGTCATCCTGTTTTTAATTTATCTCCATGTTTTGAACTAGTAAAATTATTTTACTTATCAGTTTAATGTAAAGTTATAAAACATATCTATTTATCTGAATTACCAGAATTTGAGTGGATTTACAGGTTGTGTGGGATTTTTCTCACGCTTAGTTACAATGCAAGATCATACAGTAATTTTACTAATTTTTCAGTGACGCACAGTTACTGAATGCCACTAACCTGTAGTTCCTGTTGGGATTCCTCAAGGACAGGTATCTATCTCCAGAAATTTTATTTGAAACTAAAAGATATTTGATGCATAATGACTCATAGAACCTGTTATCTTCCCTAGGTGTACTTCAGTAGGAATTACCCAGAAGTTGTTCAGAATGGTCAACTTGCTACAGACTCTTCCTTGGATCCTTCCTCAGGATTATGCATAACTGAAACTGCACTGTGATTCCCAAAAACCTTAATTGTTTTCCATAGTATGGAAACTGGAGATCTTCTAATCTCAGTGACAACGTTCACAAGTGTCAACGGGAGAGGAAAGGGGGGGAGGGTGGGGCGATTCTTTGCACTGGACATCCTTCCTATTTAAATACCAAGAAGAAAATTTTACTGTCCCTCTTTCTTTAATTTCAGTGCAATATGTTTCCCTTTCCAACTGATTATGTTTGTATTGCTAAGGAAATTAGGCAGGCTCAGTTTTTATTTGAAAGTTATGTGGTAGAGATCTCTTCTATTTAATGAACCAGGTGCAGGACACCTAACAGGTCTAGGATGCATATTTGGAGCTTGTTAAAAAAAAATTGAATGCCTCCTTTTTCTCTTTTGGAAATATTTTGAGAGGAAGCAAAACCAAATTTGTTTGCAAAAGTGTCACTTTAGCACGACAGTTACATCTAAACAGCAGATTCAGTAATGTACAACTTAGTTGTCTAGTGCCTCTGTTTTTCTACCTAAGTAGGTATGTAGGTTGGTATAGAAAAGAATTGAACAAGCCAAAAATACACTTTCTTTTTGATAGCAAAAAGTCCTATATACTTATTTTTTTGATAATTCAAATAACGCTGTTCAAGATGAATGTAAATATTAGTTTTAGTTTGCTAAAATCCAAATGCTGAAAAATCGGTCTCAGTCTTCTATACTTTAGAAGAAAATTACCATATTTGCACTGAAGAAATATTTAAATAATTTAACATACATTCCTCTTTTTATCCAGGTTATCAAAGGAAAAAAGGTATTAAAATAACTTGAGGAAACATTTGAATGACATGTCATTATACCTAAATGCTGTGTAGTACAAAGTTATCTTCAACACAACACATTGAACTGTATACATTATTTGCATTTATTGTGCCTTAATATTTGTGCCTTCAAGCCAAAGCTATAACTGCAGGGTACACAACAAATTCATTAAATAGATGTTAAAAGTATGTAACCCTAGTATATTTAAAGTTTTGCATCGGGGGCTCTGTTGAACTCGAGCTGTTTGAAGTTACCGTCCTACCAGAGTAGGTAGGAAAGTACAACCTGTAGTTTTGCACGGCTGTTACTGATAGAGGAATGCAGTGAGAGAGGGAGGTTCCGTGTTCCTGAGTTATGCCCTGATTCAGCAAAGCACTTTAACACAAAGGCACTATTCACACATTGAAAAAAAAAAAACAACCAAAACCAAAAAAACAAAATCAAGCAAGTGCTGTGCTGCTTCAGATTTTTTCATGTTTAGTGAGATACCTACTCTCTGAGGCCTAGTTGAAAATAAATCTCTTCATCTTACTGCTTAAAGGGCACAGAAGAGACTAAAAGGCAACAGATCTCTTCAGAAGTGGAAAATACTGTGCTTTTTGACAAATCCTGAAGACGTTTCTCGCTGTTACCTTTGTAAGACAAATGCTAGTTACCCAACGTTCACCCAGTGGTCTAAAAGTAAGGCAAACACAAACAGTTCTCGTTTCAAGTACTTCTACCAGCAAATAACTGCTTTAGATACAAAACTACTTTTTTTCTCAATGAGAAGTAAATTGAAGCCAAAGCCTGTGCCTCAGCACAGGGGCTTGTCTAGAAGGACTTTGTCCCGCTCAGGAGTCAGCCCAGTGTTGGGACGCCTCGTTCCCCTGTTGCAGCATGTTCCCTGCTGTTCTGCTTGCTGTCCTGCTGTGAGATCCCAGGAGAGAGGGGAGGACCTCTTACTACCTGCTGTACCACCAGCCATCTTCCCCTGGTGTGTGGGTGGGAGGGGAAACAAGCATCAGGCATCTGGATTTACTGGTAACATCCTCTTCTGTCATTAGCAGGAAGCTACAAAATGAAATGTCCTTGTCTTGTAGCTTTGTTTTGACAGGTTCCAGTGCTGCTTCTGTGGTGTGTAGGACCGTGCACTCTAACAAATCCCACCGGGATGGTGGAACTGCACTTCATGCAGTGCTTGCACTTGTGCTACATGTGGTGCTATATAACAGATGATCAGGGGCAGCTACCTGTCCCTAAAGCCACGTGGCACAGATTGGCTCGTGTAAGCAGTGCTTATGGCTAATCCTTGGAGCACACCAGCCACATCTCCTTCCCTGTATCACTTAGCCCGTGTTCTTCTCTGGGCTCAGGCAGTCCACTTATGGACCTAGCACAAAGTTTAGTGTGTTTTGGTGGGGTTTCCTTTTCAATTCAAATTGTCTGACATAGGCATAGGGCTGTCCTGCAGCTCAGCAGAGTGGCATTTGTATTGCAGAGGTATGTGAAGACACAGAGACCTGTTTGAGTGTGTAAAGTTGCTGGGGACTGTAGCATGAAGAAAGTCCAACCTTGCATGATCTTGTCTGTAGCTCCCTTTTTGGAAAGGTGGGGTCCATGGTGTGAACCATGTCCAAATTCTGCTCCAGCTTGGATACAGGGAGCGCTGTCTGGAGTGTCCAAAACAGCTAGGGTGAGCTGACCAGTAAGGCAGTGTAGACACTTCATGGAGCCTGGTGCTTGAGCGTGTTTGTTTATTTTGAGCAGCGTGGACATATCCAGAGTCTAATTTGTGTTTCACAAGAGTGAAATAGTGAATTAATTTCTAAATAGTTCTTACAAGAGAGTAAGTATGATGTATAAGACACTGAGACTTTCAAATACTCTTAAGAGAACAGCATATTCTCCTGGCCATATACCTTGAGTTTATACTTTGCTTTTTTATTTTTATCAGAACCAAGGAGATATGCATGCGTAAACCAAGGGTATAATTACAGTTTTAGTTCATTTCAGCTCTGAAATGAATCTATGGTAAGTTATATTTCAGAGCAGAGCTCCAAAACGCTGGCTGCAGCAGACTCACTGGTATGAGACCCTGACAGATCTAGGTATCAGTCTATGAGCTAGAATTAATTTTATCCTGTAGCTTTTTGAATGCACACAAAAATGTTAGGTATCTCTGAAAATGCTGATTCTGCTTCTTCACATGTTTTGGCAGGACATTACTAGCTGTAGGTATCGAGTATCAATATAGGAGAAAAGAAATTTTTTACAGAAATCACACTTGAAGCCCATAAATTGCTGAGTAGAAAAACTGATAGCAAGTCATTTGTGTCTGTCATTGGCATTATATCTCTTCAGTTTAAAGTAACAAAAACATTTTAATCAGGAAATTGTTTTAGATTCTTACTTTGTTTTTGTTGATGATAGTTGTTTTGTTTAAATGACTGGTGGTTAAGATTAACTAACCTGTTTAAATTTCACTTGAGTAAAAAAGTGCAGTGTACCTGAATGGCAAAACTCAGATCAGAGATGAGAAATTCACCTTCCTTTGGTGAAAGTCTTGGTCTTAAATGGACGAATTTTCTTTCTCACAAGGTGTTTTATATTTCCTTTTAAAGAAAAGTTCAAATAGTGCTAAACTTCCACTTTGAAAATGTTCATGCGTTATTTGGAAATAGCAGAGATGGTTACTATAAGCTACATTCCTTCCTGAGGAGTTTGGACAAAGAACTCGGAGTTCTGAGTTATTCAATCCTTTAAAATATTTCTTCACCATGAGGTGCCTTAAAGTATTCCAGAGTCTTATTTCTAATAATTATAATTTTATACAGTAATACTGAAAATAAACAGTTAGAGAACTGTTGTTTATTTAGTGCAAAAGCCTCTACTTCCAATCTCAAGAACTGTTCTTTCAAACATCAATTTTGGTATATCCTTGCTCCACCCCTCCTCAAATGACCACTGGGAGAGTCAAAACCAACATCATTCTCAAGAATGGGTTATCTCGTGTTTTGTTTATTTTAAGGGCAAAATTCTCTGTAGCAAACTGCACCAGAGCTCATTTGCCAGATGAGCATAGTCTTCTGTGATACCATTTGTACTGTCCTCTGAAGAGGGAGGACCTTCTTCTGACCAACGTAGTAACACTTGTTCCTTAAGTGATGTTGTTGGTTTCTTTTAACCTTCCCAGTACATGTTTAAAATAAGATTGCAGAAAGATTCAGAAGGGACAAAATATCCAAATGTTATAGAAACTTTCCTGAAAATGCTGCTTTTTTTGTGTTAATCTGACCCTTTGAAATATCTGACTTTAAAATTTGCCTTTTCTTGGGGAGGGGGGAGAAAAGAATTAAAATCACTTATTTCGTGTGATGGCGATGAGCATCTGACACTTTAGCAGAAGAATGTGGCTTTCTATATATGTTTTACATTGTGTAACAGCGCACTGCTTTCTCCTCATTTTAACTCTGGTTTTGTTTTTGTTTTGGGTTTGTTTTTTGTTTGGTTTTGTTTTGTTTTTGCATTTGTGTAATGATATGATTTTGGTATTGCTATGGAATACTTTCTTTTGTTGACATTCACATGACAGCTCTTGTCATACAATAAAAGGCGTTTCTCAGAAGCGTGCAGAAGTCTGTGGTCATTGCTAACGTGTGGTTGAGGGCAGAAATGATGGGCTGAGCTAAGTCAGATCATTCCTGAAATCTCCAGGCACCTCTTGGTGGCATCGCCAGCTCCAACTGAACATCCTCCATCTGGAGGTGTAGCATAGAATAATACATTCCAACTAGGTTTTACTGGTAGTCTGCAGTCTGAGACATCTCACATCCCATTATCAATCTATTTACTTTGGTGACACAGGCTAAAAAGTAATCCAGGTAGATTTTCAAATGATGGAAGAACCACTGCAGTTGCCCAAGTGCAGATCAGGTACGATCTCTGCCTCAGGCAGCTTGCAGGCTCAGTGGGATGGACCACCAAAAGGTTGAATGGACACAGAAAGGAAGGGGGATAGCAGCACAACTCTGAAATCTGCTGTCATCTCTCAATCCCGCACTTCTGTGTCATGAGTTTGCTTAATTTAAAAAGGCCCTCTAAAACTGCTCATTTCTGAAAACTGTTCAAAGTTTCTCCTTATATCTACCAACTGTCTTAAGCACTTAAATCTGCTATTTTGATGCAAGATTTTAATACAAGACAAATTGTGCATTTGCCAGTAATCCCCCAGTGTGGGCAGTTCCAGGACACGATGCAACATGAGTTGTCATCTGTCCTTTTATAACGTTGCTGGAGTATGTGTTAAAAATTTCTCCAAAAGTTTACCATGCAACCACCATGCAGTTGTCTGAAGTGCCTGAATTTGGCTTAGGTTGTCAGAACACGAGTCACTCATATGTGCAGTATCCTCCTGGAGAGTGCATGTGACAAATTTATGTCCTCCTGTGTTAATAAAACAATGCTTTCTTAGAAATGTGTGAGGTAGATTAGTTTGGTTGCTCAAAAATAACAAAGCCAAAGATGAGTTTTATGAATTTGCCCACAAAACAAGCACAAATTACATAAACTCAATGTTTATGTAACATTCATGGTTCATGGATTTGAAGCAGTATTAATATATAAAAATTTAAGGCCATACTCTGACCTCTGAAATCTGATTTCTACTGTCTGCACCTTGGTACCACCTAATTCTCAAAATGGTCTGGAATCAATCACCTCATCCATTTTGAGATACAAAATTCGCCATGGATCTTTGCCATGGATCCATCACGTTCTCAAAAGTACCATAGCCTTGAGAAAAAAAAGGGAGGTAGTGCTGCAGCCCTTCAGGAACCAGGGCACATCCTACTCTTGAGTTACTGGAGGGGCTCAATGCAGGGTGCCTGGATCATGCCTGTTTTCTTCAAACGTGGCTGAGCTAAATGCTACACCAGAACTCTTGTCACTCCCCTCCATGGGATACCCTGGATTTTTAGAGCACGAATTAGGAAATGGAAGATGGGAGTTGCAGGCTTTCCTTAGCCACATGGGTCTTTCTATTTTCTGCATAATATACAGAATGGTTTTGATGGAAGTACTCACCATGCGTGAATGATGTGGGGAATTGCTTCCTTTGTGACAAAGGAAATCCCAGGTTCAAGTCCCAGTTCCAGGGATTCTTTTTATCCAATGATTGTCATTAGAAACCCCAGAAGGAGCTGGGGATTCTACTCTGGGGCTCTTACGTCAGCATAGCTGAGGTCTCGCTGGGCAGCAGGATCCATTTGCTTGCGTTCACTGCCACTCGCTTGCCCCAGGTGGACAGTGGTGGCCAAGACTGCAGCTCCCAGAGCACACAGACCTGCTGTTTGCAGTTGGTGCTTTAGCTGTTGGGCAGCTCTACAAAAGCAAGTATGTCTTCTACTTCCCCAAGGACACTTTTGCCCTCAGCATGGTCACTACCGTGTGGACCTCTACTTTGGATGCGATGCTCTCTGCGCCCACCTCTTCCTGCTGCAGCTGCTCCTCCTGCAACATATGGGCAGTGAGTCTCCCTGTAGACCAAGGTTTTCCTTACAATCAATAAAGCTCCTACCAGAAGAGCTCTGAAGTAACTAGCTGAAGCCTCTGCAGTGACTGTACCCAGAGAATGAACTCCCGCTTCATGCAGTTTAATTTACTGTGCAGCAGCAAGAGCATGTGTATCTCCTGGCCAGTCTAACATCTGCACTTGACACCTTAAGTATGGATGATGATCAGGCACATGAAACTTAAAAAACAGGGGTTTTTTGGTTTTTTTTTTTTTGCCTTTTGTTTTGCTTTGGAGACTTGTCATGGGTAATTAAAGTGGGATGGGACAGTGAAAAATAGTTGCCTTTGTTTAATTTCAGTAAACTTTGTACCTCACTAGTCAAGCAGAGGTAGCAAATAAATGAAGGAGTTCATGATTCTGAGAGTAGTCTGAAGAAAGCAACCCTTGCCAGTGTTCGTGCCAGTTGACATTCTCCATGGAGCTCTGTATTTTGCAGGAAAGGACCATAATTACCTTATTGCATTAAAGTGAGTTGGGTGGGAAAAGCAGCCTCAGATTTATTACTCATTGTCAACAAGAGCTTGCCCTTGAACATTACAGGCCCAGATTTTCTTTTCAGCATAAATGCCATGCATCAACAGGGCAAGCCAACGCTGTCGGACTGTCTCTTGAAAACATTGCAGGATACCAAAAACGAGGATTTCTTCCCCCTCCCTGCCTAGCTGAGAGGATTTTTGTTCATTCTGTACAGGCAAGAAGGCGGCGTTGCACTGAGAATATGGCCCGCTCTGTGTTTCGGCTGATTTAACATGTATGCACTTTTGCAGAGTAGAGATTTCCACGAGTGGAGTTATGCAAGTAATTCCCCGTGAGTCATTCATGCAGTGAATTAAGCGCCTCTCCCCACAACCAGGTCGTCTCCTGACAATCATTCCTTTTTTGGCATTACTCAACAAATCCTTTTGCAATTGCTTTTGAGCATTCCGTATAGATCACACATTATGCGGTTAATGTTTGTTGGGTTTTTTTGAGTCATATTCATAATGAATCAGAGAAACCACATAGTATCATCTCTCTACCAGCTGGTGTCAACGTCCACCCCTGCGAGTTTCAAATTGTGTTTTCAACTGGTTTTGGGAACGCACGTGTGTGTTCGTTGCTGTGAGGATCCGTGTCAGTAAAGCTAGATTTACTGGACTGGCGTGTCGCATCATGCATACACATTGACACGGAAGAGAGGAGAATCTGCATTTTTCAAATAGTTTTATGGCAAAGCCTCTGCTGCCTTTTCTAGCAGCGATCGACAGAGCCCACCAGGGGAGGTGGTTTCTTGGGAAAATAGGAAGGTGCCTTTGCAAATGCCAAGAGAAGACAGAGAGAAATGAGTTGTCCACCTGGAAGGAGTCTCCCAGCACTGGTTTGACTTGCCTAGGTTCTTCGTGCGTTTCTGTGCTTGTAAGAAGTTGCAACAGATACTGTGCAGAACCAGTTCTGGCCGCTGAAAGCAGAAAGTGAAAGGCCAAGTGCTGCTGGTAAGCGAGAGCAGATGTTTATCCCGTGCCAGGCATGGCCGAAGCCTGTTCCCCGCAGGTGCTGTCCTTGGGAGAGCAGCGGCTGAGTGTGCCGCTGCCCTTTGGACTAATCCGCCTTACTTTGGAGGAGGAGGAGCCCTCTGAAAAGGATACATTTCTAGGAAGAGCTTCCTAGAGCGTGAAGGAAGCAGCAGTGCTGTTTCCCTCAGAGAGCTCTGCCTCACAGACAAAAAGTTGCTCTTTTCTCCTCTTTTCTCCTCTTCAGGGTGCCTGCTGAAGCGACAGCTTCTGAGCTGCTGGGTGCTCTGTAAGGAAGGTTAACACCACACGGTGCTTACCAGGACTTCCTAATGGCTTGGTTAATTGGCTAACGAGGATGGCTTTGCTGCAGCCTAATGAATATGAGTGCAACGATTACTTAACAGAGAGACATGTAGATCTCTGGGAGATGACTCTGCTGGGCTGCCAAAAGCAATGGGCAGCAAACCAGTCAGAGCTGCTGATGCTGTTGTCACAGATTTACCAGAAAAGCTGCTTTTCCTTCCAGCTTTCCCCAACCCCCCCAACCCCCCCCCCCCCCCCTTCTCAAGAAGCAATTATCAGCTCATCCTTTCCCTGGAACTGATATTGAGGCAAACTTCTATCAGATATCATTACATGTAATGTGCCTTTTCGTGACATCTCCTTGGTGGATGAGAGCTGCCAAGATCACATGATATTTAAGCCCCGGTACTATAACTGTGGCTGCTGTTGCTGGTAGCTGTTCAGGGCTGTCTCTTGCCCCTCCTAGGGGGACTGTAATAAAGAGTAGCCCCTGCTGTTGAATTGTTTGCATAGTTCCTTTTTTCTTTTTTTTCTTTTTTTTTAACTGGGAAAGTTGATCTTGCACTGGGAGAAATATCAGCTGTGCTAGAGTTTTAACACCTACATCATATCATAACTGAGTGACATATCATAAGCTCAGTGTGTCCCCCTTCTCTAATCCATTGCCTTGAAGTTGAGGAAAGGGCTTAGTTTCCCACTTTGATTTATCTGGATGGCCCTTAATCCCAAATTTTAGTGAGGAGATGATTTATTGTCTAACGTCAGGGAGAGGACATTAATTCCATGTCTGCCACCCAGTGTGCCCATTTGGAAAGAAAGAAAGAAACCTCCTCTGCTGTAGGTGGGATCAAAACCGAAGGGTATAAACTGAACTGAAGTCCATGTGTTCCGACAGCTTGTCTTGAAAATTCAACTCTACTGCCATTTAACCCTGTAATTGCCTGGAAACCCTAGAAACACCTGACTCTTTCCCTTGGAGCTTACCTAGGTGCCCAGAGCCGTGCTCTGTGGGGTCTCCAGAGCAGCCTCATGTCTCAGACCAACCTAAGCCTCCCTGTCATGGAATAAATGAGTATTGTCCTTGATTTGGGATTTGATGAACCCCAGTGGTGCACTTGCTACCTGTCCATACATCACTGTGCCAGCTCCAGCTCCAAAAGCTGGCGCGTGTGTGAGCACCCCCAGAGACAGTGGCAGAGGATCAAAGGAGGACCCTGCCTGCTGCATCCTGGGAAGGTGCCCTCAGGGGCAAAGACACTTGAGGAGCCTGAGGGGAAGGATCATCTCCACTCATCGCAGTACCACCTTGCTGGAAGCTTTTCCTAGAGTCGTGGTGCCAAGGAGAGAGGAGGAAATTGGATGCTGTAACCCAGTGCAAACCTCCTTGGATGACAGACTTCAGGGGACCAAGGTGACCAGCCTAAGAGCAAGGTTTGGCGTTGGGCATGCGCTTCCTCCTCACTCTCCCCGACCTTGCCCCCGGCCTCCATGGTGTGAGATTCCTCCGTGTGGAGCGGTGCAGCCTCAAAGCAGGGCTGGAGGAGGATGGTCCGCCCAGCGTAGCCTGCAGCCTGGTTGTTGGGGCGCTCTCATGGGATGTGGGAGACGTGGGTTTGGGCCCCTCAGGCTGAGGCGGGAGAGGAACCCAAGCCTCCCACTTCCCCAGCATATACTTTGAATACCAAGGCATTATATAATAAAAGCTATCACCACCTTTTCTTCTTCCTGCTTTGTTTTTAAAAGACTGATCTGTGTGGAGTCTTTTGAAAGAAAGGGCGTAGGTACCAATCTTCAGGAGAAGATTTCAGACAATGGATCCCAAGCAGACAGGATTGCCTCACTCCAGCCTCAAGGGGCTTTTAGTGCAAGAGAGAATTGCAGATACACCCTTGTCCTCCACTTTTCCTATTGCTTCAATGTAAGCAGCTGCGTACTCCCTTCACTGTATCCTCCCAGCTCTGTTGGATTCAGCTCTGAAGCACCCAGCTCTTGCCTTCAACCATATAGGGAGTCCGAGTGCAGCTTGTAAGCTGCTGGAGGCCAGATCACCTAAGTCAGGCGATTCCAGTGCCCAAACCTCTCCCAAATCTAAACAGGAGTTCTCTAGTTAAATCAGGTCATCAAATCCAGATGAAATGCCTCTTTCGAGAAATACCGGAGATAGAGGCTAGATCAAGCAGGATGTGCTTGTATAATTGCATTGGCAGGTAAGACAATTTTTGTTGCTTTGAAAACTTTAGAAGACTTTAGACAAGAAATAAACCTCCACAAGTAGTCTTAATCATTGCATTCTGGGAAGACTCATTTGAAATTGTCTGGGCAATAAATTCTGATGTAGCTGTTTGGCTACAGACAGTTCCAGGCGTCTCTTTGAAGCAGAATCACACAGAAATTCAAGTTTCCAGTGCTCTGATCAAGCAAAATGTCCACTGCCCTAACTAAGGAGGAGGAAGTCTCTGCTTCCCAAAGCATAAACGTGTCGCATGTGGTGCCTGTTAATCAATGGAGTCAAGTGTGGATCAACATCAACTCTTACAACGCGTACTCAGTGGTGAGATTATACAAATAAAGCTTATGCAAAAGCAATTTTGCAATCTTGATTTTTTTTTTGTATAACCTGTTTTTAAAATGTTCCATCTCTGGATGTCTATTATTTTCCCTTAATCTTCTTAGGCAGAAACTTCACTCCAGAGGGGAGGAGGCCAGCTCAGCAGTAGGGTCTTCGTGAAAGATTAAAGTCTTTGTCTCTTTACAGTAGAGACTGTAAATCAAAGGAGATCAGGCCAAAATCAAGAAAGGATGTCACTGTCCTTGACACACTTTTGTCAAGGGAAGTGCCCAAAGGATGGCAAAGACCCCCTTGAGCTCCTTCATTCACATCTTCATTCTTATAAATTGCCAGTGGAGCGATCATCAGCATCTGATTAGGTTTGTTTTCAGCCACACTAGTTCTCTCCTCTTCTCTTCTCTTCTCTTCTCTTCTCTTCTCTTCTCTTCTCTTCTCTTCTCTTCTCTTCTCTTCTCTTCTCTTCTCTTCT